>JASVEL010010288.1:0-93779 GCA_032618575.1 Nicotiana noctiflora
TTAAAGTAATCGAAGAAATACACGATATCCTTACAAATAAAAAGGAGGTTCAACGATTGACTGGAAGAATCGCGGCCCTAGAGAGATTTATTTCTAAGTTTTCTGAAAAATGCTTTAAATTTTTCTTGGCACTTAAGAAACAGGGTCAATTCGAGTGGAATGAAGATTGCAACCGAGCCCTTAAGGATTTGAAAATCTATTTGTCAAACCCCCCTCTATTGGCGAAGCTAAAGGAAGGCGAGAAGTTACATATTTATTTGGCAATTTCGGAAGTAGTGGTAAGTACTGTTTTAGTTCGTGAAGACCAAGGTAAACAATCTCCTATCTATTATGTAAGTAAGACTTTATTAGATGCGAAAACAAGGTATCCGCAGTTGGAAAAGTTAGCGTTAGCTTTAATTATGGCATCTAGGAAATTAAGGCCTTATTTCCAATGTCATCTTATTGTTGTAGTTACAACTTTTCCATTATGAAATATTTTGCATAAGCATGAACTGTCAGGTAGATTAGCAAAATGGGCTATAGAATTAAGCGAATATGAAATAATTTATCAACCTAGAACTGCTATCAAATCCCAAGTACTTGCAGATTTCGTAGCTGATTTTAGTCAAGGGATACATTTAGAGGCAGAAAAAGAATTACAAGTTTTTAATGGTACGATCCGAGGATTTGGACATTGTTTGTTGATGGTTCATCTAATGTAAAAGGGGCAGGCTTAGGAATTGTTCTAATACCACCAATGGGAGAAACAATTAGACAAGCTATAAAATATCATCCTATTACTAATAATGAAGTAGAATTTGAAGCTGTTATTACATGTTGGAATTGGCACTCGAACTCTGCATCAATCGAATCATAATCAAAAGAGATTATCAGTTGGTAGTAAATCAAATACTGGGGACTTATGTAGCCAGAGAAACCAGAATGCAAGAATATCTCGAGAAGGTGCGAGAATTAGTAAGACAATTCGACACTTGGAAGGTAACGCAAATTCCAAGAGATGAAAATAGAGAAGCTGATGCTTTGTCCAACCTTGCATTCATGGCGGATATAACAAATGATGCAAATGCTTCGATTATATATTTATTTAATTCCATTCTCGAACCTGATACGAATGAGGTAAATTTTAATCATTTAACTTGGGATTGGAGGAATGAAATTATACTTTTTTGCAGTATGGAACCATACCTAATGATAAAACAAAGGCTCATGCATTACATAAGAAAGCTGGCCGTTATTGTTTACATAAAGGAAATCTTTATCGAAAAATGTTCGGAGGTCCTCTAGCAAGGTGTCTCGGTCCTTCACAGACGAAGTATGTAATGAGGGAAATATATGAAGGACATTGTGGTAATCATGCGGGAGGTAGATCGTTGGTAAAAACGTTGATACGGGCCGGGTATTATTGGCCTAAAATGGAGGAGGAAGCAAATGATTTCGTATCTAAATGTGATAAATGGAAGAGGTACGGAAACAATATGCACAGACCAACTGAATTACTACATCCAGTAATAGCTCCATGGCCCTTCATGAAATGGGGGATGGATATCGGGGGTCCATTACCTCAGGCAAATGGACAGGTAAAGTTTCTACTTGTGTTTACTGACTATTTAGCTAAATGGGTAGAAGCAGGGGCATTTAAGCAGGTATGAGAGAAAGAAGTTAAAGACTTTATTTGGAGAAATATAATATGCCGTTTTGGGGTTCCAAAGGAAATTGTGTGCGATAATGGTCCACAGTTCATAGGAGCACAAATTACAGAATTCTTTCAAAGCCGGCAAATCTAAAGAATTACATCGACACCATATCATCCAGTGGGTAATAGACAAGCGGAATCCACGAACAAGATAATCATCACTAATTTGAAGAAAAGGTTGCAGGATTCAAAAGACAATTGGTCTAAAGTTCTACCAGCTGTGTTGTGGGCTTATCGGACAACTACGAAAATAACTACGGGCGAAACATCGTTTTCGATGGTTTATGGTGCAGAAGCTCTGATTCTAGTTTAAATAGGAGAACCAAGTGTAAGATATGATAAAGCAACGGAGGATTCAATCAATGAAGAGTTACGGGTTAATCTTGATCTGGTTGAAGGAACGAGAGAAGCAGCATTGATAAGAATGGCGGCTCAGAAACAAGTGATTGAACGATACTATAACTGGAAAGCACGTCTCAGGTTCTTTAAAACTGGGGACTTTGTGCTCAAAAAGGTGTTTCAATCTACGAAGGCTGCTAATTCAGGAAAGTTAAGTCCAACATGGGAAGGACCATATAGAATCTGTAACATTGCGGGAAAAGGTACGTATGAGCTAGAAACTGTGTACGGCAGAATTCTACCTTCACGTTGGAATGCTGTACATTTAAAAAGATATTACTTCTAAGGTGGTAGACACGGTCAGGTATCTTCATGTAAAATTATTATTCTTTTAAATTATTAAGGTTTTACTAACAATTTTAGATGGTAGGAAAAATTCCTAACCCGTGCCAAATGATGAGCCATAACCTGCATGGCAAAATAGAATATTCTTAAATTCTAAGCCTAGGGTTATATCAATCTGATGGAAATACATACGGGTAGGCGGTCTTCACCTAAAATTATACCTCCGAGTCCCGCATATTTTGTGTTTCAGGAAAAGGACCAACATATGAATATTAACCAAGTGTTCAAGGCTTCATTCTTCAACGCTCAAACACTTGGGGGACTATACATTATACATAGCTTCTTGCAGAGAAATAGATGCGGATTAGTAGAGAAAAAGAGATGCGGATATTCAAGCAAAAGTTGACTAAATTCAGCTGCAAATTGCCATGTATCAAGATTTAGATGTGAATAGCCACGTACACAATATTCTTCAATGTTGTTTTACATAAAACATTTTTCAAATGTTGTAAACACTTTCCAAAACCCTTTCTAAATATATAAAGATAGGGATATGGTTATGTGATAAAACAGGTTACGATAAGAAAACACCTTGTATATTTTATATAAAGAAATCTGTTGCACGAAAAAACAGTTGTGAGGAAGTCATAGACGTACCACTACACATGTATTAAAGAAGAAAATGGGGGAAATGAATTAAATTTTATTAAAAATTTGATTTACTATATGCATTTAAGAATAAAAACATACAATCCATGTGTTTTCACTTTCCAATCGTGAAGAGAAGAAATAGATTTCCAAGTCCTTTCCTCTCTGGGAGCAACTTTCAAAATTAAGTCTACCCAACCACGGAAATTGGGAATAGGCTCCATATCTCCCATGGTTGCTACAATAAAACCAAAAAAAAAGGATGAGATCAAAGAGAAAATCAAAATCTCCAAAAATAGACATGTAAAAATAGCTAGAAGCTTACGTGCAAAGTTCCACTTCTCAGGGAAGGGAATATTTGTCTCGCCCAGCAAATCCACTATGCGAACAACAATGTAACGTAGATACCATCCACAGTCATTAACGTCATCAAGGTTTACTAAAACCTTTTTACTCCTCGCAGTTAAGGTAAAGAAACCATGACGCATCAACTTAGAATGATATAAATAAATGAGATGGGCAAGGGTAAAATCAATTTTGGCCTTTGCAGATAGAAATCTCAAGCAAGCAACCGCCCTCCATACTAATGGACCGACTTGACCTAAGCAGATATTGAAGAAAGGTATAAATCAAGGATAACTAGATCTATAGCAGGCTTTAACACCCAAGTAAAAGGGTAGGTATAAACAAAGGAATACACATTCCTAAAGGAAGAAATCCTCTGATTTATGGTAGGAATTGATAGGCGAAGATTTTTCTTCCAATAACAATCTTTTCTAATGGTTGGAATTGAGAGTTTAGTTATAAGAGAATGATTAGCATCAAGTTTCTCTAGTTTTTCAACTTGTTTTTGAAGCGATGTTCTATCACCCACAAAGGATAAATCATTTGGTACAATATCCTCAACTAAGGGTTCTAGAGAAGGGTCAAAAATCTCTTTACCTTTCGAAGGAGATGTTTTAGATGAAGAACCTTTGACATTCGTGTTCGGGGAAGGAGGAGCGTTGCTAGTTGACTCTCCACGCGTTGATCTTAAATTCTGAAGTCTTCTCCCTTTATCTCTATTGTGCCTAATTGAAGTAGGAGCATTGGGAAATTGGTCAAGAATTGGAACTTTTCTAGGGTTAGGGTTTGAAGATGTCATTGTTGAATAAAACTTTTTAGAGAAGAAAAGTAAAAGGAAGCAAGAAGTCACTTGATGAAAAAAAAACTGAGGAAGAAAGATTCGAAATGGTATAAGGAAGCAACTGATGAACTAAGAGGTATAATGATGAAAAAACTGTATTAAAAAGAACTGTCACTTCTTGAAAAGAAAGGTTGAAAAAGCCTAAAAAAGGAAGTTGAGTTGCAAAGTTAAATCAGAAGATGACACGTGTAAGGAGCATTAAAAGGACAATACAAGTGAAGCGTCAGCATTTATTATGATAAAAATACCACTTCTACTTCCCAATTATTTAATGGATAAATAAAAGGAAAGCGGGGGGACTATCTGTATTGGGAAAAAGTTTTTTATGACATGGCAAGACACATAGAATGGTCAAAAGGTTATTACTCCGGAAGATAATCAATAAATAAAAGATGCGAGGAGACAAATTAGACAGGGGACGTAATTCAACAATGAGTCGCGTGCCTATTTAGAGTGGGTTGGAATGTAATTCTAAAGACAAAGGATACAAAGAGCAAGTAGATACGAGTTCCGTATCAATTAAAGGCATTAAAGGGCAACGGATCAAAAAGCATTTAAAGCATGGATCTGGAGGCAGAAAGAAGTTCAAATTCAATCATTAAATACCTGATACTTTGAAGAATTGAAATTTAATAAGAATGATTGTGTAACTACCTATTCAATGTCATTTATTACTCATAATTGTGTCATTAAAGCCTAGGTTTCATTCTTCTACCTAGGGTAAGCTAAAAAAGGAGGAAGTTATACCAATTGTAAGTACGATAAACTATTAAAAGCGTATTGAAATACATTTTTTCTTTATTGTGCACTCTAATTATTAAAAGCCTATTATATTCTTCGGTCTTTTGATTATCAGTAACCCGATTTAATCTATTGTTTCTTAGTTTTAATCGAAATCTCATATTTTGGTTAAACAAGCTTGTGGTGAGTTTTTCCTATTAGATTGTTTCTCTAAGAGAGAAGTAGAGGACGTGTAGTTGTTTGGGTAGGGGTGATTATTTGGGCTGGGTATCTCCAATCGGGTGAGCCCTAAATGGTTGTTTAGAGCTGGCCTAGTGATCCAATGCCCCAAGTTTGACGTTTTATCCGTCAGGAGTTGGGCTAAGGGGAGGGGCCTCATTGTAGGTGCCAATGTATGGCCCAGGGATTGAGTTTTAGTTTCATCGGGCCCCATTCCTGCCTTACGTTTGGGGTTATATGTTTGGCTTAGGGCTGCGTGGAATG
This sequence comes from Nicotiana noctiflora, assembly GCA_032618575.1. NCBI lineage: Eukaryota > Viridiplantae > Streptophyta > Magnoliopsida > Solanales > Solanaceae > Nicotiana > Nicotiana noctiflora. The sequence continues at coordinate 5,439 of JASVEL010010288.1, forward strand.
GGTTACTGGGGAGTGGGGAATGGAGTTTTTTTTATTGACTGGGCCGTTGGGCCTGTTGTAATTTTTTGGTTTCGTATTGTTTGACTTAGATTGTATTGGACTATTTTATTTTGTAAGAACTTACCTGAATTTGTATCGAACATTTTTACCTAGATTCTTTGTGCTTATGATGCATGGTGATGGTTGTTGGCAGTTCTATCGTTCTTTTCCTTCATCCTGGGAAGGTTACTATCTTCCATTCATTCTCACCTTCTTGTTTCATGTATTCCCCTGAGGTTTATGGTACTCTTGTGATAGTGGTGAATGTACTTTCTTGTAGTTGCAAATTTTTATCGTGTGCCAAATTCTTCCACAAGTTGTACATAGTGTGCCTTCGCCTCATAAATCATTGTTTGCTTGTGTTCTCCAATTGTAACTGATCTTTCCGCTGGACTTTCTAAAGGTCATTAAGTACATATACGGGCATATCTGCTCTCAACATAGAGGAGGTGCATGAGCCAATTTTGAGTAGTCTGCCCAATTTCCTACCAACGTTTTCTAGTATTTCCTTGTCATATAACTCTGATGAAAGTTGTGGAAGATGAATCCATATAGTTGTTGTAGGGAGGGTAGCTTCTTGTGGCACAAAATTCATTCTCATTTACGTACTGAAAAGAAGTTCCCAGAGACAAATGATGACCTTAGTTGTAATGCTCATATTTTCTTCTAGACAAAATTTGACAATAAAGAAATCCTAGGTCAATTAGATTAACTATATAGATGGTTTTCATAAGTCAATTAGTTGAGAGCAAAGATATTGGGACATTCTATATCGAAAAACCATTATTGATAACACAGAAGTGCCATGAGAAATATATGCGGTTCTTGTCTTCTTGGAAAGTGGGGTTGAGCCTTCAATGTTTTTTTACTTTATCATCTTTTATAATTGTGGTGGCATCTTCCTCATAGTAATCAGTTTGGTGGATTACCTATTTATCAAGGAGCATTTCTTTGTAGGAATGTTGTGTTGTTTCTTCCACGTGCATATCGTTATTCTTGTACGGTGGTTCCGGTGGTATGATTGGTGTTATAGTGATTATATTCATGAGGTTATGTCTTAGATAAAGGGTGGAGTTTCTCTATCTACGTTTTTAGTAGCTATCTTTACTGTAGAGCTTCAAAACAACATTGTGAGCTTGTTGATCCGGAATGGGAACTTTTCCCCCAAAATTTTATCTTCTGATACCTTGCCATGTCATCTGAAACAACTAAACGAGAATTTATTTATTATTTTGTATGGAATAGAAGGTACCATAAGAGTATATGTACTAGTAATACATATATAAATATTTTTAAATACAGAATTATCTTTAGATTAGTAAATAAACTTTTTTTAATTATTATTTTATCTCATAAAGTATTGTTTACCATAGTATTACAATTTTTGTTAGTAATCTATATTCAACAATATATTCAAAAACTAAAAAAATGCTTTAAAATAATAAATGCAGAAGAACAGAATTATTCCAAGCACACTGAATTTACAATATTTTCTTAAGAAATTCAATTCCCTCTTAGTACCCGGGATATCATTATTTCTTCCCGGATGAACGAATTACCCTCAGTGGTGTAGCGGTACTTCAAACCCCATTGACAACAAATGCAAAGAGCATTAGTAAATCACACCTTTCTTTTCTATTGAAAAATGTAGAACGAATGCAAAAGAACACTGGGTTATACTAAAGAGTTAAAACTCTTCATGCAAAGTTGCAACTCAAAATGGCTGTTTTATAAAACGACCATTGATGCAAACAACCAAATTTAATTTACAACGGGAAAATTATAATAGAGGAAAATTGAATTACTGCTATAGAAACGGTATAATTTGGATTAATTAGTATTGTGTTAGTATTAACAAATAAATTTGGTCTATTTGGTCAAAAAAATTAATCAATTAATCTAATCATTTGACCAAATCCAAACCCAAATCCAATGCTGAAGCCGAGCCGAGCGACGATGACGACGACGTTAGGCATGCCTTCTTCTCGGTTCTTTAAAAAATAGAAGAAGTGAAGTTGTATATATACCCATTAAAACACATTTTCTTCTTTGTAAAGAGGGAAATTCAAATAAATTCATTTTCCCCCATTTTCCATTCACTATAGTTTATGTTCTAAGAAGCTTAAACCCAACAATCACCCACATGAATAGGAAATGGCTATATCACATATACATAAAAATTATTTCATTTAAAAGTATGTATTAATCACATCTGTATATGTAGGTTCTCCTTTGAACTTTTCGTAGTGAACTTATATCGGATATATTCAATCGATAGATAGATTTGATATCTTTGAACTGTCAAACTTTGGTGTATACCTAGACAATCATAAGTCGCACAATCAACCTTTAACCATCTTTGATTCTCATTGTTGTGATCGTTTCAACCATGAACTCCGCTTGGATTCATAAGTGCGTAGAAAATTGGCCTGGCAAAATTTTCCTTGAAGCGGCTAATGCTTCACAGTTACATAGGTGGTTCCTAAATGAGTCATCCCATTGATAAACTCTTTAATATACCACGCGTTACCCCTGTGTTGACTATTTCTCATTAACCAAATATATTACTAATCATAATTGATTTCACATTAAACAAATAAAACGATACGAGTGATTCATTAACAAGATTTCAATTTTTACAACGCCCGACATAACACAATATATATGTACATAAGACTGGAGTCCCACAGTTTACATGTCTACAGAGCCTCTAGGATACAAAAAGGGGAATACAATACTTGCCGGTAACAAGGCTCCGGCTATACCTTACAAAACCAAAATGAAATCTAAACCGAGTGGCATGAACCACACAAGGCCCCGAGGAAGAAAGGGGCTCACCAAAACGGGCAGTGGAAGGAGAAGGATACTACCGCCGATGAGCTGAAGTGCCTGCTACTGATCCACCTACAATCATGACACGAATGTAGCGCCCCCGGCAAAAGGGACGTCCAGTACACTTGAATTGTACTGGTATGTATGGACAAACTTTGTCCCAAGTAAACTCAAGCCATTAAATTACATCAACAATCAATTAAGCCAGCCAACCATGTTTCCACATTTTCCTCATTTCAAATAATTCTCACACAAAGCACTTTCTACGATCAACCAATTTAACAATAACCAATCAATCACGTAAAGCACAAGTAGTCAAACAAAGGGGCAATCAGTGCCCCACAGGTTGCAAACTCTCCTGCTGTCTCCTTTCACAATTTCACATTATTGATTTATGTATCAATTTTTAATAGCGATTTCGATCGCTTTCCATCCTTATTGCCCCCTGACCACCCTTATTACCTCGGCCACCCTTATCACCCCAACCCACACCTTATTTCACCACGTTGCGGCGCGCAACACGACCCCGCCTTACAGCTGAAAACACAACAATTTCAAACAGCAGATAAGGTACTACACACAATTTCAACAAGTTCAAATAAGCAACTTACACCTTGGTTCATGTTCTCAATTTCTTCTCAATTCAATATCACAACCATGTTACAATATTTCCACAATTCAAGTGTTTCATCTCTTTCCACAATAAACCAATTCTCAAGTGTTTCGTTTGTTTTCCACAAGGTGCCATATAGGCCATCATAGTCATTATTCACAATTCTTTTGCCAAATTAAACTCTCATTTTACATCACTCATAGCTCAACAACAAACTTTGAATATCCAACAACAACATCAAGAATTTCACACAATTTGTCAATTTAACACGAAACAAACAAACTTCACACATATAGGCGATTTCACAAGAATCAAAATTAGCCATACATACCTGGTGATGATTTTTCCTCCTACTTTATGCTTACCCAAGATATCCTACTCTTGCCAACCTTGTTCCTTGAAGACTCTTACTTCTACTCACTTCTTTTTACTAGAAATCAAGTTCAATAATCATGCATGAGTGTAAAAATTCTATCTTCAAAAGCTATTATATGCAAACCTCTCTTTACCCAATTAAAACTGAAAATCAAAGAAAATAGTTAGGGTTTTTACCTTGAAAATATTGGGGAAGTTGAATCCTTGCCCTAGGATCCCTTGGAATTAAATGGTTGGAACAATCTTTGAAGATGAAAGATTTCTCTCTCTAAAAACCCTCTCTTCTCTCTCTAATTTTAGTAAGATGATATGATAAAATGAAGAAGAAGTGTGTTATATTAAAGAAGAGATCGGGTCAAAATGTTACAAAAATCTGGGCCGGGGTCAATTATGCGGTGCACTATGCGACCGCTGAATCAACATGCGGTCCGCATAGTGACCGCAGAATTGCCCCAAATTTTACACAGGTTCTGTTAAGGAATGCGGCCAGAATGCGGTCCGCATGCTTGATCCGCGGTCGCAAAGTGCACCGCAGATTTGACATGCGATCGCATATCGACCGCACTTTTGCACGATTTTTGGGAAACTCTCTGGAACGTTTTGCGGCAAGAATGCGGTCCGCATGTCAGGTTTGCGATCGCATTCTTGACCTCATATTGGACACTTTTCGGAAAAATTAATTCTCTACATTTTTGAAACTTAAATCACTACCAAGGGTCCGAACCGCTCCTAACACATTATTCGGACCATGACACCACAGCTACTAGGTTTTATGCACAAAAATTTTCCTTGAAGCGGCTAATGCTTCACACTTACATAGGTGATTCCTAAATGAGTCATCCCATTGATAAACTCTTTAATATACCTCATATCAAATTTAGAAACTATTTAAAATCCTTAATGTTTTATCCTTGGTACTGAACATTGTCCAATCACGAGAATGAATCAAAATTTTAGTTGACAATGTTGAATTGTTACTAATGATTTTGTTTGATCTCCTTGAACATAGATCTTGGGATCTCTAGTCATACAGGTAGAGTTACCGCCACAATGACTTATCCTCGGCCATAGTCTCATTCCCCTAGATGATCTTTCAACTACCTCTCTTGTTAGGCATGTTGTAAGTGGATCTGGCACATTGTCGTTTGGCTTCACATAGTCAATTGTGATGATCCCCTTAGAGAATAATTGTCTAACAATTTTACGTCTTCGTCATCTATGATGAGATTTACTGTTATACATAACGCTCCTAGCCCTTTCAATTTTCGCTTGACTATCGCAATGTATGCATATAGGGGGCCAAAATGAAATATCTTCCAAAACAATTCCGGAGCCATTTACCTTCTTCATTGGCTTTATCTAAGGCTATAAATTCAGCCTCCATTGTAGAGTGGGAAATGCATGTTTATTTGGACGACTTCAAAGATACTGCTCCTCCACCAATAGTGAATCATGTTCACTTGTGGATATAGAATCAGTTGAACCAATGATCCATTTTGCATCACAATATTCCTTAATCACTGCAAAATAATTTCTGTAGTGTAAAGAAAAGTCTTGGATATGTTTTAAATATCCCAAAAATCATTCCATCAATAAGATTTACATGGATTACTCGTGTATCGACTCAATTTACCTATAGCACAAGCTCTATCTTGTCGATTACAATTCATGATATACATTAAACATCAGAATACACAAGGATAATCCAATTGTTATATGCTTTGGCCTTTGTTCTTTGAAAGTATAAGATTCACATCAATTGGAGTCTTTGCAATTTTAAAATCTAACTACTTGAATTTTTTAGGTATTGTTTTAATGTAATTAGATTGAGGCCACACCAGACCTTGAGGAGTCTTATGGATATTTAAACCCAAAATTCAATCAGCAACTTCCAAGTCTTTCATATCAAACTTGCTAGTTAGAGTCGCATTAATATTGGTAATGTCATTACTCATTATTAGAATATCATCCACATATATGAAAATAATGACTGTGTGACTTGTGAATTTTTTAATGCACACACATTTATGATTTATCACATTTATTCTTCAAGCCATTTGACAATATTATTTTGTCAAATTTCGCATTTTATTATTTGGGTGCTTGTTTTAGTTCGTAAAGCGACTTAACAAGTCTATATACCTTCTTTTCTTTACCCGGCACCTAAAACCCTTCAGGTTGTTCCATGTAAATTTCTTTCTCCAAATCTCTATTTAAGAAGGTCGTTTTAACATCCATTTGATAAATTTCAAGAACATATACCGCATCTAATGATACTAACTTACGTATGGATTTATTTATTGTACTGGAGAGTATGTATCAAAATATTCAAGACCTTCTCGTTGTCTATATTTTTTTCTCAAGTCTTTCCTTATATTTGTCAATAGTACCATCATATTTTTTTTTCCTCTTAAAATCCATTTAGAACCCAATGGTTTATTACCTGGAGGAAGATCAACTAATTCTCATGCACAATTTATCAGTATGGATTCTATTTCACTACTAACTTCCTCTTTCAAATATAATGATTTTGAAGAAGGCATAGCCTCATTAAATATTCAAGGCTCATTTTCCAGTAATTAATTCAAAAAATCTTGTCCAAATGAAGTAGACGTTTTATGACGTTTACTATGTCTTGGATCCTCTTGATTATACGTACCTTTTTTTGTTTCTTCCCGAGGTCATTGAGATCCTTCACCAATTGACTCACATTATTTTTTATAAGGATATATATCTTTTCAAGAACTTAGCATTATCTTATCTATAACTGTATTTGTGATGACCCGACCCCATATCTCATGTATTACTGCTCTATTTTCCTCATCTATTGCTTCTTCATGTTTCGTTATCAGTGTTTGGTGTGTTAGAATATATTTGGGTTAGTTTTGGTTGAAAATAAGGCACATAGCCTCTTAGAAGGAAGTTTGTTTTAGAAAAGTCAACCGGAAGTTGACTATGTGGTTAGAGGGCTCGAATATGAATTATGGTGGTTCGGTTAGCTTTGGGGATGATTCGTGACTTAGGAGTGCGATCGGAATTGAATTTGGAGGTCTGATGTAGAATTAGGCTAGAATTGGTGAAGTTCAAATTTTGGCGGATTCTCGTTGATAAGTGATATTTTGATCCTAGGGTCGGAATGAAATTTTGAGAGTTGTTGTATCTTCACTAGGCTATTTTGGATATGTCCGCAATATTTCAATTCATTCGGATGTCGTTTGGTTGGATTGATCGAATATGAGTTTCAAAAGTTTTAGTTAAATTTAGGCTTGTATCCGTGGTAATTTGATGATTCTCGTGTTGTTGTATATGTTTTTATGATTGGAGCAAGTTCGTATGATGTTTTGGGGTATATTGGTATTTTTTGTTGAGGTCCCGGGGGCCTCGGGGTGATTTTAGGTGTTAAAATGGACCCTTTTTGGTTTGAAAAGATATCCGATTTTCTACTGTTAGTGTTGCAGACATTTGTGCATCGCGTTTGCATGGTGAGGGACGCGAATGCGTAGAGCATTTTTGGGAGCCTGGGATTTTGGCCTTCGCATTCGCGAAGGAGATACCGCGATCTGCGTAGTTGTGGAACCTGGTGCATCACGTTCGCGTTTGAAGTTCCGCATTCGCGTAGAAGGATTTGGAGTCAGTGGAATTTTGTTACACGCGTTCGCGTAGGTTTGTGTCGCGCTCGCGTTGAGTTCAGGCTGTTGGTCATCACATTTGCATGGCGCGTAGAGTATTTTTAAATTTAAAAAATTTTGGCCTTCGCGTTCGTGTGACTAGGGTCTCGAACGCGATGAAAAAAGTGCTAGGCGGATAGATGTGATGACCCGGCCCGTCATCATGTGAGTTATCACCCTGTTTTCCCCGTTATATGCTCGTTCATGTTTTAATATGTATGTTTGGCGTGTTTGAGTCAATTCGGATTGAGTTTAGTTGAATTGGGACAAATAGTCTATTAGAAGAACGAATATTTGAGAAAAGTCAATTGGATGTTGACTTGTGAGTTAGAGAGCTCAGAGTCAAATTCTGATGATTCAGTCAGCTCCGGGAGGTCATTTGTAGCTTAGGAGAGCAATCGGAATCGAATTTAGAGGTCCGGTGTAGAAATAGGCTTGAATTGGCCAAAGTTGAATTTTAGCGATATCCGATCGATAGGTGAGATTTTGCTCCGGGAGTCGAAATGGAATTTCGACAGTTGCAGTAGCTCCGTTAGGTGATTTTGGATGTGCCTGCAAAATTTCAGGTCATTTGGATGTCGTTTGGTCGGGTTTTTGATCGAATGTCGGTTTCGGAAGTTTGAATGAAAACTTAAGCTAGAATTTTCTTGGATTTGATGTTTTCCATGTTTGAGGGCGTGTTTTTATGATTGGAACAAGTTTGTATCGTGTTATGGAGTATGTTGGTGGTTTTCGTTGGGGTCCCGGGGGCCTCGGGATGAATTCGGGGTCCAAACGGACCATTTTTGGCTTAAGACAACAGCTGAATTATTGCTGTATCTGTAGAAGAAATTCCTTCATCGCGTTCGCAATGAAGGGCACGCGTCCGCGAAGGGTATCAAGGTAGTTCATCGCGTTCGCGATGGGCTGGGCGCGAACGCGTAGGTCGAGGACCGGTAGGCATCGCGTTCGCGGGAGGCTTGGACATGTCCGCGTAGGCTTGGGGGATTGGTCATCGCGAACGCGGCAAGAAACACGCGTTCGCGTAGAGTAAAAATTGGAGGCTGGGGATTTGTTCATCGCAAACGCATGAAGAGCGTCGCGTTCGCGAAGGGTTAACTTGGCAGAGCATCGCGAATGCGTGGGGATTGAACGCGAACGCGTAGGGTAAATGGCCCAGGCAGTGAATTTAAAACCAGAACATTTCCTATACGGGTTCATTCACAAAAACCTCCATTGTTGAGCCTAGAGAGAGGAAGTGACGGGAAATAGCTGGGAGATCATCGGGATATTGTCGGTGGTAAGTTTTTTGGCTTAATTACGTGCTTTTATCATGAAATCATTGATTATTTCTATGAACATGGAAGATTAAAGGTGGGTTTTAGCCCTAGGCCTAGAATTTTAGAAACATGCCGATTTGAGTGGGCAATTAGAGTCCGAATTTGGTAAATTTTATATGCCTAGACTCGTATTGAGATGAGGGTTCCGAAATTGTAACTTTTATAATTTTTCGAGAAGCACACCAAAAGTCAGGTTTTGACAACTTTGTGGGTTTTGATGCAATTTGGATTATTTCAAATGGGTTGCGTGAATTGGGCATATATTGATGTATTATCATTGATGTTGAGCAGATTTGGCATCCGAGGAGATTGATTTGCGAGGCAAGCGCAAGGCGGACTGAGGCTTCTACCGGTTCGCGGTGAGTGGTAGTAGTAAATAATGTACTGAGGGTTTGAAACACGCGTCTTGTGACGAGCGTGGTGACATTGTGATTGGGGATTTGGACTTGGTCCTTCCCGGCTAATAGAATACTGCGTATTATGACCGTTAATGAGATTTTGACTGTGTAATTGGGCTAATAGCCATGTTTGGGGCCTTGTGCCGATCTGTAGAGCATTAGGTAACCTGTAGAGCTAGGTGACCCTTATATCGTGTTGGAAACTTACACTCAGTCGTAAAACTAGTTGAATAGCCTATTAAGAGCCAGTACTAGATGTGTACTATGAGAGATAGATTACTTAGGGAGGAAGTTCCCTGATTTAGCTGAGTGGGCCTGAAAGGCCAATCCTATACTAATTGGGACAGGGTTGAGGACCCGTTAGGAGGTATTATATACATATATATAAATATTGGATCGGGCTGCATGCCATAGCAGTATATATATATTGGATCGGGCTGCACGCCGCAGCAGTATATATGTATTGGATCGGGCCGCACGCGCGTGCAGTATACATATTGGATCGGGCCGCACGCGCGGCAGTATATATATTCGATCGGGCTGCACACCACAGCAGTATATATATTGGATCGGGATGCACGCCACAGTAGTATATATATTGGATCGGGATGCACGCCACAACAGTATATATATTGGATCGGGTTGCACGCCGCGGCAGTATACATATTGGATCTGGCTGCACGCCGCAGCAATATATATATTGGATCGGGCTGCACGCCGTAGCAGTGTACATATTGGATCGGGCTGCATGCTGCAGCAGTATATATATTGGATCGGGCGGCACGCCGCAGCAGTATATAAATATTGGATCGGGCTGCACGCCACAGCAGTATATATATATTGGAGCGGGCTGCACGCCGCATCATTATACTTATTCAGATACTTATACCTTATAGACACATGTATATGTCTCCATATATTGAGATGGTTGTACACCGTTGTGGTACGAGTGAGGATTTAGTCAGTGTGGGACCTTGATGAGATAGATGTGGACTGGTGATCGGAGTACTTACTATAGTGATGATTAACCTGCTGGGGTTTGCCTTAGAACTATTTAGTGATAGTACAGGTGTTCTCACTTTCAGTTATTGTTTATTATTACTCACAGAGTTGAAATATACTCACCCCACTCCCCTGCATGTTTTGTGCAGATATACAGGTTCAGGAGAGCAGTTGAGCTGTTGCAACTGCTTTATATTCACCATTCCATGGAGACTTCGAGGTAGCTGTCGACGTCCACAGTACCTGACCTCTTCCTCTTTATCATTTTGTTGCTTCCATTCTGCCTAGACTTGATTGTGTAGTAGATTTCATTTGTAGAGGCTCGGACTTGTGACACCACGATTTGGTTGGGACTGTAATCGTGTATTTCGTTTCTACGTTTCTTGATTTGTTATGAAAATAGGCTATTTATGCCGATTAATCAGTATTAACTTATAATTGGCTGGTTTAAATGGATAAGATGGTCGGGCTTGCCTAGCATGTGTTAGGCGCCATCACGACCAGGGTTTGGTTCGTGACAATAGAAGGGTTTTATAACATTTTCTCTGCGAGCCAAAGTCATTTTTCACAATTGTTGAGCATATTTGGGATATTTTGACGAGGGATTAAGAGGATATCAACTAGGATTCGATCGGAGGTAAGTTTTATGAGTCAAATACATGATTTTATTAAAGATTTATCATTGAAATCTCTAAAAATTGGGTGAAAATTAGAGAAGTTAGGGCATGATTTTTGGTGATGTAAAATTACAATTTGAAGGGACAATTGAACTCCGATTTTGATAAATTTTATATGTACGGACTCGTGGCGAGACGAGAGTTCCGAAAATGTGAATTTTGTATTTTTCGAGAAGTGGGCCCGGGGCTCGAGTTTTGCTAGTTTCAAGGTTTTTTCTATAATTTGATTGTTTTTGATTGGGTATTGTCCCATTTGCATATTGTGGTGTATTCGCTTTGTTTTGGCTAGTGTCGACGCGCATGGAGGCTGATTTGAAGGGCAAAGGCATCGCGGACTTGAGATTTTACCGGTTCGAGGTGAGTAATACTTGGGAATGATATCTTGAGGGTTTGAAACCCGGGATGTGCACATCATAGTGCTGTATTGTGGTGACTTGCACACTGGACTTGAGCGTGGGGTAGAGCACCGTTAGGGATCGTGACTTGTTCCGTCCTTGTTGTTGGTTTTTACCACGTTTTTGCAAATGAATTGTTGTTATTATTATGACTTGGGCTCATTGCCATACTTGGGGCTTATTGCCAATTATCTGAACTCTTTATGAACTATCATCACTGTTTTCCTCACTATTTGAAATATTATTTAAATTCGCTCCATGTGATTTACATTCTTTTATGAACTCATCTATATTTTTACTCAAACATGAAGTTTTAACTGATATTTGAACCATTGTTTGAGCTGAGTATTATTGTTTTACTGATGCCCGAGGGGCTATTGACTATCTTGGACTGATTGAGGCTGAGGGCCATATGAGAGGGCATGAAGAGTGATAGGAGGAGGCTTTCAGGCCTCGAGTGATATGTGAGGAGGCTTTCAGGCCCCGGGTGCTATGAGATGAGGCTTTCAGGCCTCCAGTGTTATGTGAGCATATGTATATACATGCATGGATCGGAATGCACACCGCAGTGATATGTTATGTGGATCGGACTGCACGATGTAGTATTATTGCGCTTCGGCTTTTGGAGCACCTCCGGAGTCTGAACCCCTATAGTGAGCGCGGGTACCCAAATGGATCGGGCTGCGCACCGTAACGGTTATATGTATTGCATTGTATTCACGCATTCACTCCTATTTGTACTACGTGGCATGACATTTAGCACTCATATATTATTGGCATATATACTGTTACTTGCCTTGTTGACCAGATACCCTGGTGTTATATGTTAAGGAGTGTTGTGCCCAAGGGGACGGCTTATGAGCCGACTTGCTTTATCTGATATATCATTCATATGATTGGCTGTTGAAAAATAAAAAGGATATTTGTAAAAGATATTTTCAAAAGATATATTTTTAACTGATCTTCATATTTTCTAAAGGATTTTCACTGTATTACGGTTTTTCTCAAAGCGTTGTACTGTATTTTATAGCATTTTGGTGTGACTATACGTGTTTTCTTATCACTCATATATTATTCTCTCTTATTACCACTGACTTGGAAGTACTAACTTTACTCCCTGCACCTTGCGTGTAGTTACAGGTATTGTTCACCCTGTAGCAGGTTATTAGCAGGACCGAAGGCCATATTGTGGTAGTTGAGCAAGGTGATCGCCAACATTCGCGGCATCGCGCTCCATCTTTGTATTCCGGTCTTATCTTGTATATATATATATACATTGTTGTCCTAATAGTAGTGTCCCTACTCATTAGATGCTTGTGGCTTGTGACTTGAGACACCCCGGTCGGGTTGTATTAGGATGAAACTATAGTTTTAAATGCCAATAAGTTGTATTTGTTTCTATTCATTTGTGTTTAATAGTTGTTAAAGAGAAGATTTTGGGTTTTTGGATGGCCTTGTCTTCACGAGAGGCTCCATCACGACCGGGTATGGAATTTGGGTCGTGACAAGTTGGTATCAGAGCCTAGGTTATTAGGTCTCATGAGTCATGAGCAGGGTTAGTAGAGTCTTGCGTATCAGTATGAGACGTCTGTATTTATCCTCTAGAGGATGCAGAACCCTTAGGAAAACTTTCGATTCTTGGAATTCTTATCGTGCGTACTTGATTTAGCTTGAGATTTAATTCTTGAAATTCCTTCCACACATCTATATGCGCATGTGAACGCTCAGTAGTCGATGTGCCTTAATGGCTTTTGATTGCCCGATCAAGGGGCGAGAGGTAATCTCCGTGAGTTCATATTGGGGCCAATCTGGAGGACATGAGGCCGGATCTTTGCCTATTGCTTGAGCACCGAGGTGCTGATTGTGTGAGCAAGTGTTTTGAACTTATATGTTCAGTAATGATGTTATTAGCCGGGTTGGTGGTTGAATATCCATGTGATAAGTATTTCAGTACTGCGAGGTGTATCTATGTGATTTTGGTAGTGACGAAGAAGTCTTATGGATAATAGATCAGCTATTAAGTGTTTGTTTCCTATTGTGATTTGTTGTGTAGCCCCATGTTATGGGCGCGTGATGAATATTTTCATGTCTCTTAGTTGGAAAGTAAGTACATTTCGTATGGCGTTATGAGCTTAGACTCAGAAATACTAATTGATCGTTTAACGTATATGATAGTGGAAGGCATGTTGAAATATTGAAATCAAGCGAATCAGGTAGGTTATTTCCTGTGAAGTGTTTTGAGCCATATGATCCCTATATGTATGTTAAAAATATCTCATGTGTAATTGAAGGTTATGTATTGTACTTTGAGAAATTGGGACACTTAAGATAGTTGACTCAGCTGATGTGAAAATGAATGCGAGGTTTGCAGAGAATGTTAGTGCTAGGTGATCTGTGTATTCACAAAACTTGTAAATGACTTTAGTTTAATCTCACTATAACATTGTGGCATCATTAGAGTAAAATTGTTATTAGTTGTTAAGAGTTCCTTGATATTTGGCTTCGATCCAAGTTGGGAAGGCCGCTATTGTTCAGTTGATTGCATGGTTATATGCGATGTTGGTTTCGTTTGGAGGGATGATGGCAGATCACTTCTGGTTACAGAAAATGAGCCGAGGATGGCACGTGTGAAGGAATTTTTTTACAAAGGTTATATGGTGCTTTCGTGAATGTGAGGAAAAATTAGGATGTTTTTGAGCTGCTATTGATAAAGAATGCTCAATGTATAGAGAAGAAAGATGGTTGTTTCTATCTATATGAAATCATGTTATGCAGTGTCAGAATACTAATAAGGCACGAGTGGTTTCGTTCATTTAGGGCAGGTGAATTACAACTAAATAAGAGTGAATGACTCTTGAGAATGGTCTTACTGTGTTCAAGATTTTGCATGTAACAATCAGGTGTCTTAAGTTTGTGTATGTGGCTAGAAACTGTGTTTTCATTAGAATGGATCAAGACTTGTGGTACTTTGTGTTAATCATGGGATTCTACGTATCCGCATTTGGAAGGTAATGGTAAACGAATTCAGAATCGCAGGAAGTTCTTCAAAGTAAAGCATTTTTGAATATGGTATTTCTAGGAAACATCTGAAAGGGTATTTAGTGGCCTATGGGTCTTAGACAGTGTGGTCTTATGTGCGAGTCTTATGTGGTAAACCCGAGTTGAGGTATGGTGGTGCTACAGCAAGGGATAAAATCAAATTAATGATGAATCAGGAAGGAAATTGGATAAATGGAATAGCTTGATAATAAACTGAATCGATATGATAAGGATATGATTAATTCTTATATGTGTTCAAGGTATTGTGCCTTAAAGGTATTGTGCAGCAAAGCTTTTAAGTGTTGGCAGTTTGCTTATTTTGGTTTGGGTAGAAGGATTCAGTCCTGGTAGTTTCGCTTGTGCAATGGAATTAGGAGAAAGAGTTTTTGATGTGTTTTACCGTGGTTTGAAGATGAGTATATTTCCTATGTGTATGCGAAACATGCAGTGTGTAATGATATTTCTCCTATATGGGATCATGAAAGTTCTTGACTAGTTGAGTGCATCGATGTCTGCCGCGCAGAAGAGAGGTAAAAGTCATCATGTTATCCTAGTATGGTATGGTCTATGTGTTATGATATGGAGAATTGAGAACTGCGTGTTTAAGGTTTTGGTTCAGTTCATAAAATAACGGGAAGTCATTAAATTCTTGAGCAGCACGAGCAGCTGCAGGTGATTTAAGAATTGATCTTCAGATGATTAAGAAAGATGGTATTGCTATGCTAATAATTTGGCGACGGTATATGTTCAGCAAAAGGGCAATTAATGTAAACTGATAATATTTGGTGGTATTGCGGTATTTTCTTGTTGGATTGACTGCTGATAAATGAGTTGTTGATGGCGCAGGGAAATTTTTAAATATCTTTCGTGGTATGAATGGATACTTGATATGTGTTATATGTGTTAGAGACTAGGAGTTCTCGCGATCCGACTATGCAGTGGTTGTATATCATGTGTATCGACACCAGTTAGCGGTTATTGGAAATTAGAGGTTCCAGTAGATCTTTCTTTGCCTGGTATGTTAAACTTGGGTAATGATATTAGATTGCAGACTAGGTGTCCCAATTTCAGGTTGTCTAGAGTAATGTGTTATGGGCTATGTGGGAAAATGCCATAGGCTACGTAGCAAGGTGCATCGGATTATGTTTTAGAAGGGTAACGTGTATTCCAGAGACCAGCGGACGGCTGAAGTATTGCTTTGTTAATTGGACCTTCGTGGCAGATATCGGTGTAGAGCATTCTACCATTTATTCAGTTTTGGTATTAAGGGACTTTTTCGGATGCGTTTTTTGTGGTCGGGAATGAGACTATATGTGTTTATTGTAATGAGCAAATTTGGCTTGATATGCATCTCCTTTTGTGAGATATATGTGCGGATCGTGTGGCATGCCGCCATGGGTATGTTATCTGGATTGTATTGCACGCCGCAACAGTGTGATGTTGAGAATATTTTTCTATATGTGATTTTGCATGCAATTCTTCCTGGTTTCTAAGAAAAGACTATTTTGGGTGTTGCTCGGCGAATAGCGCATCGGTTTTGTTTTTTCAGGATTGAATAGTATATATTACTTGCTTCATCGCGGGTGTGATGGATTTCTTGGTATCAGACCTCAATCTGTGTGTGGTTGTCCATGTTGAGCATGATGACTTGAGGTGCTTCATAGGTAATAGTGTTTGGATAGAATCGCGCGTTGTGGCAAGGCCACGTGAAGTTGACTTTTCGAGGAGGATTCAGGTACTCTATTTCTATGATATGAGATGGGACTCAGTTTTGTGTTGTAATGGTGCTGGTGGGCTTGAGGTACTGCCCTTTCCTTTGTCATGATTTGAGTATGTTCAGACTACTTCTCATTGGTACGTGTATTATGCAAGTTATGGCTTTAGGTCTGTGTCGAGGTGTCATATCACCACAGGGGTGGTTAGAATCGAAGTGATCATTGGAATCATTAATGAGTACGAACCAATCTGATTTCAGCTTGTTAGAAAGGTAATATCGAGGTTTGGCTCAGTTTCAAATAACAAAGTCATAAAATCTGGTCCAAATGAAGTAGACCTTTTATGATGTTTACTATATCTTGGATCCACTTGATTATACGTACTTTTTTTTGTTTCTTCCCGAGGTCATTGAGACCCTTCACCAATCGACTCACATTCCTTTTTATATGGATATATATCTTTTTAAGAACTCAGCATTATCTGATCTATAACTGTATTTGTGACGACCCGACCCATCGTCTCATGTATTACAGCTCTGTTTTCCCCGTCTATTGCTTCTTAATGTTTCGTTATAAGATTTTGGTATGATAGAATTGATTTGGGTTGGTTTTGGTTTAATATAAGGCACATTCCCTCTTAGAAGGAAGCTTATTTTAGAAAAAGTCAACCTGAAGTTGACAATATGGTTAGAGGGCTCGGATGTGAAATCTGGTGGTTTGGTTAGCTTCGGGGGATGATTTGTGACTAAGGAGTTCTATCGGAATTGAATTTGGAGGTCCGGTGTAGAATTAGACTTGAATTGGTGAAGTTCGAATTTTGGCGAATTCCGGTTGATAGGTGAGATTTTGATCCGAGGGTCGAAATGGAATTTCGAGAGTTGATGTAGCTTCGCTAGGTGATTATGGATATATCCCCAAAATTTCAAGTCATTCGGATGTCGTTTGGTTGGGTTTTTGATCGAATATGAGTTTCGGAAGTTTTAGTTAAATTTAGGCTTGAATCCGTGGTAATTTGATGATTCTCGTGTTGTTGTATGTGTTTTTATGATTGGAACAAGTTCGTATGATATTTCGGGGTATGTTGGTGTTTTTGGTTAAGGTCCCGGGGGCCTCGGGGTGATTTCGGGTGTTCAAATGGACCGTTTTTGGTTTGAAAAGAGATCAAATTGTCTACTGTTAGTGTTGCAGACATTTGTGCATCGCGTTCGCGTGGTGAGGGACGTGAACGCGTATGGCATTTTTGGGAGCCTGGGACTTTTGCCTTCGCATTCGCGAAGGAGATTCCGCGATCGCGTAGTTGTGGAACCTGGTGCATCGCATTCGCGTTGGGAGTTCCGCGTTCGCGTAGAGGGAATTGGAGTCATTTGCATTGAGTCAGGCTATTGGGCATCGCGTTCGCGTGGTTGAGGACGCGTTCGCGTAGAGTATGTTTAAATTTAAAAATTTTTGGTCTTCGCATTCGCGTAACTAGGGTCGCGAACGCAATGAAGAAAGTGTTGGGCGGACCGAAGGGTTTTATAACATTTCCTCCGCGAGCCAAAGTCATTTTTCACCACTGTTGAGCATATTTGAGAGCTTTTGACAAGGGATTAAGAGGATTTTGACTAGGATTCGATTTGAGCTAAGTTTTGTGAGTCAAATACGTGATTTTATTGAAGATTTATAATTGAAATCTCTGAAAATTGGGTGAAAATTGGAGAAGTTAGGGCATGGTTGTTCGTGATGTAAAATTGGAATTTGAAAGGGCAATTGAACTCCGATTTTGATAAATTTTATATGTACGGACTCGTAGCGAGACGACAATTCCAAATAGCTGAATTCCATAATTTTACGAGAAGCGATCCTAGGGCTCGGGTTTTGCTAGTTTCGAGGTTTTTGCTATAATTCGATTGTTTTTGATTGGGTATTGTCCTATTTGCATATTGTAATGTATTCTCTCTGTTTTTGGCTAGTGTCGCGCGCGTGGAGGCCGATTTGAGGGGAAAAGGCACCGCGGACTTGAGATTTCACCGGTTCGAGGTGAGTAATACTTGGGAATGATATCCTGATGGTTTGAAACCCCGGATTTGCACATCATAGTGTTGTATTGTGGTGAATTGCACGCTGGACCTGAGCATGGGGTAGAGCACCGTTGGGTATCATTACTTGGTCCGTCCCGATTGATGGTTTTTACCACGTATTTGCAAATGAATTGTTGTTATCATTATGACTTGGGCTCATTTCCGTACTTGGGGCTTATTGCTGATTATTTGAACTCTTTATGAACTATCATCATTGTTTCCCTCACTATTCGAAATATTATTTAAACTGGGTCTATGTGATTTACACTGTTTGATGAACTCAACTATATTTTTACTCAAACATGGAGTTTTAATGATATTTGAAGCATTGTTTGAGTTGAGTATTATTGTTTTATTGATGCCCGAGGGGCATTTCACTATCTTGGACTGATTGAGGCCGAGGGCCATATGAGAGGGCATGAAGAGTGATGTGAGGAGGCTTTCAGGCCTCGAGTGATATGTGGGGAGGCTTTCAGTCCTCGAGTGCTATGTGAGGAGGATTTCAGGCCTCGAGTGTTATGTGAGCATATGTATATACATGCATGGATCCGGCTGTACGCCGCAGTGATATGTTATGTGGATCGGACTGCACGTCGCAGTATTATTGCGCTTGGGCTGTAGGAGCCCCTCCAGAGTCTGAAATCCCACAGTGATCGTGGGTACCCAAATGGATCGGGCTACACGCCGCAGCGGTCACGTGCATTGCATTGCATTGCATTCACGCATTCACTCCTGTTTGTACTACGTGGCATGACATTTAGCACTCATATATCATTGGCATACATACTGTTACTTGCCTTGTTGACCAGAAACCCTGGTGTTATATGTTATGGAGTGATGTGCCGAAGAGGCCGACTTATGAGCCAACTTGTTCTATCTGATATATCATTCATATGCTTGGTTGTTGAAAAAGAGAAAGGGATATTTGTAAAACATATTTTCAAAAGAGATTTTTAACTAATCTTGAGATTTTCTAAAGGATTTTTACAGTATTACAGTTTTTCTCAAAGTGTTGTACTGTCTTTTATAGCATTTTGGTTTGACCATACGTGTTTTCCTATCGCCCAGATATTATTCTCCCTATTTACCACTAAGTTGGAAGTACTCACTTTACTCCATGCACCTTGTGTGCAGTTGCAGGTATTATTCACCCGGTAGCGGGTTATTAGCAGGATCGAAGGCCATATTATTGTAGTTGAGCAAGGTGACTGCCAGCGTTCGCGGCACCGCACTCCATCTTTGTATGCCAGTATTATCTTGTATATATATATATATATATATATATATATATATATATATATATATATATATATATATATATATTATATATATATATATATATATATATACATATGATATATATATATATATATATATATATATATATATATATATATATATATATATATATATATATATATATACGCATTGTTGTCCCAACAGTAGTGTCCCTACTCATTAGATGCTCGTGACTTGTGACACCATGGTCGTGTTGTATTGGGATGAAACTAATAGTTTTAAATTCCAATAAGTTATATTTTTTTTTCTATTCATTTGTGTTTAATAGTTGTTAAAGAGAGAATTTGGGGTTGTTGTCTGGCCTTGTCTTCATGAGAAACGCCATCACGATCGGGTATGGAATTTGGGTCGTGACAGTATTATTATGAATGTCAGAATTTTTTGATTTATGCACAAGAAATCTATATGCTTTACTATTGGTCGCATATCATATTACAACAAAATCAATAATTTGAGGTCCTATCTTTATCCTTTAGGGTATAGGAATTTGCACTTTTGTGGAACAACCCCATTCTTTAAAATTATTCAAGTTGGGCTTTCTTACTTTCCATTTTTTATGCGGAATGGATTGTGTTTTGTTGTGGAGTAATCGATTTAATATCTGGTTACCTGTAAGAATGGCTTCCCCCACACAAGTCTGTAACAAACCAAAACTTATCAATAGAGCATTCATCATTACTTTTATTGATCGATTCATTCTTCCCACAATCAAATTGGATTAGGGCGTGTAAGGGGCCATTCTTTGATAAATAATTTCATATTCTAAACATATCTCTTCTATCATGACTCGAATTTTTCACCATCGTGAATCGTGATGACACCTACTAGTGAATGCTAGGCAAGGAAATTATTCCAATTTAATTACCCTTTTTAAGTTTTATTTATTTAACAATTTCAAAATAACATATGAAAAGCAGCGGAAATAATGATAACAAAGACAACGCGAAAGACGAAATATGATAGTTTAGATTAGTATAAACTGCGAAAGTCTACGTACAACTCTCCTCAAAATTTGGTGTCACAATGTCATAGACCATCCACGAGTACGTCAAATAAAGTCTGAATAGAATTACACGAATCTGTCTCCAAATAAGTAAGAACATAAAGGAAATGATTGAAGAAGATGCCAAGGCCTATGGATACTTGCAGGACTACCTCGGGTCTCCGCCACTGGACTGAAGGGTGCAACCTCATTGTGGTCCAAAAGCTATAGCACCGGGATTTTCACACTGTGCAGAGTGTAGTATTAGCACAACCGACTCCATGTGCTAGTAAGTGCCTAGCCCAACCTCGACACAGTAATGATGAGGTTAGGACAAGACTACCAATTAAACATGTGCAGTTATATCATATACATCAGGTAATATTGACAGAAACTAGTAGTTAAAGATGGGAAAGGGAAACATGTTACAGGGAAATATCAAGTAACAATAGAAAACCAATAAATAAATGTAAAGAACACTATAACAAAATTATCAAGAATAATCGGGAAATCAAGGACAAGTGCACGACATCACACTTCATGCTTTACACTCTCAAAATCATGCACAGCATCACCCTTCATGCTTTATACTCTTCCTCAGTCAAGCAACAATAAAATCAATTTGGCCAAGGGAATCAATAACATCACAATAAAATCAAGTAACAACAGAAAACCAATAAATAAGCGTAAAGAACACCATAATTCAATTATCTGCAAGAATTAGGAAAATCGAAGACAAGTGCATGGGATTAACCTTTGTTCTTTTACTCTCCAACTCACCATAAGAATCAATATAACTTGCACGTCATCACCCTTCGTGGTTTTACCTCACATAATCATGGCACGAAATTATCCTTCCTGCATTATCACTTATATCATGGCACGTCATCGTACATCATGCGATACGATATTACCTTTTGTGCTTTAACCTCACAATATCGACATCGCATCACTTTTCGTGCATTAACACTCTCTCACAAATATCATGCACGGAATCATTATTCGTGCTTTACACTCTTTCTTACCTAAGCAACAATAACAAAGCAATATGGGCAAGGGAATCAATAAAATTACAATAGAATCCCGGCAAGGGAACAATAGCATAACAACAATATCCTGACAAGGGGAAAAATATCATGAGTAATAACACCCCGGCAGGGGAGATCATAAACTTCTTCTCTTTCCCACAATTAGTTCACAACTTGAGCCAATGCTTAACAATGTTCAATGACCGATAATACTTCCACAACTCAATTCACAACTTGAGCCAGTGCTATATAATATTCGGTTACCAATAATACTCCCACAAGCCTTGTTCAGCAATAGCCATCATCAAATAAAGCATAAACAATACGAAATAGAGTCACATTTATCATAGTATAACCCGTACAAGCATGTTTGACACCAACATATTGATACTCGTCACCATGCCTATACGTCATACTCAACAATTAACACATAGCAAATAAGACACAACTCTTAATCGCTCAATTTAAGGTTAGACCAAATATTTACCTCGATGCTACGAACATAATTCATGCCTCAATTACCGCTTTACCTCTTGCTTTCGCCACCAATTCGCTTGTATCTAGACACAAGTTACTCAGCGATATCAATAAATGCAAAATGAATTAATTCTAATGCACAAAAATAGGTTTTCCAATGATTTCCCCAAAAAGTCAAAAATCGACCCCCGGCCAACATGGTCAAAACCCAAGGTTCAAACCAAAACCCGATTACTCATTTAACCACGAACTCAAATATATAAATTTTTTTGAAATCGGACCTCAAAATGAGGTCCAAATTCCTTAAATTTAAAATTCTTAAGTACTACCCAAAACACCCAATTTCCCCATGAAAACTCTTGAGTTTGGATTGAAATCGTGTGAAAAGATGTTGTAGATAAAAGAAAATGAGTTAGAAATGACTTACAATTGATTTGGAGAAGAACGTTTCTTGAGAAAATCGCCCAAGAGAGTTTAGGTTTTTAGAAAGTTGTAAAAATAAAGAATTTTCAACTAAGATATGATTTACACATGCGCAAATATAACATTTGCAATGATATGTTCGCAAATGTAAACTCGAATTTGCCAAGGCTTTGCAATTGCGAATTAATGCCTACCATGTCAACCTCGCAAATACGAACACCTATTGGAGTCGCAAATGCGATTGGAACATCGCAAATGAGAATGTCACCCCCTTCCCAGTCATCGCAAATGCGAGCTCGCAATTGTGAAGCCTGCAGACCGGCAACTCACAACAGTTTTTCCCCAAATCCAATTCCACTCGGTGGCCTATCCAACACTCACCCGAGCCCTCCGAGCTCCAAACCAAATAAGCACGGAAATCCAAAAATGCCATACAAGCTTACTTGTGTCATCAAATCATCAAAATAACATCAACAACTATGAATTAAACCCTGAATTTGTAAAATCACTCGAGAACATCAAAATGTGAAATTTCTCAACTATAGGCCCGTTTAAACCAAACAAGTTCAGATCTTTACCAAATTTTACAGATTCAACTTAATCAATATTTCAAACTTGTATCGGGCTCCAGAAGCAAGATACGTGCCCGATACCATCAAGAAAATGCATCAATTCATTTCTAAAATCCTTTATATTTTGTAGAAAATAATTTTCTTTAAAAAAATTTATTTCTCGGGCTTGAGACCTCAGAATTCAATTCCGAGCATACGCTTAAGCCCCATATTTTACTATGGACACTACGAGATGATCGGATCACGGGTCTGAGTCTGTTTGCCAAGAATGTTGCCGAAGTCAACTTAAATTAAATTTCAAAGATCAAATTTGCATTTTCATCAAATTTACACATAAAAGCACGGATTGCGCATGCAAATCGAGGTGAGAAAATAGAGATTTTTAAGGCTTAAGAACACAGAATGACATCACCAAGAACTCATAATGCCCATACCACGTGCGGAAAGCTGTCTTAAGGACATCAAACGTCCCAATCCTCAACATTTGGTAGCCATATCTCAAGTCAATCTTCAAAAATACCTTGGCACCCTGAAGTTGATCAAACAAATCATCAATCATCGGCAATGGATACTTATTCTTGATTGTACCCTTGTTAAATTGTTGATACACATCCTCATCGATCCGTCCTTCTTTTTAACAAACAATACTGATGCACCCCAAGGAGAGACACTAGGTCTAATAAAGCCTTTGTCAAGCAAGTCTAGCAACTGCACCTTTAACTCTTTCAACTTAGGCAGGGCCATACAATATGGTAGAATAGAAATAGGCTGAGTGCCCAGAGCCAAATCAATGCAGAAGTCAATATCCCTGTTGGGTGCATGCCTGACAGGTCTAAAGGAAATACCTCAGGAAACTCGCAAACAACATGCATAGAATCCATAGAAGGAACCTCAACACTAGAATAATGAACTTATTCCAAATAGGCCACAACCATACGCGAGCCTTCATATTTGACATAAAACTACGGAAAGAATGACCAGGAGTTCCTCTCCACTCTAAACAAGGTAAACCCGGCAAGACTAAGGTCAGAGTCTTGGCATGACAGTCCAAGATAGCGTGGTAAGGTGATAAGCAGTCCATACCCAATATGACATAAAAATCAACCATATCCCAAAAGTAACAAATCTAATCGAGTCTCAAGACCCCAAATCATAATTATACATGAACAATATACACAATCTACCATAATATAATCACCCGTCAGTGTAGACATATATACATGAGTACTCAAAAAATTATTAGGCATGACCAGATACGGTGCAAAATAAGATGACACATAGGAGTGTGTAGATCCTAGGTTAAATAAAACTGAAGCATCTCTACTAAAACCCAGAATAATAGCCGTGATAACTGCATCAGAGGCCTCAGCCTCAGCCTCACACCTCACTGGAAGAGCATAACATCAAGGTTGGGCCCCACCATTCTAAACTATATCTCTGGGACGGCCTTCTGCTGGTTGGCCTCCACCTCTAATACCTCTACCTCCACCTTTAGCACACTACCTCCCCCTCTAGCTGGTTGAGCGAATGGTGGAACACTCGGTGCTAGAACCATGGCACATAAACCATGATACTGAGAGTTGTTAGGTGCTCGAGGCAAAATCTGGCAATATGCCTCGTATCACCACAAGTATTACAAGCCCTCAGTTACTAAGATTGACGACACTCGCAGCATGAATGACCACTCTAAAATCTTTGGAGCGACGGTGCACTGATACGGGCTGGTAGTGTGTGCATTGTAGGACTGCTAATCACATTGCTTCATATGAGAACCATGGCCACATGGAGCACCGTAAGAAGCCTGAAGTGCTCTGTGAGACCCCGTAAAACTTTTGAACTCAAAACCTAGTAACTTGTGGTGTCGGCTCCGAACATGTGTTAGGAATGTGTAGAATTCTTTGCGGCAAGCTTGCGAGCCGTGGTTCGGACCCCTGGTAGTAAACTAAGCTTTTAAAAATAAAAAGACTCAAGTTTCTAGAAATTGTCATTTATGCAGTCCAGAATGCGATCGCAGATCAGCTATGCTGACCGCATTCCTGTCGCATAGCGGAGCAGTAGATTGGTCAAAATTGATGTTAAAAATGCGGTCCATTATGCAACCGCATAATCAATATTCAGACCGTCTAATCATCGCATAAAATCCTCAAGGATTTGTGGAGGTCCACTCTGCGGTGCAAAATGCGACCACATAAGAGGAATGCGGACCGTATTCCAATCGCAGACCGAAACAGACTTTTCAGAGTTTTTGGGGAATTTTGTGCTCCAATCTACGGACCACATTTTAATTCTACGATCGTAGAACGTGACTGGAGATCTTGCTGGGCTTCTATTTTCCCAATGTTAAGACCCTACCCCTTTTTAATAAAATACCCCAACCCCTCATTTTAACGATAGAAAGAGAGGGTCTTGAGAGAGAAAACTCATCGTCTCCAAAATCTTGTTGTTCAAAGCTATCCGGGCTGGGGAAATTCAAGATTATCTCCATACCCCTTTTCCCTTCAGGTAAAACCCCTAACGTTTCCA
The DNA here is from genome assembly GCA_032618575.1 of Nicotiana noctiflora. Taxonomy (NCBI): domain Eukaryota; kingdom Viridiplantae; phylum Streptophyta; class Magnoliopsida; order Solanales; family Solanaceae; genus Nicotiana; species Nicotiana noctiflora. The sequence continues at coordinate 30,875 of JASVEL010010288.1, forward strand.
ATTAAATTCGGTTTAGAACTAGGGGGAGTCTCATGCATTGGTACCTGAATTAATGGTTGGAATAGTGCATGCATGTCCATTGATAACCTTAAATCTAGTAAAGGAATTGGGTAGGGGTAAAGAAGTGTTCAAATAGGGTTTGATAACCTATGTAAGTTGAGTAACAATTGTGGGCTTCAATTCTATATTGTGTATATTAATTTGTGCACTATATTGACGTGCTAGATTATTTGATGAATTGGAAGTAAAGTGTAGAAAGGAGTTCGGCTCCAGGTATGTATGGCTAACTTTAACCTTTGTAAAATCGCCATGTTTGGTGCCCAAATACTTGGTATGCGATATTTTCATGAATTAGTTATGAAGTTAACCTCTCGTGAGCAGTATGTGTTTGCTTGTGTACACTAGTTGTGAATTTTTGTAAGTATTGTGCCTTATGTGTTGTGTAGTAAGAAATGTGGAATAATTTATAGAAGAGAATCGTAACTGGTGAAATAGAAATAACTGTGGCAACATCTCTTGTGGTTGGTCGTGTAAAACTGTTGTTGTGATCTAAATGGTTCAATGGGCTATTGGTAAGATGGAAATGGCATGGATAGTCATATGAACCCTTTGGCAAGTTGTGTTGTTGTTGTTATTGGAATTTGTTGTTGTTGTTCTTGGAATCTGTTGTTGTATCTTTGTAAATTGTTATTGTTGTGGTGGTGTGTGACGACCCAAAGGGTCATCACCTGTATTCCTCACTTGTTTCGCACTTTCGAAGCCTTAAAAACTTCATTTTATGTTGCCTCGATGTACGTGCATAATCCGGGCATGTACCCGGAAAGATTTTGTGATAGAATATGTGAACTCTATGAAAAGTTTGAAGAAAAATGATATTAATATTGATATATTTGACTTCGGTTAACATTTTTGGTAAACGGACCCGGACACAAGATCGGGCGGTCCCGGAAGGTCCGTATGAAAATATAGGACTCGGGCATGTGTCCGGAGTCGAATTCTGAGGCCTAGAGCCTAAGATATGAATTTTTTCTATTAAATTGTTTTTGCTGAAATTATTAAAGGAAAATGGATTAAACGACCTTGGTATCGGGCTTGTATTTTGGTTCCGATGCCCGGTACAAGTCTTAAATATTATATATGTGCTTTCTGCAAAGTTTGGTGACATTTGGACGTGGTTTGATGTGTTTTGAACCTTGAGTTCCAAATTTGAATGTTATGAAACTAAAGGAAAGATAATCATGAACTTGAGGCTTGATTTGATGAAAACGATGTTACATTGGCGATGTGATCGCACGAGCAAGTTTGTAATATGTTTTTGAAGTTGTGTACATGTTTGGTTTGGAGCCCGGGGGCCTCAGGTAAAGATTTGATAGGCCATTGGAGCAAATTCTGAAAAATAACACAACTGATTTTTCACCCAGCTGGTATCTTCGCAAATGCGAAGATTTTCTCGCAATTGCGAGAAGAGCCAGGTTAGCCTTGGTTCGTAAATGCGAACCAGACTTTGCAAATACGAAGTTGGCAGGGGTTCGCAAATGCGAACTAAACCTCGCAAATGCGAACTAAACCTCGCAAATGCGAGGCCTTCAGTAAATAGCCCATCTTCGCAAATGCGACTAAAATGTCGCAAATGTGAAGGCCCCAATAATCCAGCCTTGTTCGCAAATGCGAACAAAATATCGCAAATGCGAACAAAATATCGCAAATGCGATGCTGACAGTCCCCAGGCCTTCTATGTTCGCAATTGCAAACAAACGTTCGCATTTGCGATAAACGCAGCTGTGCAAATTTATACTTAAACGAATTTTTGACCTCTTTTCTTCATTCTTTCAAAACCCAACACACCACACACGATCCTCTAAGAGCAAAATCACTCCAAAACACTTATAAGTAACTTTTTACTTAATTCTTTCAATTCCTAACATCATTAAACATGTTTTTCAAGAGAAATCAAAGCTTTTCATGGTAGAAATTCTTGTTTTTGGGTAGAGCCTAGGGTTTTAATGAATTGAGGAATTGGATGTCGAATTGAGGTCTGATTTTGAAACAAATCATATATTTGAACTCATGAGGGAATGGGTAACCAGATTTTGGTCCGAACCTCGAGTTCCGACCACGTGGGGCCAGGGGCATTTTGGGAAATTTTGGGCTAAACTTTGAGAAAACCATTCTTAAGCATCCAAACTAAGTTATATAGTATTTATTAATGTAATGGAATCAATTGTGATTAGATTCGAGCAAGGTGAAAGCGGAAATTCGAGGTAAAGCTGTAGTTGAAGGATAAATTGGGCTTCAAGGCTTGAGGTAAGTGTTTGATCTATCCTAGCTTGAGGGAATAGGATTTATGTGTTATTTGCTATGTGATTGAGTGCGATGTATGGGCTATGGTGATGAGCATCCATACACTGGCATCTAGCATGACCGTGAATCATTGTTGATATTTATTGTGAGATGTTTTAAAGATGAAATCTTAAACCCTTGCCGGGTTGTGAAATTGAATAATGTTTTCCCTTGCTGAGACTTGTTGTAAAGTGGATTATTGTTTTCCCTTGCCGGGACCTTGTTGTGATGATTTTTGTGTCCCTTGCCGGGACGGTTCATGATTATTGTTTTCATTCTTTTGCCCTTAACTGTGATTGTTATTTGGGTGAGGAAGAGTGATAATGCATGAAGGTTGATGTCGTGCCTTATTTACTGACTTTTGCACAAAGGGTAATACCGTGACTTGTTTTATTTATTATTCATAAGGATCATGCCGTGCCTTATATTATTGATATGCACGAAGGGTAATGCCGTGCCTTGTTATTGATTATGCACGAAGGATCATGCCGTGCCTTGTGATATTGATTATGCACGAAGGAATATTCCGTGCCGTTGTTATTTGAACCATGCACGAAGGATCATGCCATGCCATTGATGTGAGGATGAGAGTAAAAGTACGAAGGGTGATGCCGTGCAACTATTTGCTATTCCTTGTTTGATATTAACTGTTTCCATTATACTCTGACTTCCATTACTGATTTAATAGTTGTTGCTAACTGTTGTGTTTCCCCTTTTATGATACTTCTTGTTGAATTTATTACTTGGTATTTCTTGTTATCTTGTGGTGTACATATGTATAGAACTGCACAGGTTTATGTGAGTGTCTGGTCCTAGGCTTGTCACTACTTCGCCGGGATAGGCCGGGCACTTACCAGCACATGGGGTCGGATTGTGCTAATACTGCACTTCTGTGCATTTTTGCACAGGTCCAGGTTTTGAGCAGGAGCAGCAGGAGCAGTAGAGTATTCGTGGGAGACGAGCATTCCGAGACTGAGGTAGCTTGCAGGCGTCCGCAGGCCCGACGTCTCTTCTATTTACTTACACAATTTGCTGTGGTCTCATTGTTCCGAGACAGAGAGATATTTGTCATTTTCTTTCGGACCATTATGTGTAGTATTCATTAGTAGTTCGTGAGTTGGTGACTCCACGTCTTGGGTAGAGGATTTCATTAGTGCTTTACCTTGGTATTATTTATCTCTATTTAGAAAGTCTTCCGCATTTATTAAACTGAATATTTATTTCTCTTGTTGGTAAGTATGAGTATAAAAATATTGAAACGAAACGGGATAATGTTGAATGTATTGGCTTGCCTAGCTACCACGAGTAGGCACCATCACGATCCCGATGTCGGGCCAAAATCCGAGTCGTGACAAGTTGGTATCAGAGCTCTAGGTTACATAGGTCTCACCACTCACGAACAAGCTTTGTAGAGTTTGAGGGGTAGGTATGGAGACGTCTGTACTTGTCCTCCAGAGTCTATTGAGTTAGGAAAGAGTCTCTCATTTGTTCCTTCTTGTCGTGCGATTTGTTCCTCAAATACTGATTGAATTTCTACTCTGTCCTTTAGCAGATGGTGAGGACACGCGCTTCTTCGTCTGCTGATCAGCAGCCTGAGCCCCAGGCAGCTCCCGTGAGGGGCAGGGGCCGAAGCCGTATCGGAGGCCGTGGTAGGGGCAGAGCTCAGCCCCAGGCAGCTATTCCAGAGGTGGAGCCTCATGTTGATATTGGAGGAGAGGTTCCAGTCCCAGCAGCTCTAGTGGGCCCAGCCCAGGTCCCAAGGGAGGCCTTTGAAGACACGTAATTTTTTACCATCCCCGAAATTTCACCCGTTTTAGCGCAGAATATTTAATTTAGGTGTCATATAGTTATTTACACTGATTTTAAGTCTTTTACATTATTTTTATCACAAAAATTGAATAACAAAATACAAAAATTGTTTCATGCTCTATTTTATCATATTCAGTTTAAATTATTAATATTTTGTTTATATTTATAGCCTTATATTTGTTTCTACTATGATTTTAACTCTTGTTTTAATCCATATAATATATGTATATATAGTTTCATACTATTACTTAATTTATTTAATTAATTGAAATTAATTTGATTTTAATTTAAAGGTTTGGGATATTTACTTAAAAGATTGTTAAAAATTAAAGAAGTGCAAGTTTTGGGCCCAATTTTACAAAAGAAAAGGCCCAAAATCGGGAAGCCCATCTCCCATAACCTTGTGACCCAATCCCTTGACCCACCGACCCAGAACCAGCCCCATTTCCCCACTTAAATCCCAACCATCCATCTATTTGCATCCAAAGTCCCATATTAAATCCCACATTAACCCAATATTCCCCAAAAAGGACCCTAACCCTAGTCTTCTCCCGGATAACAAAGATACAACACAAAAAAGAACCCTAGCAGAAAGAGACCAGCGGCCAACAGAAAAAGGAGCAGCCGCAATACCAACACCCCCTGAATCGTCTTCTCCAAACAAACCCTGCCCCATTCTATAACTTCCACGATCCTAAACAACCATCAACGCCGGTGTAACATAAAAGATCCTCCGTCTCATTTTCCTGAAGCTAACACACACAAGAGCACTCCGATCCATTCATTTCCAGATCTCAGACGTCCAGCTTCCATTTCCGGCGAGCTTCCCGGGAACCGGCGGAAACAATCATTTTTTCATTTCAAAACAGAACTGAAAATTAGTGGAACAACATCGATCGACACCTTGACTTATTCTCCTTTGTACCAACTGAAACTCACATGAAAAGCTGTGTAAAAACCAGCAACCAGAGCTCCAAAAATCAGTCCTAAAGCAGCCCTCATATGCGTCCAAACATCGTCATTTTCACCTCAAAAATGCTGCTAGTTGCAACTGGAAACTAACTTGAAAACCAATTTTCAAAATTAGTCTAAAGTCAGTTCCGAAACTGTCTTTAAAAGTGAGGTGATGTACGAGTTCGCCGGTTCGAGGTTTCGGCGATGTCCTCTTTATAGGTCTCCGATTTGGTTCAGATTTGTAGCAAAAGCATTAAGTCGGATCTCTTCATTGTACGTGGATTTGAGAGCTCCCAGTTTAAGTAAAAATTGCAGCTAATTGAGATATTCTCCATTCAATTTGTTTTAATCGCGATTGAGGTACTGTCAAAGGCGAGGTAGTTCGCCAAGCTCGTTGTCTGTGAGTTTTCCGTTCGTTGATCTTATTGTTTGTGATCTTCAAACCATCCCGGGTTTTTGATTTTCGAGTTCTATTTAAGTTCCGGTTTATGTTTGAGGAGTACATTCAGCTTAGGTCAAATTAACATTGAAAGGATCCTTGCTTTAACTGAGGTTCGATTCTTCAACCCTCTATTAATTATATTCTGGCTCAATGTTAATTGTTGATTTGGTGATTTGGTTATGTGATTTGTTTAATGTTTACCTATGGTTTTAAATATGTCTGCTCGTATGTTTGCTTGAAATGATTGCAAGTGAATTACAAAATTGAATTGGAAACGTAAGTTTAGTTATTTGAATTGGAAAATTGGATTGCTAGTTTGTGGGGTTTACAAGAATTATTTGGGGAGATGTGGGATTTGAAATTAAAAAGAAGTAGAGTTGGGTTAATGTGATGTGATAATATTTCTAGTTTGATATTGCTAGTTTTTATTGATCGCTAGTGGCATGCTTTAGGTCGACCACACTCGGGTAGGCAAGCCTTAGGATTTTGTTAGTTTCAAGGCGAGGGGTTGTTCCCTTAGTTATATATTTATCCGGGGTATACCCCGAGGAATTTGTATATCTTTTAACTCGGGGAATGCCCTGAAGTATATGTAATTGGAGGCCATGGCGAACATTGTAGAAGAAGTAGCGTATAATAGAATTTTAAAATTTTCTTTTATTTATTTTTATCTTTTAGGTGGGGACGACCTCGAGCTTCTTTTGTGCTTATTCTATTTTGGTGTGTTTTACCTCAACTCGAATATTCTAAAAGCCAACTTGATCGACTACGCAACCGTGATTTTCACGGGACTTGGAGAGTGCCTAACACCTTCTCCCTGAATCAAATGAACCCCCTTATCCAAATCTCTGGTGCAAACTTAGATTTCGAGTCTTAAGTGTTTTGAAAGGAAAAATCATTTTAACAATGGTGACGTGACACACCGAAACCAATGTCAGGTGGCTACTCTGAACAATTTCCTTTTGAACACCACTTTTGTCACTTTCAAAATTGAAAAACCCTTTTCAAGCTTTTGCTAAATTCTTTTATCAATTTAAGAGGATTAAGTGAAAGTTTGTTTTTTGGTAAAAAAGGGGTGTGACATCTCTGGCGACTCTACTGGGGAACATTGCGGGTTCGAGCTAGTACTTGATTTTGTTGGCTTTTAGAATATTTGGTTGAGGTTTTTATGCTTTTTCATTAGCTTTACTTGATTTTATTATATTTTTATATTTTTTATTTGATAGTTTCTTATTTGTTTACAGTTTTTGCTTTATATGTTTACTGCTTCATAACTGTCATCATTTGCATAACCCCGAGTCTTCTTTCTGCAACAAGTCTTCCGGAGTATGTTTGAGAGTACACGGCATTTTTATGAGTCACCCGTGTCTTTTGGGGGGTGGCGTGGGAGCGTGGAGTGGGCGGATAGCTAGAGCAGCCGCCATCGACCACGTGCCGCCCCGAATTGCCTTGTTAGTGAACCCCAATCGTAAGTCAGCCTTTACGTCATTTTTATTTGCATCATGTCATTTAGACCTAGCAGGGCTCGGTCCTAGGCACCGTGTCCCTTTGTAGGAAGCCTATCAAATCTTGTCAAAAATGGGCCCGTAGCCCAAAAAGGCATTCAATCATCCCAATATGTTATATGTTGCATCTTTGAGGGTAAAATAGGCATTTGGCGGACCGATGTTTGGAAAAGAAGGGTGAAAATGAAGAAATAGGGTTCGGTTGCATTTTTTTTTCACAACTTTTTCAAGAAAAATCCAAAAAATGAAAATGAGAAAATCCAAAAAGATTTTTTTTACACTTTTCCATTATTTTTTCCAAAAATTCAAAAAAAAATTGAAAATGAAAAATCCAAAAAGATTTTATATTTTTCCATCTTTTTTCAAAAAGATAAAATATAGCTTTTTACAAATTAATTGCATCTTCCCGAACTACGCGAACCTGATTCTCGTCTCTAGGGGCGAGATATGTAGGCAACCCATATAGGGTCCGGTCATTCTAGTAAGTCCTAGGTTCTTGGATTTGCGGGGGTCTTAGCCAAATCTTGCATGTCTAACCACTGTTGACCACATCGGTCATTCTTGCAAAATGGGGCCATTTTTGGAAAAGTGGTTCAATAAACCTATGTCTTAGGATTTTGAGTCCACAATAAGGTATCATATCAATTTAAGGTCTTTCCTTTTCGAGTTTGCATGTTTAGCCACTTTTGGCCACATCGGCCATTCTTGCAAAATGGGGTCATTTTTGCGAAAGTGGTTCAATAAACCTATGTCTTAGGATTTTGAGTCCACAATTAGGTATTATATCAATTTAAGGTCTTTCCTTTTCGAGTTTGCATGTTTAGCCACTTTTGGCCACATCAGACATTCTTGCAAAATGGGGTTATTTTCGCAAAATTGGTTCAATTACTCATTTATTAGGATTTTGAGGCTACAACTAGGAGTCATATTTCTTTAGTGTCCGCCCTTTTTCAGTTTGCATCTTTAGTCACTTTGGCCACATCGGCCATTCTTGCAAAATGGGGTCATTTTCGCAAAACTGGTTCAATTACTCATATATTAGAATTTTGAGTCTGTAACTAGGAGTCATATTAATTTAAGGTCCTTCCTTTTAGAGTTTGCATCTTTAGCCGCTTCTAGCCATATCGGCCATTTTTTGCAAAATGGGTCATTTTTGTCGTTTGGTCTTGGGCCATGATTATTGAGAGTTTGAATTCATATAAGCCTTAATGAGGTGTATTTCCATGTCTTAGAGGTCACCTTTGTTGAGTTTGCATTAATAGCCACTCTTGGCCATGTGGTTAATTTTCAAAAATAGCCCAATTTTTTCTTGCATGTGTCTTGAGTCACTAACTCTATTTAATCTTATTTTTCCCATTCAGGTATGGAGCGATCTGCTAGAGTTTGAGCATGATAAATACCCCAGGACCATTCTAGACAAAGACCATTGCATGAACGAGCTGCTTGAAGAAACTTTTTAATTTCTTTAGTCTATTTTATGATTGTCTTTTAATTTTTAGTCTTGTACAGTCGTATCGAGTCTGTCAGTCTAGATAAGAGTGTCGAGTCTTTTGTTATAGCACTTCCTGTTTTGTATTTGGAAAACCAAAAAAATTTATAAATGAAAAATTCCAAAAAAGATTTTTGTTTCTTAGTGTATTTTATCCATTACTTTTCAAGAACTACACTTGATCTGATTCATGAGGGGCATGATACGTAGGCAACCTACATAGGGTTCGATCGAGTCATTTTTTCTGAAAACTAAAAAAAGAAAAAAAAAGAGAATGAATTGTGGATGTGAGAAATGAGAGGGAAGAAAAGAGTGAAATTAAAAATAAAAGGAGGGGAAGGAAAACGGACAATCCAAGAAGTGTTGGAAAAGAAAGAAAAAGAAAGTTGAAGTGAACAAAATTGGGATGATGCCAAATGACCTTCTGACCCTCGAAGCCATTCTAGAACCATTAATTGTTGCTAGGGCATTGCACGCAATGTGATATTTTTATACGATAAATGCTCTAACGCTAACATGTTGGCTTTGTTTTGCTCCTCTTTGTTACTTTCATTGTTATCATAACGGAGGGTGGTTAGTTTGTGGTACTTTGGCAATTCATCCATACAACACAATGTCAAAAAACAAGGAAACCATGGCTGGCAAAGACTTGGACACAAGAGTTGTTGACCCGCCGAAAGAGTTTGTGGAGTCGGAGTCTGAATTAAAAGATGAGGTCCAAAGGTTGAAACAATAGATTGCAGAAAGGTATCATGCCTGGATTAAGGAACATCGTCCACCTTCATTCCCTACCAACTATACAGAAAATCATGCCTCCATTCCACCACTATCACAAGTCCAGGTTCCTACTACCGTTGATCTTTCTCCATAACACACACCAGGCTTCACCCCTTACCACGATTACCCTGGCACTTCCTCCCAAACTTTATATGCTCCACCAGTCAAAACAACCGCATTCCCAGCTCCATATACCCAAATATTGCACGGAATTCTTTACCTGCACATGATGATGCAAGCTTTGTGGGAAACATGCATGGTAACATAGAGTATGAAAGTCCTCTGGGAAGTTGCTGACTGAAGTTAATGATACTCAAATTGGTGAAGGTCTCGGTAATTTTGTTGTGCAACCTAGTGGCTAATATGTTGAGCTTGGTAATTGGAAAGACACTCCTTTCTTGGTTGGCCAGGGAGGAGTTTTGGTGGTTTATTTTATTGTCATTTCTGCTTGTCCGAGTTATTTCAAGGTTGTAATCCGGATATTATCTTGTGGCTCAAACTCTTCTTCTTCTTCTCATTTTGTCTAGTTTGTTTAGTTGTAGTAACTCGTCTAATGTTCTTTAGGATTGTTCCAGGGTTGCAACTCATGTCTTTGTTGCTTGTTTTGTTCAAACCCTTTTCACCATTTGTCTAATGCAATCTCATGTTTTCTATTAGTTTTGGTCAGTTTTTGTTTAGGTTACTTTTTCTTTTATAGTTCTCTTCATCCTAACTCAAGTGACATGACATGCACGCATAATTCTCAGCCTGATCTTGAAAGCTAGTCTAATCATGAAGCAATGGCACATTTTTGAACATGACAAAGAGGCATTTGAGGAAACAAGTAAAGATTCACGCATTCTGAGAAAAACTATAGTTTGAATTGAGTGAAACTGAGGTAGTAAGTCTGGAAATCAAGAGTTTGATAGGAGCATACAACAAGGAAATGTTTCTCAAGCAGTTTGAGGTAAATCAGTCAGTGCTGAAATACATTCTTCCACATCAAGGTAAGGTTGAATCAAGTTTGTTCTGAGTTGGCAAGGATCATTCATTGGGACAAAGGCATTGCTTGTCGTCACTTTCTATTTGTGATGATGCCATCAATAGATAATGTGCATGATTTCTTTGCTTATCTTCAATTGCACGCTTGTACTTGGCATTCTCAAAGTTTGGTATGACGAAGGCTTTTTATTCTGCTACCCAAATACTTTTATCCTTTGTTACCCATTTTGAGCCCTAATTTTTTGTTACGTACCCCTTTTTTGGAATCAGAAATAGAGTCAGGACCTAGAAAATAAAAGAAAAAGAGAAAAAGAAGAAGAAAAAAAAAAGGAAAGGAGAAAAAGAAAAATAAAAGACAAAAAGAAGAAAAACAAAGACATAGTAACAAAAAGTAGTCATTTGAACTACGTTCGACCTGATTCTTGTCACCACAAGATACGTAGGCAGCCTTAAGGTTCGGTCACACCAAATAAAGTATTTCATAATCCCCCGAAATCAATACTAGGGCAGATGTTTTAAGAAATCCCATCAAAGAAAAAATCCAAAAAAAATTCCCCAAACTTCATTAAACTGGGGCAGATGTATTAATTTTGCCAAAAGACCTGATTCCAAAAGTTATAATTTTGCACCCTTTCATCTTGAATTATTTTGAGCATTCATGCAACCCTTTCTTTCTAACCCTATCCAAAAGCCTACATTATGGTCCAAAGAAAGACCTTCCGACCAATCATTAAGGATGCCATATCAAGTGTTGGTGAAAGTATGATCACCCTGCATCATGGGTAATACCTTTGTTCTCAGAACAATGAGAGAACATGATAAAATGAGAGATTCATATCGGTGAAAACCCTCTGGGGCACCGTAAGGCAACGGTGAGTTGAGAAAAAAAGCAAAATGAGAGAGGCTTGATGGTGAAAACCCTTCAGGGCACTACAAGTCGACTGTTGATTGTGGATCAAATAGGACAATTGAAGCGTTGAAGCCTAGTTTCACAGCGAAGAGGTACAACAAGAGTCGAATATTAGACTTGCTTGAGTGATTAGGCTACTTAGTCCAAAGGTGCATGTCATGGTCATTAGAGTTGGTATCCACATCTGATAAGTTTCTAATTTGTAATTTTCTTGTTAAGTATCATCTATTTCCCTTGCCGCTTATTTTGTTCCTCTTGTTTTGTTAGAGTCCCTTCTTGAGTCTGTTTGGTCAGAACAAATGAGAAATGACTTTAAAATTTTCCACCAGCTTTCCTATTGCACAAAGCGGAGTTTGGCCATGCACATCACAATTGACATGATTTAGAGTGAGAAGTATGTTGATAACTGAGGTTCACGTAGTTGAGAGGATCTTGAATTTTGAGAAAATACAATGATTCAGCAACTCTCAAAATAAAAACACAATGCAACAAGTGAATGTGAGAGATTCAAGTCAGAGGTTTTGTGGTATAATTCCAATCAAAAGGTCAAACAACTCTTTGCTAGCCTGATGCAGCTAATCAAGATAAAGCATAGAAGTGGCGGAAGCAAACGCTCAGCAATGATGCCACAAACTAACCACCACATTTTCAAACTAACCAGATTTTATTTGTCTGAAGCAGGGGCAAGAAATTTTTAAGTCCACAGGGACCTCCCATGGAAAAGCATGGTTCAGGGAGCAAAATTCTATTCATAATCCTCCAAGATGGGAGCGTAGCTCAGGTAATTTTATTCTCAGTTCTCAGCACCCTCCTTGATAATGGGATTTAATTTTAGAATTTTCAGGACCCTCCTAGATAATGGGATTTAATTTTAAAGTTCTCAGGACTCTCCTGAATAATGGGATTTAATTTAAAAGTTTTCAGGACCCTCCTGGATAATGGGATTTAGTTTAAAGTTCTCAGGACCCTCCTGGATAATGGAATTTAATTTTAGATTTCTCAGGACCCTCCTGGATAATGGGAATTAGTTAGAATTTTCAGGACCCTCATGGATAATGGACTTTAGTTTAGAGTTTTCAGGACCCTCCTGGATAATGGGATTTATTTTAAAGTTCTCAGGACCCTCCTGGATAATGGGATTTAATTTAGAATTTTCAGGACCCTGGTGGATAATAGGATTTAATTCAAAGTTCTTAAGACCCTCCTGGATAATGGAATTTAATTGAAAGTTCTCAGGACCCTCATCGATAATGGGATTTAATGTTAGAGTTCTCAGGACCCTCCTGGATAATGGGATTTAGTTTAGAGTTCTCAGGTCCCTCTTGGATAATGGGATTTAATTTTAGAATTTTTAGGAACCTCCTGGATAATGGGATTTAGTTTAAAGTTCTTAGGACCCTCCTGGATAATGGGATTTAATATAAAGTTCTCAGGACCCTCCTGGATAATGGGATTTAATTTTAGAATTTTCAGGACCCTCCTAGATAATGGGATTTTATTTTAGAATTTTGAGGGCCCTCCTGGATAATGGGATGTAATTTAAAGTTTTCAGGACCCTCCTGGATAATGAGATTTTATTTTAAAAGTTCTCTCGACCCTCCTGGATAATGGAATTTAATTTTAGAATTCTCAGGATCCTCCTGGATAATCGGATTTAATTTTAGAATTATCAGGGCCCTCCTGGATAATGGGATTTAGTTTAAAGTTTTCAGGACCCTCCTGGATAATGGGATTTAATTTTAGAGTTTTCAGGACCCTCCTGGAAAATGAGATTTAGTTTAAAGTTCTCATGACCCTCCTGGATAATGGGATTTAATTTTAGAGTTCTCAGGACCCTGCTGGATAATGGGATTTAATTTTAAGTTCTTAGGACCCTCCTAGATAATGGGATTTAGTTTAAAGTTCTCAGGACCCTCCTGGATAATGGGATTTAATTTTGGAGTTCTTAGGATCCTCCTGGACATTGGGATTTAGTTTAGAGTTCTCGGGACCCTCCTGGATAATGAGATTTAGTTTAGAGTTCTTAGGACCCTCCTGGATAATGGGATTTAATTTTAGAATTTTCAGGACCCTCCTGGATAATGGGATTAATTTTAAAAGTTTTTAGGACCCTCCTGGATAATGGGATTTATTTTAAAAGTTCTCAGGACCCTCTTGGATAATGGTATTTAATTTTAGAATTCTCAGGACCCTCCTCGATAATGGGGTTTAATTTTAGAATTTTCAGGACCCTCCTGGATAATGGGATTTAGTTTAAAGTTCTTAGGACCCTCCGGGATAATGAGATTTAATTTTAGAGTTCTCAGGACCCTCCTGGATAATGGGATTTAGTTTTAGAATTTTCAGGACCCTCCTGGATAATGGATTTAATTTGAAGTTCTCATGACCCTCCTGGATAATGGGATTTAATTTTAGAGTTCTCGGGACCCTCCTGGATAATGGGATTTAATTTAAAGTTCTCAGGACCTTCCTAGATAATGAGATTTAATTTTAAGTTCTCAGGACCCTCCTGGATAATGGGATTTAGTTTAAAGTTCTCAGGACCCTCCTGGACAATGGTATTAATTTTAGAATTTCAGGACCCTCCTGGATAATGGGATTTAGTTTAAAGTTCTAAGGATCCTCCTGGATAATGGGATTTAATTTTAGAGTTCTTAGGACCCTCCTGGATAATGGGATTTAATTTTAGAATTTTCAGGACCCTCCTGAATAATGGGATCAATTTTAAAAGTTTTCAGGACCCTCCTGGATAATGGGATTTAATTTTAGAGTTCTCAAGACCCTCCTGGATAATGGGATTTAATTTATAATTTTCTGGACACTCCTGGATAATGGGATTAATTTTAAAAATTTTCAGAACCCTCATGGATAATGGGATTTATTTTAAAAGTTCTCAGGACCCTCCTGGATAATGGGATTTAGTTATAGAGTTCTCAGGACCCTCCTAGATAATGAGATTTAATTTTAGAATTCTCTAGACCCTCCTGGATAATGGGATTTAATTTTAAAATTTTCAGGACCCTCCTGGATAATGGGATCTAACATTCAAACTCTAAGAGCTCTGTAGGTAGCATGATCCAATTAACATTCACATTGATGCCCGAATCCCAAACTGGGGCAGAAAAATTTCTTTTGTTTTGTTTGTTTTGTTGTACTGTCAGGCGCCCACCTGGATAACGAGGGAAATCATTTCAGAAATTAGTTCATGCTAGAAGTAGCAGAAGCTCGCAGCAAGAATGCGAGTCAACAATCCGAGGTGATCAACATAAGTAATTTCAATCCAAAATAAAAACAATAAAAAAAAAGGGAGGTGCGTCCAAAATGCAGAGGCCGAGACAAGAGGTGGATCGCTCAAGACATGACTAAAGTCACAAGCATTGTATGTTTGGTTTTGATTCGAAAAGCAGAAGAAAAGGAACTAACACCTGCATCTAGCGAGCGTCAAGGTTCAGATCGAAAGTCTACATGAAGAACCATTCAAGACTCAAGATCAATCTTCAGAAGACTTAGAGATAGGAATCTTGTAACTCATAGTTAACAGGTTTAGTTAGTCTTTTTCATTTTCTGATTTTGATGTAATAACAGGACCGTGAACCGAAACCTCGACGGCACTCGACTCGACTCTCCACCTCGGTACACTCCATCGTCTCATTCACTTCTGAACTACACGTGGCCTGATTCCTCTATAGCCGAGGATATGTAGGCAGCTCAGATACCAGAGCTTGGTCACATTCTCTTTTCTTCTAGTTGGTCTTTTAAATAAGGGTCGGGTCAAAAATCCTGTCTAGTCGTTCTTTGTCTGAAAATACTTTGTATTTTCAGTCAAAGAGGGGCAGCTGTAGACACGTAATTTTTGACCATCCCCGAAATTTCACCCGTTTTAGCGTAGAATATTTAATTTAGGTATCGTATAGTTATTTACTCTAATTTTAACTCTTTTACATTATTTTTATCACAAAAATTGAAAAACAAAATACAAAAATAGTTTCATGCTCTATTTTATCATATTTAGTTTAAATTATTAATATTTTGTTTATATTTATAGACTTATATTTGTTTCTACTATGATTTTAACTCTTGTATTAATCCATACAATATATTATAATATGTGTATATATAGTTTCATACTATTACTTAATTTATTTAATTAATTGAAATTAATTTGATTTTAATTTAAAGGTTTGGCTTATTTACTTAAAATATTATTAAAAATTAAAGAAGTGCAAGTTATGGGCCCAATTTTACAAAAGAAAAGGCCCAAACTCGGGTAGCCCATCTCCCATAACCTTGTGACCCAATCCCTTGACCCACCGACCCAAAACCCGCCCCATTTCCCCACTTAAATCCCAATCATCCATCTATTTGCATCCAAAGGCCCATATTAAATCCCACATTAACCCAATATTCCCCAAAAAGGACCCTAACCCTAGTCTTCTCCCGGATAACAAATAAATAACACAAAAAAGAACCCTAGCAGAAAGAGACCAGTGGCCAGCAGAAAAAGGAGCAGTCGCAATACCAACACCCCTCTGGATCGTCTTCTCCAAACAACCCCCGCCCCATCTTATAACTTCCACGATCATAAACAACCATCAACACCGGTGTAACATAAACGATCCTCCGTCTCATTTTCCTGAAGCTAACACACACAAGAGCACTCCGATCCATTCATTTCCAGATTTTAGACGTCCAGCTTCCATTTCCGGCGAGCTTCCCCGGGAACCGGCGGAAACAATCCTTTTTTCATCTCAAAACGGAACTGAAAATCAGTGGAACACCATCGATCGACACCTTGACTTATTCTCCTTTGTACCAACTAAAACTCACACGAAAAGTTGTGAAAAAACCAGCAACCAGAGCGCCAAAAATCAATCCCATAGCAGCCCTCATATGCGTCCAAACATCGTCATTTTCACCTCAAAAATGCTGCTAGTTGCAACTGGAAACTAACTTGAAAACCAATTTTCAAAATTAGTCTAAAGTCAGTTCCGAAACTGTCTTTAAAAGTGAGGTGATGTTCGTGTTTGCCGGTTCGAGGTTTCGGCGATGTCGTGTTTAGAGGTCTCCGATTTGGTTCAGATTTGTAGCAAAAGCATTAAGTCGGATCTCTTCATTGTACATGGATTTGAGAGCTCCCAGTTTAAGTAAAAATTGCGGCTAATCGAGATATTCTCCATTTAATTTTTTTTAATCGCAATTGAGGTACTGTCAAAGGAGAGGTTGTTCGCCGAGCTCATTGTCTGCTAGTTTTCCATTCGTTGATCTTATTGTTTGTGATCTTCAAACCAGCCCGGGTTTTTGATTTTCGAGTTCTATTTAAGTTCCGGTTTGTGTTTGAGGAGTACATTCAGCTTAGGTCTAATTAACATCGAAAAGATCCTTGCTTTAACTGAGGTTCGATTCTTCAACCCTCTATTCATTATATTCTTGCTCAACATTAATTGTCTATTTGGTGATTTGGTTATGTAATTTGTTTAATATTTACCTATGGTTTTAAATATGTCTGCTCGTATGTTTACTTGAAATGATTGCAAGTGAATTACAAAATTGAATTGGAAATGTAAGTTTAGTTATTTGAATTGGAAAATTGGATTGCTAGTTTGTGGGGTTTACAAGAATTATTTGGGGAGATGTGGGATTTGAAATAAAAAAGAAGTAGAGTTGTATTAATGTGATGTGATAATATTTATATTTTGATATTGCTAGTTTTTATTGATCGCTAGTGGCATGCTTTAGGCCGACCACACTCGGGTAGGCAAGCCTTAGGATTTTGTTAGTTTCAAGGCGAGGGGTTGTTCCCTTAGTTATATATTTATCCGGGGTGTACCCCGAGGAATTTGTATATATTTTAACTTGGGGAATGCCCTGAAGTAAATGTAATTGGAGGCCAAGGCGAACATTGTAGAAGAAGTAGCGTAGAATAGAATTTTAAAATTTTATTTTATTTATTTTAACTTTTAGGTGGGGACGAACTCGAGCCTCTTTTGTGCTTATTCTATTTTTGTGTGTTTTACCTCAACTCGAATATTCTAAAAGCCAACTTGATCGAGTACGCAACCACGATTTTTATGGGATTTGGGGAGTGCCTAACACCTTCTCCCCTTGTCAAATGAACCCCTTATCCAAATCTCTGGTGCAGACTTAGATTTCGAGTCTTAAGTGTTTTGAAAGGAAAAATCATTTTAAAAATGGTGACCTGACACAACGAAACCAGTGTCAGGTGGCGACTATGAATAATTTCCTTTTGAACACCACTTTTGTCACTTTCAAAATTGAAAAACCCTTTTCAAGATTTTGCTAAATTCTTTTATCAATTTAAGAGGATTAAGTGAAAGTTTGTTTTTTGGTAAAAAAGGGGTGTGACAGCCTTATTTACCCCGGATCTTTGGGAGGCTCTGGTTAGGATAGCGGGTTTTATGGACAGCGTTGCCAGAGCAGGCTTAGTACCAGCTGCACCAGCCGCTTCTTAGGCTGGATGAGGGGCCTAGACTCCTGTTGCACGTACTCCGGAGCCAGTAGCTCCCCAGCATCAGGCACCAGTAGTTCAGCCAGCTGTGGCCACTCAGTTAGGTACCACAGCTCAGGCCAGGGATGGAGCGGCCATGACTTGTGATTCTCTATGGAGACTTGATCGGTTCTCCAAGCTGTTTACCGCTACTTTCAGCGGTGCCACATCAGAGGATCCTCAGGATTTCTTATTCAGTTGCCACGAGATTCTCAAGACTATGGGAATAGTGGAATCCAATGGAGTTGACTTCTGCACATTCAGGCTTTCGGGATCCGCCAAGACTTGGTGGAGAGATTACTATTTGACTCGACCAGCAGGGTCCCCAGCTTTATCATGGGACCAGTTTGCAGAGTTATCTTCTGGAGAAGTTTCTCCCTGTTACTCAGCGGGATGCACTTTGGAGGCAATTTAAGCGCCTCCAGCAGGGTACTATGAGTGTCACTCAGTATGAGACGAGATTTGTTGATCCGACACGTCATGTAGTTGTGATGCTCCCCACAGATCGGGAGAGGGTCCGCAGGTTTATAGATGGGCTAAATCAGCCGATTAGACTTAATATGGCCGTGGGAGTTGGGAGTGATATATCTTTTTAGGAGGCAGCTAATGCAGCTCGTAGAGTTGAGATGGCTCTTGCTCGGGGAGGTGGCTATTCTTCAGACAAGAGGCCTCATCATTCCGGCAGATTTAGTGGTTCTTCTTCTGGAGGCAGGAATCTTTTGATAGGGGCCAGTCTTCCAGACCCTTTCAGTCAGCCCTCTAGGCTTCACAGGGTGGACCAGGTGATCGTGGGTTTCATGAGCAGTATTCAGATCAGCCTCAAATTAGTTCTCAGCCCCTTCACAGTGTTCGTGGGGGCCATTCGGGTCGTCAGGGCCAGCAGCCCCATCAAGCTAAATGTTGCTACGGTTGTGGTGACCCAGGTCATCTTGTTAGGTTTTGCCCTCGAGCGACGGGCAACACTCAGTAGCGGGGCCTTCGTCTCATGATTCAGGCCCCAGCTGACCCTCGGCCTGCCCAGCCAGCCAGAGGCGGGGGTAGAGATTGTAGAGGTGGAGGTCGATACCGTAAAGGTAGAGACTGTCCAGCCAGAGGTAGAGGTCGGCCAGTGGATGACCGTCCCAGAGATGTGGCTCATAGGGAAGGTGCTGATCCCCGATTTTGTGCTTTACCAGCTAGGCTAGAGGCAGAGGCATCAGATGCTGTGATTACAGGTACCATTCTTGTTTGTGACAGAGGTGATTCAGTATTATTTGACCCTAGGTCTACATATTCATATATGTCTTCCTACTTTGCACCGTATCTGGCCATGCCTAGCTATGCCCTGGATGTTCCAGTTTATGTGTCCACACTAGTGGGTGACTCTATAGTAGTCGACCGGGTGCATTGTTCATGCGTAGTTATTTTTGGGGTCTTGAGACCCGTGTTGATATGTTGCTATTGAACATGGTGGATTTAGATGTCATACTGGGGATGGACTGGTTGTCCCCATACCATGTTATCTAAGATTGTCATGCCAAGACAGTTACCTTGGCCTTACCAGAATCTCCCCGACTAGAGTGGAGATGGACCTCAGGCTACTCCGCTCGCACTGTTATTTCCAATGTTAAGGCTCGACGCATGGTCGAGAAGGGGTGTCTAGATTATTTGGCATATGTCTGTGATTCCAGTGCGGAAATTCCTTCTATTGATTCAGTTCCTATTGTACGGGAGTTTCCCGAGGTTTTCCCCACAGACCTGCCGGGCATGCCACCCGACAGGGATATTGATTTCTGTATTGATCTGGAACCAGGCACTCAGCCCATCTCTATTCCACCGTATCGTACGGCCCCGCCGAAATTAAATGAGTTAAAAGATTAGTTGCAAGACCTTTTAGAAAAGGGCTTTATCGGTCCCAGTGTTTCTCCTTGGGGAGCACCAATGTTATTTGTGAAGAAGCAGGATGGCTCGATGCGGATATGTATTGATTATCGGCAATTAAACAAAGTGACGATAAAGAACAAGTATCCTTTGTCGAGGATTGATGATTTGTTTGACCAGCTCCAAGGAGCGAGGGTGTTCTCAAAAATAGACTTGAGGTCGGGCTACCATCAGCTGAAGATCAGGGCGGCTGACATTCCTAAGACAGCCTTTCGCACTAGATACGGGCACTATGAATTCTTGGTCATGTCCTTCGGGTTGACCAATGCCCCAACAACTTTCATAGAGGTTATGAATCGGGTATTCAGGCCTTATTTAGATCTGTTCGTGATAGTCTTTATAGATGACATCCTGGTATACTCCCGCAGCCAGGAAGAGCACAAGCAGCACCTTCTTCAGACTCAGCGGGATGCACTTCGGAGGCAGTTTGAGCGCCTCCAACAGGGTACTATGACTGTCACTCAGTATGAGACGAGATTTTTTGATCTGGCACGTCATCCGATTGTGATACTCCCCAAAGATCGGGAGAGGGTCCGCAGGTTTATAGATGGGCTAAATCAGCCGATTAGACTTCAGATGGCTTTGGGAGTTGGTAGTGATATATCTTTTCAGGAGGCAGCTAATGCAGCTCGTAGAGTTGAGATGGCTCTTGCTCGGGAAGGTGGCTATCCTTCAGACATAAGGCCTCATCATTCGGCAGATTTAGTGGTTCTTCTTTTGGAGGCAGGGAATCTTTTGATAGGGGCCAGTCTTCCAGACCCTTTCAGTCAGCCCTCCAGGCTTCACAGGGTGGACCAGGTGATCGCGGGTTTGGTGAGAAGTATTCAGATCAGCCTCCAATTAGTGCTCGGCCTTTTCAGAGTGTTCGTGGGGGCCATTCGGGTCATTAGGGCCAGCAGCCCCATCAGCCTAAACGTTGCTACAGTTGTGGTGACCCAGGTCATCTTGTCAGGTTTTGCCCATGAGCGACGGGTAACACTCAGCAGCGAGGCCCTCATCCCATGATTCAGGCCCTAGCTAACCCTCAACCTGCCCAGCCAGCCAGAGGCGAGGGTAGAGATCGTAGAGGTGGAGGTCGAGACCGTAGAGGTGGAGACCGTCCAGCCAGAGGTAGAGGTCAGTCAGTGGATGACCGTCCCAGAAATGTGGCTTAGAGGGGAGGTGTTGATCCCCGATTTTATGCTTTACCAGCTAGGCCAGAGGCAGAGGCATCAGATGCTATGATTACAGGTACTATTCTTATTTGTGACAGAGGTGCTTCAGTATTATTTAACCCTGGGTCTACATATTCATATGTGTCTTCCTACTTTGCACCATATCTGGCCGTGCCTAGCTATGCCCTGGATGTTCCAGTTTAACTGTCCACACCAGTGGGTGACTCTATAGTAGTCGACCGGGTGCATTGTTCGTGCGTAGTTAGTTTTGGGGGTCTTGAGACCCGTGTTGATTTGTTGCTATTGAACATGGTGGATTTCGATATCATATTGGGGATGGACTGGTTGTCCCCATACCATGCTATCTTAGACTGTCATGCCAAGACCGTGACCTTGGCCTTGCAAGAATCACCCCGACTAGAGTGGAGAGGGACCTCAAGCCACTCCGTTTGCACTGTTCTCTCCTATGTTAAGGCTCGACGCATGGTCAAGAAGGGGTGTCTAGCTTATTTGGCGTATGTCCGTGATTCCAGCATGGAAATTCCTTCTATTGATTCAGTTCCTATTGTACGGGAGTTTCCCTTGGTTTTCCCCTCAGACCTACCGGGCATGCCACCCGACAGAGATATTGATTTCTGTATTGATCTGGCACCGGGCACTCAGTCCATCTCTATTTCGCCCTATTGAATGGCCCTACCGAAGTTAAAGGAGTTAAAAGATCAGTTGCAAGACCTTCTAGAAAGGGGATTTATCAGGCCTAGTGTTTCTCTTTGGGGAGCACCCGTGTTATTTGTGAAGAAGAAGGATGGCTCGATCTGGATGTGTATTGATTATCGGCAATTAAACAAAGTGACGATAAAAAACAAGTATCCACTACCGAGGATTGATGATTTGTTTGACCAGCTCCAAGGAGCGAGTGTTTTCTCAAAAATAGACTTGACGTTGGGCTACCATCAGCTGAAGATCAGGGCGGCTGACATTCTTAAGACAGCCTTTCGCACTAGATACGGGCATTATGAGTTCTTGGTCATGTCCTTCGGGTTGACCAATGCCCCAGCAGCATTCATGGAGTTGATGAATCGGGTATTCAAGCCTTACTTAGATCCGTTCGTGATAGTCTTCATAGATGACATCCTGGTGTACTCCCGCAGCCAGGAAGAGCACGAGCAGCACCTCAGAGTGGTTCTTCAGACTCTGAAAGATAACCAGCTATATGCCAAATTTTCTAAATGTGAGTGCTGGCTGAGTTCTATGGCATTTCTGGGTCATATTGTATCAGTGGAAGGTATTCAGGTGGACCCGAAGAAGATTGAGGCAGTCCAGAATTGGCCTCGACCAGCTTTAGTGACTGAGATCCGGAGTTTCTTGGGGTTAGCAGGTTATTACCGTCGATTTATAGAGGGGTTCTCTTCTATTACAGCCACGATGACCAGGTTGACCTAGAAGGGTGCCCAGTTCCAGTGGACAGATAAGTGTGAGGAGAGCTTTCACAAGCTCAAGACAGCCTTGACTACAACACCAGTGCTGATACTACCTACGGGTGCAGGGCCTTATACAGTTTATTGTGATGCATCTCGTACGAGGCTTGGAGCGGTATTGATGTAGGATGGTATGGTTATTTCTTATGCTTCGAGACAGTTGAAAATACAAAAGAAGAATTATCCAGTTCATGATCGTGAGCTGGCAGCAGTGGTTCATGCCTTAAAAATCTGGAGGCATTATCTATATGGTGTGGTGTGTGAGGTGTACACGGATCACAAGAGCCTACAGTACTTGTTCAAGCAAAAGGAGTTAAATTTACGACTGCGGAGATGGTTAAAGTTGCTGAAGGACTATGATGTCACTATCCTATATCACCCGGGTAAAGCCAATGTGGTGGCCGATGCATTGAGTAGAAAGTATGCCAGCATGGGTAGTCTCGCATTCATTCCAGTTAGTCAAAGACCACTTGCTCTAGATGTCCAGGCCTTAGCCAACCAGCTCGTGAGACTAGACGTTTTTTAGCCTAGCAGGGTGTTAGCCTGCACGGTCGCTCGGTCATCTTTATTAGAACGTATTAGTGAGAGGTAATTTGATGATCCTCATTTGCGTGACTTGAGAGATACTATACATCGGGGAGGTGCCACGAAGGTAAATCTAGATGATGACGGAGTACTAAGATTGCAGGGTCAAGTTTGTGTGCCCAATGTCGAGGGGATTCGAGAGTTGATCTTAGCAGAGGCCTATAGTTTGCGGTATTCTATTCACCCGGGCGCCGCGAAGATGTATCGGGATTTACGGCATCACTATTGGTGGCGCAGGATGAAGATGGACATCGTTGCATATGTCGCTCAGTGTCTAAATTGCCAGCAGGTGAAATATGAGCACCAGAGGCCTGGTGGTGCATTCCAGAGAATCAAAATTCCCGAGTGGAAATGGGAGCGGGTTGCAATGGACTTCATTACTGCACTCCCTTTGACTCAGAGGAAATTTGATGCTATTTGGGTCATTGTTGATAGGCTGACCAAGTCAGCACACTTCATTCCAGTATCAGTCTCTTACTCATCTGAGAAGTAGCAGAGATTTACATACGGGAGATTGTCGCCTTCATGGGGTGCCGGTGTCTATTATCTCGGATCGGGGTATGCAGTTTACCTTGCATTTCTGGAGAGCGGTCCAGCAGGAGTTAGGCACCCAGGTTCAGCTGAGTACAACATTTCATCCTCAAATGGACTGTCAGTCCGAGAGGACTATTCAAATCCTAGAGGACATGCTCTGAGCATGTGTCATTGATTTTGGAGGCTCGTGGGACCAGTTTCAACCATTAGCGGAGTTCGCCTACAACAACAGCTACCAGTCTAGCATTCAGATGGTCCCGTATGAGACATTGTACAGTAGGCGATGTCGGTCTCCAGTCGGATGGTTTGAGCTGGGAGAGGCTCGGTTGTTGGGTACAGACTTAGTACAGGAGGCCTTAGACAAGGTCAAGACTATCCAGGAGAGATTTCGTTGAGCTCAGTCCAGACAGAAGACTTATGTGGATCGTAAGGTTCAAGATGTAGATTTCATGGTTGGTGCGCGGGTATTGCTTCGAGTATTGCCTATAAAGGGCGTGATGAGTTTCGGGAATAAGGGCAAACTCAGCCATAGATATATTGGTCCATTTGAGATTCTGGACAGAGTGAGAGGGGTGGCTTACAGACTAGCTCTGCCACCTAGCTTATCTGCCGTACACCCAGTTTTCCATGTATCTATGCTTCAGAGGTACCACGGCGATCCCACACATGTGTTAGACTTCAGTACTGTCCAATTGGACAATGATTTATCCTACGAGGAAGAGCCGGTGGCCATTCTAGACCGGCAGGTTGGATAGTTGAGGTCGAAGAGTTTTCCTTCTTTGCGTGTTCAGTGGAGAGGTCAGCCTCCTGAGGCATCGACTTGGGAGTCCGAGTCTGATATGCGGAGCCGCTACCCACATTTGTTTCCCGACTCATGTACTTCCTTCTCTTGTCTGTTCGAGGACAAACAGTTGTTTTAGAGGTGGAGGATGTGACAACCCAAAGGGTTATCACCTGTTTTCCTCACTTGTTCCGCACTTCCGAGGCCTTAAAAACTTCATTTTATGTTGCCTCGATGTACGTGCATAATCCGGTCATGTAGCAGGAAAGATTTTGTGATAGAATATGTGAACTCTATGAAAAATCTGAAGAAAAATTATATTAATATTGATATAGTTGACTTCGGTTAACATTTTTGGTAAACGGACCCGGACCTAAGATCGGACGGTCCTGGAAAGTCCGTAGGAAAATATGGGACTCGGCCATGTGTCTGGAGTCGAATTCTGAGGCCTAGAGCCAAAGATATGAATTTGTTTTGTTAAATTATTTTTGTTGAAATTATTAAAGGAAAATGGATTAAACGACCTTGGTATCGGGCTTGTATTTTGGTTCCGACGCCCGGTACAAGTCTTAAATATTATATATGTGCTTTCTGCAAAGTTTGGTGACATTTGGACGTCGTTTGATGTGTTTTGAACCTTCAGTTCCAAATTTGAAAGTTACGAAACCAAAGGAAAGATAATCATGAACTTCAGGCTTGATTTGATGAAAACGATGTTATATTGGCGATGTGATCACACGAGCAAGTTTGTAATATGTTTTTGAAGTTGTGTACATGTTTGGTTTGGAGCCCGGGGGGCTCAGGTAAAGATTTCATAGGCCGTTAGAGCAAATTCGGAAAAATAACATAGCTGGTTTTTCACCTAGCTGGTATCTTCGCAAATGCAAAGATTTTCTCGCAATTGCGAGAAGAGCCAGGTTAGCCTTGGTTCGCAAATGCAAACCAGACTTCTCAAATGCGAAGTTGGCAGGGGTTCGCAAATGCGAACTAAACCTCGCAAATGCGAGGCCTTCAGTAAATAGCCCATCTTCGCAAATGCGACTAAAATGTCACAAATGCGAAGGCCCCAGTAATCCAGCCTTGTTCGCAAATGTGAACATAATATCGCAAATGCGATGCTAACAGTCCCCACGCCTGCTATATTCGCAATTGCGAACAAACGTTCGCATTTGCGATAATCGCAGCTGTGCAAATTTATACTTAAACGAATTTTTGACCTCTTTTCTTCATTATTTCAAAACCCAACACACCACACGCGATCTTCCAAGAGCAAAATCACTCCAAAACACTTGTAAGTCACTTTTTACTTAATTCTTTCAATTCCTAACATCATTAAACATGTTTTTTAAGAGAAATCAAAGGTTTTCATGGTAGAAATTCTTGTTTTTGGGTAGAGCCTAGGGTTTTCATGAATTGGGGAATTGGACCTCGAATTGAGGTCCGATTTTGGAACAAACCATATATTTGAACTCCTGAGGGAATGGGTAACCGGATTTTAGTCCGAACCCTGAGTTCCGACCACGTGGGGCCAGGGGCATTTTGGAAATTTTGGGGTAAACTTTGAGAAAACCATTCTTAAGCATCCAAACTAAGTTATATACTCCCTCAGTTTCAATTTATGTGAACCCATTTGACTGGGCACGGAGTTTGAGAAAAAAGAGAAGACTTTTGATCTTGTGGTGTAAAATGAGACACCTTTATTTTGTGTAGCTATAAATCATTGCACAAAGGTAAATTGTTTCCAAATAAGGAAAGGGGTCATTCTTTTTGGTACGGACTAAAAAGAAAATTGGTTCACATAAATTGAAACGGAGGGAGTAGTATTTATTAATGTAATGGAATCAATTGTGATTAGATTCAAACAAGTTGAAAGCGGAAATTCGAGGTAAAGCTGTAGTTGAAGGATAAATTGGGCTTCAAGGCTAGAGGTAAGTGTTTGATCTATCATAGCTTGAGGGAATAGGATTTATGTGCTATTTGCTATGTGATCGAGTGCAGTGTATGGGTTGTGGTGACGAGCATCCATACACTAGCGTCTAGCATGACCGTGAGTCGTTGTTGATATTTATTGTGAGATATTTTAAAGATGAAATTTTGAACCCTTGCCGGGTTGTTAAATTGAACATTATTTTCCCTTGCCGGGACTTGTTGAAAAGTGGATTATTGTTTTCCCTTGTCGAGACCTTGTTGTGATGATTGTTGTGACCCTCGCCGGGACGGTTCATGATTGTTGTTTTCATTCTTTTGCCCTTAACTGTGATTGTTATTTGGGTAATGAGGACTGATAATGCACGAAGGGTGATGCCGTGCCTTTTTTAATGATTTTTGCACCAAGGGTAATGTCGTGCCATGTTTTATTTATTATGCACGAAGGATCATGCCGTGCCTTATATTATTGATTTTGCACGAATGGTAATGCCGTGTCTTGTTATTGATTTTGCACAAAGGATCATGCCATGCCTTGTGATATTGATTATGCACGAAGGAACATTCCGTGCCGTTGTTATTTGAACCATGCACGAAGGATCATGTCGTGCCATGGATGTGAGGATGAGAGTAAAAGCACGAAGGGTGATGTCGTGCAACTATTTGCTATTCCTTGTTTGATATTAACTGTTTCCATTATACTCTGATTTCCATTACTGATTTAATAGTTGTTGCTAACTGTAGTGTTTCCCCTTTTATGATACTTCTTGTTGAATTTATTACTTGGTATTTTTTGTTATCTTGTGGTGTACATATGTAGAGAACTGCACAGGTTTATGTGAGTGTCAGGTCCTAGGCTTGTCAGTACTTCGCCGGGATAGGCCAGGCACTTACCAGCACATGAGGTCGGATTGTGCTGATACTGCACTTCTATGCATTTTTGCACAGGTCCAGCTTTCGAGCAAGAGCAGTAGCAGTAAGAGAGTATTCGTGGGAGTTGAGCATTCCTAGACTAAGGTAGCTTGCAGGCGTCCGCATGCCCGGCGTCTCTTCTATTTACTAGCATTCCGAGACTGAGGTAGCTTGCAGGCGTCTGCAGGCCCGGTGTCTCTTCTATTTACTTACACTATTTGTTGTGATATCATTGTTATGAGATAGGCACGTACTCCGGAGCAAGTAGCTCCCCAGCCTTAGGCACCAGTGGTTCAGCCAGCTGTGGCCACTCAGTCAGGTACCACAGCTTAGGCCGGGGATGGAGCGTCCATGACTTCTGATTCCCTATGGAGACTTGATCGGTTCTCCAAGCTGTTTACCACTACTTTCGGCGGTGCCACATTAGAAAATCATTTCTTATTCAGTTGCCATGAGATTCGCAAGATTATGGGAATAGTGGAATCCAATGGAATTGATTTCTGCACATTCAGGCTTTCAGGATCCGCCAAGACTTGGTGGAGAGATTACTGTTTGACTCGACCAGCAGGGTCCCTTGCTTTATCATGGGACCAGTTTGCCGAGTTATTTCTGGAGAAGTTTCTCCCTGTTACTCAGCGGGATGCACTTCGGAGGCAGTTTGAGCACCTCCAACAGGGTACTATGACTGTCACTCAGTATGAGACGAGATTTTTTGATCTGGCACGTCATCTGATTGTGATACTCCCCAAAGATCGGGAGAGGGTCCGCAGGTTTATAGATGAGCTAAATCAGCCGATTAGACTTCAGATGGCTATGGGAGTTGGTAGTGATATATCTTTTCAGGAGGCAGCTAATGCAGCTTGTAGATTTGAGATGGCTCTTACTTGGGAAGGTGGCTATCCTTCAGACATAAGGCCTCATCATTCCGACGGATTTAGTGGTTCTTCTTCTGGAGGCAGGGAATCTTTTGATAGGGGCCAGTCTTCCAGACCCTTTCAGTCAGCCCTCCATGCTTCACAGGGTGGACCAGGTGATTGTGGGTTTCGTGAGAAGTATTCAGATCAGCCTCCAATTAGTGCTCAGCCTTTTCAGAGTGTTCGTGGGGGCCATTCAGGTCGTTAGGGCCAGCAGCCCCATCAACCTAAACGTTGCTACGGTTGTGGTGACCCAGGTCATCTTGTCAGGTTTTGCCCATGAGCGACGAGTAACACTCAGTAGCGAGGTCCTCGTCCCATAATTCAGGCCCCAGCTGACCCTCAACCTGCCCTGCCAGCCAGAGGTGGGGGTAGAGATCATAGAGGTGGAGGTCGAGACCGTAGAGGTGGAGACCGTCCGGCCAGAGGTAGAGGTCAGTCAGTGGATGACCATCCTAGAGATGTAGATCACAGGGGAGGTGCTGATCCCCAATTTTATGCTTTACCAGCTAGGCTAGAGGCAGAGGCATCAGATGCTATTATTATAGGTACTATTCTTGTTTGTGACAGAGGTGCTTCAGTATTATTTAACCCTGGGTCTACATATTCATATGTGTCTTCCTACTTTGCACCGTATCTGGTCGTGCCTAGCTGTGCCCTGGATGTTCCAGTTTATCTGTCCACACTAGTGGGTGACTCTATAGCAGTCGACCGGGTGCATTGTTCGTGCGTAGTTAGTTTTGGGGGTCTTGAGACCCGTGTTCATATGTTGCTATTGAACATGGTGGATTTCGATATCTTATTTGGGATGGACTGGTTGTCCCCATACCATGCTATCTTAGATTGTCATGACAAGACAGTGACCTTGGCCTTGCAAGAATCACCCCGACTAGAGTGGAGAGGGACCTCAGGCCACTCCGCTCGCACTGTTATTTCCTATGTTAAGGCTCGACGCATGGTCAAGAAGGGGTGTCTAGCTTATTTGGCGATGTTCGTGATTCCAGCGCAGAAGTTCCTTCTATTGAATCAGTCCTTATTGTACGGGAGTTTTCTAAGGTTTTCCCTTCAGACCTGCCGGGCATGCCACCCGACAGGGATATTGATATATGTATTGGCCTGGCACCGGGCACTCGGCCCATCTCTATTCCACCCTATCGTATGGCCTCGCCGGAGTTAAAAGAGTTAAAAGATCAGTTGCAAGACCTTTTTAAGAAGGGCTTTATCAGGCTCAGTGTTTCCCCCTAGGGAGCACCCATGTTATTTGTGAAGAAGAAGGATGGCTCGATCTGGATGTGTATTGATTATCGGTAATTAAACAATGTGACGATAAAAGACATGTATCCTTTATCGAGGATTGATGATTTGTTTGACCAGCTCCAAGGAGCGAGTGTGTTCTGAAAAATAGACTTGAGGTTGGGCTACCATCAGCTGAAAATCAGGGCGGCTGACATTATTAAGACAGCCTTTCGCACTAGATACATGCACTATGAATTCTTGGTCATGTCTTTCAGGTTGACCAATGCCCCAGCAGCATTCATGGAGTTGATGAATCAGGTATCCAGGACTTAATAAGATCTGTTCGTGATAGTCTTCGTAGATGACATCCTGGTATCTCCCGCAGCCAGGAAGAGCACGAGCAGCACCACTCAGTGGTTCTTCAGACTCTGAAGGATAATCACCTATATGCCAAATTTTCGAAATGTGAGTTCTGGTTGAGTTATGTGGCATTTCTGGGTCATATTGTATCAGTGGAAGGTATTCAGGTGGACCCGAAGAAGATTGAGCCAGTCCAAAATTGGCCTCGACCAGCTTTAGTGACTGAGATCCAGAGTTTCTTGGGGTTAGTAGGTTATTACCGTCGATTTATAGAGGGGTTCTCTTCTATTACAGCCACGATGACCAGGTTGACCCAGAAGGGTGCCCATTTCCAGTGGTCAGATGAGTGTGAGGAGAGCTTTCAGAAGCTCAAGACAGCCTTGACTACAGCACCAGTACTGATACTACCTACGGGTGCAGGGCCTTATATAGTTTACTGTGATGCATCTTGTATGGGGCTTGGAGCGGTATTGATGTAGGATGGTATGGTTATTTCTTATGCTTCGAGACAGTTGAAAATACATAAGAAGAATTATCCAGTTCATGATCGTGAGCTGGCAGCAGTGGTTCATGCCTTAAAAATCTGGAGGCATTATCTATATGGTGTGGTGTGTGAGGTGTACACGGATCACAAGAGCCTACAGTACTTGTTCAAGCAAAAGGAGTTGAATTTACGACAGCGGAGATGGTTGGAGTTGCTGAAGGACTATGATGTCACTATGGGGAGGGGATTCGAGAGTTGATCTTAGCAGAGGCCCACAGTTTGCAGTATTCTATTCACCTGGGCGCCACGAAGATGTATCAGGATTTACGGAAGCACTATTGGTGGCGCAGGATGAAGAAAGACATCGTTGTGTATGTCGCTTGGTGTCTAAATTGCCAGCAGGTGAAATATGAGCACCAGAGGCCTGGTGGTGCATTCTAGAGAATCAAAATTCCCGAGCGGAAATGGGAGCGGATTGCAATAGACTTCATTACTGCACCCCCTTTGACTCGGAGAAAATTTGATGCTATTTGGGTCATTGTTCATAGACTGACCAAGTTAGCACATTTCATTCCAGTATCTGTCTCTTACTTATTGGAGAGGTTAGCAGAGATTTACATCGGGGAGATTGTTCGTCTTCATGGGGTGCCGGTGTCTATTTTCTCAGATCGGGGTACGCAGTTCACCTCGTATTTCTAGAGAGCGGTCCAGCAAGAGTTAGGCACCCAGGTCCAGTTGAGTACAACTTTTCATCCTCAGACGGACGGTCAGTCCGAGAGGACTATTCAGATCCTAGAGGACATGCTCCGAGCATGTGTCATTGATTTTGGAGGCTCGTGGGACCAGTTTCTGCCATTAGCGGAGTTCGCCTACAACAACAGCTACCAGTCTAGCATTCAGATGGCCCCGTATGAGGTGTTGTACGGTATGCGATGTCGGTCTCCAGTCAGATGGTTTGAGCTGGGAGAGGCTCGGTTGTTGGGTACACACTTATTACAGGAGGCCTTAGACAAGGTTAAGACTATCCAGGAGAGATTGCGTTCAGCTCAGTCCAGACAGAAGACTTATGCAGATCATAAGGTACGAGATGTAGATTTCATGGTTGGTGAGCGGGTATTGCTCCGAGTATCGCTAATGAAGGGCGTGATGAGGTTCGAGAAGAAGGGTAAACTCAGCCCTACGTATATTGGTCCATTTGAGATTCTGGACCGAGTAGGAGGGGTGGCTTACAGACTAGCTCTGCCACCTAGCTTATCAGTCGTACACCCAGTTTTCCATGTATCTATGCTTCGGAGGTACCACGGCGATCCCACACATGTATTAGACTTCAGTACTGTCCAATTGGACAATGATTTATCCTACGAGAAGGAGCGGATGGCCATTCTAGACCGGCAGGTTCGACAGTTGAGGTCGAAGAGTTTTCCTTCTGTGCGTGTTTAGTGGAGAGGTCAGCCTCCTGAGGCATCGACCTGGGAGTCCGAGTCTGATGTGCGGAGCCGCTACCCATATTTGTTCCCCAACTCAGGAACTTCCTTCTCTTGTCCGTTTGAGGACGAACGGTTGTTTTAGAGGTGGAGGATGTGACGACCCAAAGGGTCATCACCTGTTTTCCTCACTTGTTCCTCAATTCCGAGGCCTTAAACACTTTATTTTATGTTGCCTCGATGTACGTGTATAATCCGGGCATGTAGCCAGAAAGATTTTGTGATAGAATATGTGAACTCTACGAAAACTTTGAAGAAAAATGATATTAATATTGATATAGTTGACTTCGGTCAATATTTTTGGTAAACGGGCCCGTAGGAAAATATGGGACTCGGGCATGTGTCCGGAATCGAATTCTGAGGCCTAGAGCCTAAGATATGAATTTTTTCTGTTAAATTGTTTTTGCTGAAATTATTAAAGGAAAATGGATTAAACGACCTTGGCATCGGGCTTGTATTTTGGTTCTAACACCCACTACAAGTCTTAAATATTATATATGTGCTTTCTGCAAAGTTTGGTGACATTTGGACGTCGTTTGATGTGTTTTGAACCTTGAGTTCCAAATTTGAAATTTATGAAACTAAAGGAAAGATAATCGTGAACTTGAGGCTTGATTTGATGAAAATGATGTTATATTGGCGATGTATTCGTACGAGCAAGTTTGTAATATATTTTTGAAGTTGTGTACATGTTTGGTTTGGAGCTCGGGGGGCTCAGGTAAAGATTTGATAGGCCGTTGGAGCAAATTCTGAAAAATAACACAGCTGGTTTTTCACCCAGCTGGTATCTTCGCAAATGCAAAGATTTTCTCGCAATTGCGAGAAGAGCCAGGTTAGCATTGGTTCGCGAATGCGAACCAGACTTCGCAAATGCGAAGTTCGCAGGGGTTTGCAGGGGTTCGCAAATGTGAACTAAACCTCGCAAATGCGAGGACTTCAGTAAATAGCCCATCTTCGCAAATGCGACTAAAATGTCGCAAATGCGAAGGCCCCAGTAATCCAGCCTTGTTCGCAAATGCGAAGGCCCCAGTAATCCAGCCTTGTTCGCAAATGCGAACATAATATCACAAATGCGATGCTGACAGTCCCCAGGCCTGCTATGTTCGCAATTGCGAACAAACGTTCGCATTTGCGATAACCGCAACTGTGCAAATTTATACTTAAACGAATTTTTGACCTCTTTTCTTCATTCTTTCAAAACCCAACACACCACACACGATCCTCCAAGAGCAAAATCACTCCAAAACACTTGTAAGTCACTTTTTACTTAATTCTTTCAATTCCTAACATCATTAAACATGTTTTTCAAGAGAAATCAAAGGTTTTCATGGTAGAAATTCTTGTTTTTGGGTAGAGCCTAGGGTTTTCATGAATAGGGGAATTGGACCTCGAATTGAGGTCCGATTTTGAAACAAATCATATATTTGAACTCATGAGGGAATGGGTAACCGGATTTTGGTCCGAACCCCGAGTTCCGACCACGTGGGGTCAAGGGCGTTTTGGGAAATTTTGGGGTAAACTTTAAGCATCCAAACTAAGTTATATAGTATTTATTAATGGAATGGAATCAATTGTGATTAGATTCGAGCAAGTTGAAAGCGGAAATTCAAGGTAAACCTGTAGTAGAAGGATAAATTGGGCTTCAAGGCTAGAGGTAAGTGTTTGATCTATCCTAGCTTGAGGGAATAGGATTTATGTGCTATTTGCTATGTGATCAAGTGTGATGTATGGGATGTGGTAACGAGCATCCATACACTGGCGTCTAGCATGACCGTGAGTCATTGTTGATATTTATTGTGAGACCTTTTAAAGATAAAATCTTGAACCCTTTCGGGTTGTGAAATTAAACATTATTTTCCCTTGCCGGGACTTGTTGTAAAGTGGATTATTGTTTTCCCTTGCCGGGACCTTGTTGTGATGATTGTTGTTTCCCTTGCCGGGACGGTTCATGATTATTGTTTTCATTCTTTTGCCCTTAACTATAATTGTTATTTGGGTAAAGAAGAGTGATAATGCACGAAGGGTGATGTCGTGCCTTGTTTACTGATTTTTGCACGAAGGGTAATGCCGTGCCTTGTTTTATTTATTATGCACGAAGGATCATGCCGTGCCTTATATTATTGATTTTCCACGAAGGGTAATGTCGTGCCTTGTTATTGATTATGCACGAAGGATCATGCCGTGCCTTGTGATATTGATTATGCACGAAGGAACATTCCTGTGCCGTTGTTATTTGAACCATGCACGAAGGATCATGTCGCGCCATGGATGTGAGGATGAGAGTAAAAGCACGAAGGGTGATGTCGTGCAATTATTTGTTATTCTTTGTTTGATATTAACTGTTTCCATTATACTCTGACTTTCATTACTGATTTAATAGTTGTTGCTAACTGTTGTGTTTCCCCTTTTATGATACTTCTTGTTGAATTTATTACTTGGTATTTCTTGTTATCTTGTGGTGTACATATGTATAGAACTGCACAGGTTTATGTGAGTGTCTGGTCCTAGGCTTGTCACTACTTCGCCGGGATAGGCCGGGCACTTACCAGCACATGGGGTCGGATTGTGCTGATACTGCACTTCTGTGCATTTTTGCACAGGTCCAGGTTTTGAGCAGGAGCAGCAGCAGAAGTAGAGTATTCGTGGGAGTTGAGCATTCCGAGACTGAGGTAGCTTGCAGGCGTCCGCAGGCACGACGTCTCTTCTATTTACTTACACTATTTGTTGTGGTCTCATTGTTCCGAGACAGACAGATATTTGTCATTTTCTTTCATACCATTATGTATAGTATTCATTAGTAGTTCGTGAGTTGGTGACTCCACATCTTGGGTAGAGGCTTTCATTAGTATTTTACCTTGGTACTATTTATCTCTATTTAGAAAGGCTTCCGCATTTATTAAACTGAATATTTATTTCTCTTGTTGGTAAGTATGAGTATAAAATTATTGAAACGAAACAGGATAATGTTGAATGTATTGGCTTGCCTAGCTACCACAAGTAGGTGCCATCACGATCCCGATGTCGGGGGAAAATCAGGGTCGTGACATGTTGTTTATGGGCTGTGACTATTTGGTGGGATCGGGATGCTCGCTGTAACACGAAGTAATAAGGTGTGGGTTGTGGTGATAAGTGTGGACAAGGTAACAAGGTTGGAAAGCGATCGAAATCTCCCTTTTAAATCAACATATGTACCAATTGTGAAATCATTGAGGCGGAATCATCGAAGGGGAAACAGGAGAGATTGTAAACATTTTTTGTTTGATTATTTTCTCTTTGTGGATTTGATTGTTGTTTCTATTTCAGTTACATACTTGTTTATGGTGGAGAGATTATATACCCGTTTGGCTTAATTGTTCACTTCTTGTGGATATGTTTGTCACTTCTATTACTGGTACCTACTTATCTATGGTTTGAGTTTACTTGGAGCAAATTTGTTCATACATACCAGTACAATTCAAGTGTACTGATGTCCCTTTTATCGGGGGTGCTACATTCGTGTTATGATTGTAGGTGGATCTGCAGCAAACACACCAGCCCACCGATTGTAACTCTCTCTCTATCTTCCATCAGTTATTTGGGTAAGCCCCATCCCCCCCGAGGCCCTATGTGGCTAAGGCCATTTATTTCTATAGTCCTAGTTTTGCTATTGTGTAAGGTATAGGCAGAGCCTTGTTCCCGGCAAATACTATATTATCACGTTGTACTCTTAAAGGCTCCGTAGACAGTGGGTATGGGTAGAAGCTTATGTATATCCTTGTTTCTTCGTTGGCCAAAGAATTAATAACTTCACTAACTATTATGTTTGTATGTATATTTTGCATAAGGTGTCTTAAGTAAATTACATGGCTAATTCTTGTAAATATTGAGTAGGGAAAACATGGGGTAAAGCATGGGGTAGGAAAGGCACCCAGGTCCGCTTGGGTAGCGCTTCCTGGTCGGGTGCCGGTCATGTTCGGGTGCCGGTCATGTCCCTCAGAATTTGGGGCATGACATGCTCAATGAATTGGCCTAGAAGGATGGCCCATACCAAAGGAATTTATTCCTCCAAATGAGTCACCACTTCACCTGCCCGAGTGACGAGGCCTCTTGTCAGACCTCTGACCACCCCAATATGATAGAACTATCTCTAGTCTCCTGGCCACATTGGCCGCATCCTGAAATGAAATCTCGCTTCTCATCTCCTTAGCCATCTGCAATCGAATAGGCTGAACAAGTCCCTCAATGAACCTTTTTACTCTCTCTCTCTCTCTCTCTCTCTCTCTCTCTCTCTCTCATTGGGAAGTATAAGAAGAGCATAGCGGGCCAAGTCAATGAATCTGGTCTCATACTAAGTGATAGTCATAGAACCCTGCTGGAGACGCTCGAATTGCCTGCGATTGCTATCCCCCTAAGTGATAGGAAGAAACTTCTCAAGAAATAGCTGAGAGACCTAATCCCAAGTCAAAGACGATAACCCAACTGGTATGGCCAAATAATAATCTCTCCACCAAGTCTCGGTGGATCAAGACAAATGAAAAATAGCAAAGTCGATCACATTGGTCTCCACAATCCCTAGTTCCAAACAAACTCATGATAGCTGTCCAAATAATCTTGGGGATCCTCAAAAGATGTAACACCAAAGGTAGTAGTGAAGAGCTTGGTGAATTATATCTAAACTCAACAAAGCCTCCGAAGACGTAGCTGATCCATCACTGATCTATATTGTTGCATGGCTGAAGAAGCGGTACGTGACCTCGCCATTCTCAAAAGAATAAGAGTGGCAGTTCAATTAGCATTGATAAATCAAGTCGCACGATAGGAAAGAATAGATGTGAAGTTTTTTCTAACTCGGTAGCCTCTGGGATAAATACAGACGTCTCCGTACCGATCTCTAAGACTCTACTAAGTTTTTCCATGAATTGTAAGACCCAAGCAACCTAGAGCTCTGATAGCAACTTGTCACAACCCAAATTTTCCATCCTCAGGGATCGTGAGGATGCCTACTAGTGAAAGATGGCAAGCTAATTCTTCCAATTTAATTACCCTTTTTAAGTTTTAATTCTTTAACAATTTCAAAACAACATTACAAAAGTAGTAGAAATAATGATAACAAAAACAATGCGAAAAATGAAATCCGATAGTTTAGATTAATACAAATGTGGAAGTCTAAGTACAACTCTACCAAGAATTTTGGTGTCACAATGTCATGGACCATATACAATACTACAAATAAAGTCTGAAATAGAATTAGATGAATCTGTCAGTGAATAAGTAAGAAAATAAAGGAAATGATAGAAGAAGATACCAAGGCCTGCGAATGCCTGCACGACTACTTCGAGTCTATGCCACTGGACTTAAGGCAGCACCCTCACTGTGGTCCAAAAGTTACCGCACCGGGATCTGCGCACAATGCAGAGTGTAGTATCAGCGCAACCGACCCTATGCGCTGGTAAGTGCCTAGCCTAATATCGGTGAAGTAGTGAAGGGGCTAGGACAAGACTACCAATTAAACATATGCAGTTATATCATATAAAACAAGTAATACTGATAGAAACTAGTAGTTAAAAATGGGAAGGGGAAACATGTTGCGGGAAAATATTAAATAACAACATAAACCCAAAAGATAAATGTAAAGAACACTATAACTAAATTATAAACAAGAAACATGAAGTCAAATATAAGTGCACGGCATCACCCTTCATGCTTTACACTCTCAAAATCATGCAAGAAATCACCCTTCATGCTTTACACTCTTGCTCACCCAAGAAACAATCATAAAGTAATTTGGGCAAGGGAATCAATAATATCACAATAAAATGAAATAATAATAGAAAACCAATAAATAAGGATAAATAACACCATAACTCAATTATCAGCAAGAATCAGTAAAATCAAAGACAAGTGCACGGCATCACCCTTCGTGCTTTTACTCTCGTCCTCACCATAAGAATCAATATAATTAGAACGACATCACCCTTCTTGCTTTTACCTCACATAATCATGTCACAGAATTATCCTTTGTGCGTTCTCTCTCATATCATGGCACGTCATTGTACATCGTACGACATGACATCACCTTTTGTGCTTTAACCTCACAATATCAGTAGGATATCACCCTTCATGCATTAACGTTCTCTCACAAATATCATGCACGACATCACCCTTTGTGCTTTTACACTTTTCCTTACCCAAGCAACAATTACAAAGAAATACGGGCAAGGGAATCAATAAAATTCCGACAAGGGAACAATAGCATAACAATAATATCCCAGCAAGGGAAACAATATCATGAGTAATAACACCCCGACGGTGGAGATAATATCAAAAGCAATAAAATGCTGGAAAGGGAGACAATATCATAAACCTCATCTCTTTTCCACAATTACTTCACAACTTAATTCACAACTTGAGCCAACGCTCTACAATGTTCAATTTCCGATACCAATAATACTTCCACAAGCCTTGTTCAACAACATATATCATCATATGGAGCATGATTAATATGAAACAAAGTCACATTATCATAGTATAACACTCACGGCGTAACGACTCGGCCGGTCGTTTTAGAAAATTTCGCCCTGATCCCTAATTTAACTGCTCCCCTAAGTTTATTTCTGCTATTGTGGTTTGCCGGGAGGGTTGGTTCTGGAATTTGGAGTGTTTTGGGACACTCCCAATTAGGAGCTTTATAGTTGAAAAATGGACCGTAGTCGGAACAGTGTTAAGACGACCTCGGAACGAAAATCTGATGGTTTCATTAGCTCCGCTAGGTAATTTTGGGGTTGGGAGCGCATTCGGAATGTAGTTTGGAGGTCTGTAGCTCAATTAGGCTAGAAATGCCGAAGTGAAATTTTGGTGAATCCGAACGATAGGTGAGATTTTGATCCGGGGAATTTCGACAATTCTTGTAGCTTCGTTATGTGATTTTGGATATGTCCGCAAAATTTCAGGTCATGCGGACGTCGTTTGGTCGGGTTTTGGATCGAATGTGTAATTCGGAAAGTTTTAAGGAATTTAGGCTTGAATTCGACATGAATTATGGGTTTTGATGTTGGTAGACGTGTTTTGAGGATTGGAATAAGTTCGAATAAGGTATTAGGATGTGTTGGTGTGTTTGGATGAGGTCCCGGGGGCCTCGGGGTGAATCTGGACCATCATCCGGCATTTTGAAACATGAAAAATTCTGCAGAACATTTGCAGATCACTATGCAGAAAATAAGCCTTCGTGTTCGCGAGGGCGAGGCCCGCGTTCG
Source organism: Nicotiana noctiflora (assembly GCA_032618575.1). Taxonomy (NCBI): domain Eukaryota; kingdom Viridiplantae; phylum Streptophyta; class Magnoliopsida; order Solanales; family Solanaceae; genus Nicotiana; species Nicotiana noctiflora. The sequence goes on from JASVEL010010288.1 coordinate 69,587, forward strand.
CGTAGGCTGAGGAAAAATGAGCATCGCGTGCGCGTTGTTGGGAGACGCGTTCGCGTAAGAGGAAGTAGGAACGCATCGCGTTCGCGTGCGAGAAGGACGCGTTCGCGTAAGAGGAAAAGGAGAAGCCACGCGTTCGCGTGGACTGGGACGCGTTCGTGTAGAGGAAAAATCCGGGGCTGGGGAGAATGGCCTTTGCGGACGCATGACTTCATGTCGCGTTCGTGATGAAGGAAAGGATCAAGGCATCGCGTTCGCATGAGGGACATCGCGAACGCGTAGGGTAAAATTGTCTGGCAGAGAAATTAAAAACCAGAATAGTGTAGTCGCGGGTTTCACACCCCAAAACATAAACTTTGAGTTCTAGGGAGAGAGACTCACAGGAGATTGGTGGGAAATCATCGAGTGTTCGTCGGAGGTAAGTTTTGTGGCTTAATTACATCATTTTATCATGAAATCCTTGGTTATTTCTCCGAAAATGGAAGATTTAAGGTGAGTTTGAGCCCTAGGCCTAAATTTTAGAAAATCTTTGATTTGAATGGGAAAACGGAGTCCGATTTTGATAAATTTTATATGCACGGACTCGTGTTGAGATAAGAAACCAGAATATATAACTTTCGTAATTTTTCGAGAAGCGTACCGAAAGTCGGGTTTTGGCAACTTGTGGGTTTTGGTGTATTTTTAATTGTTTCGATTGGGTAATGCCCAATTGGCCTATTTTGATGTGATTCTATTGATTTTTATCATATACTACACATATGGAGGCCGACATTCGCGGCAAGAGAGTTGTCTCTTAGCAGTTTTGTACCAGAGTCGAGGTAAGTGGCTTGTCTAACCTCGTGTGGGGGAACTTTCACCCCTAGGACATTATGTGATAGTTTAAATGCCTTGTACGTGAGGTGACGGGCGTGTACATGCGCTGGTTGTTGTAACACACTTTACTTGAATTGTCCGATTAGTGATATTTCCTGTTCTTAGATGATTAAATTGTTACATTTACCCGGTATTCGTTAGAAAAGCATGATTAGATAGGATTTAACTGTCTAATTGCCTAGTTGCCTTACTTGAACTTCTTGATAATTGTTGGCACTAGTTTCGGTGAAGTTGTAGTTAAGCATATTATATTTCTTCTCTGTGTGTTTCTTTATTTGTTGTGTTGGAGGACTGCGGGTTCGATTCCCGGAGATCCCAGGGCTGTGGGTTCGATTCCCAGAGACTCGGAGTGATATTGTTTATGGACTGCGGGTTCAATTCCCGGAGGTCCAAGGGCTGCGGGTTCGATTCCCAGAGAGCCGGAGTTATTGATATATTATTAAGATATGGACTGCGGGTTCGATTCCCGGAGATCTTGAGTTATTGATATATTATTGAGATATGGACTACGGGTTCGATTCCCGGAGATCCTAAATTATTGATATATTATTGAGATATGGACTGCGGGTTCGATTCCCGGAGATCCTAAGTTATTGATATATTATTGAGATATGGACTGCGGGTTCGATTCCCGGAGATCCTGTGATCATTGAGACACATCTTGAGGTATTGAGACATGGGCTGCGGGTTCGATTCCCAGAGACCCAGAGATACTATTATTGGGACTGCGGGTTAAATTCCCGCAGCTCTTGGATTGTTGATTTTAGAGTGGGATTGTGGGTTCAATTCCCACAGGTCCTGGAGTTGCTGATCGAGTTTTGTTGAGTTGGTTACTTGTTGTTAGCTTAATTGTAGACGGTTGTAGTAATCTCTTTATTGTTGTTATTTCAGATTCATTATTACTTAAACTGCTTATTATGGTTATCATCATTGTGTTATTTTTATCTCTCACTAGAGTCGTGACCTTCCTCTTCACTACTCCATCGAGGTTAGGCTTGGCGCTTACTGAGTACCGCCGTGGTGTACTCATGCTACTCTTCTGCACACTTTTGTTGTGCAGATCCAGGTACATCAGGACAGGCCCATTCTAGGTGATATCAGTAGCACATTGGAGACCTCGAGGTATGATCTGCTACGTCCGCGGATCCGGAGGCCCTCCTTCTATTCTGATAGTTCTAGTAGATGTTTTTCCTTCATTTCGTTGTTTTAGATACTCATTACACATAGAGCCACAGTTGTATTTCTCTGTTAGTCTGTGTTACCCATGGGATTCCGGGTCTTGGTGGTATTTTTATACAGTGTGATTGACGAGTGTATGTGCCAAGCGGCACGGATTACATTCTTATTTATATCGTTTTTCCGCTATTCTTGTTTTTAGTTCATAAACTTGTATATTCCGCAATGTGTTAGGCTTACCTATTCGCGGGGACTGGGTGCCATCATGACAGGTTCACGATTGGTGAACTAGGGTCGTGACAAGTTGGTATCAGAGCTCTAGGTTCGTAGGAGTCACGGGACACGGACCGGTTACTTAGATTCTCGCTGATCGATACAGAGACGTCTGTATTTATCTACGAGGGGCTATGTAACTATTTAGGAAACTCTTCAATTCTTTGAATTCTTTATCGTGCGTCATTTATTCAGTTGGGGCGTATGTCATATGTTCTTTTGCATCAACTCGTGTATTGAAATTTCGCGCTCGGTATCAAGTATGCGCCGACGGTTCGTGACGCTGCAGAGGGATTTCAAGGGAGTCAAGAATTTACTCAACCATTGTTACCACGTGTCATCCATATCGATAATGCAAGAGAATTGAGAGATCTTCAATTGTGCACATGGGGGTGCACTAGGTTCTGACATTCGGTTGATAAGTACGGTCTTGAGAAGGTTTACTTAACTGCCTAATCATCACGGTAATGGTAGAATCACAAGGTGGATATAGATCTAAAGATAGTTGGTGGTAATAAAGACTATATGGTTCATATGAGATATCTATTTAGCGAAGGATTCAGCCAGCAGAGATACTGGGGAAAATGAGTTTAACTATCTTAAGAAGGACATGTACCAAACGAATGTCTTGGAGTGTCTTAGGATGAAGATGTATAAATGATAAAGGCTATTGTCATGGATTAGCAAGATGTATCTTAAGGCTTCGTGCCAAGCGAAAGGATTTCACTATCAACAATCAAATTATGGGTCATGTGTCATATCAGATTTGGCCTGCGATGTATTTAGGTGCTATTCAAAAAGTTCTTGAAAACTTGCGGATGGGCAAGAGTTGGGGCTCGTATGGCATGATGTTGGGACTTTTGATGTTCCTGTGTCCCTAATAAACTCTACATTTCATTATCAGTAGGGGAAATATTCAACAAAGGCTACATGGTGCTTCGTAGGCGTGTGAGAATCATAGTATGTTTTAAGATGTCGTTGGTAGAGAATGCTCGGTGCATGGAGCGGGATGATGTTTGGTTGTATTGGAATGAGGTCATACCCTATGGGGTCAGAGTGCTAATAGGGCACAGGTGATTATGTTCGTAGGATCAAGTGAATTGCAGTTGAATAAGAGTAGATGACTTGAGTGAATGTTTCTAATGTGCTCGAGAGTCGTGTAATAGTGGCTTTGAGCTAGTGGGAGAGTCTCACCGCTTATAATTTGGGTCGCATGGCTAGTTACCTGCGTGAATTCTGGGTATTAGCGTATTAATGGGTTATTGCAGCTACGGAAAAGGGCCATGAGTGGTAATTTGAGTATATGAATTGTTGAATGCATGTTATGGTTAGCCTTACTGGCTCATGTTCAAACTTGAGGAAAGATTCATGATTTATGCCTCGTATAGGTGCAGGCTTAGCGGGAAGTGATCCCGCTAGGTGCTTTATCGAGAGGGTATTCATATGTTATAAAATTCAATAGAGTTGATTGCGTACTGGGACAAGTCAGGGCCGAATGGCTCTCAATAGCGGTCCTAGTGAATTCAAGAGGTAAAGTGTGGTGCCTGATAATACTGAGACTACAAGTACAGTTAGGAGTCAAATTCTTGAAGCAACTTATGAAGAAGGGCACAAAATGTTCTATGATGTTTTGACTTGTGGCGTAGCATTTGAGAGACATGAAATGGTAGTCATTTTTGAGATAGCATGGCCTCATGATTTAAGGTCACTCGGCGTGACTGTGGTTGGAATAATTTAGGTATTGAAGGGAGATATTAACACTTCTAAGGCAATCAAGGATACACTGGAAGGAAGTAGATTGATTAGCCAAAGTTGAGTTGGCATATTGGTGTCAATGATCGGTTCATGTAATGTGATCGAGGTATGCATGCGATTTTTGGCGGTGCACCTGAGGCTTGTCGGCCGTAGTGATTGATGGTATTCTGAAGTATTCTTCTATTAGGGCCTGTTATGAGTAGGCGGACCTCGGAAAGGGTTATGGTGGCTTGGACCACTACTTAGAGATTGGCATATTCAACGGTTCTGAGAGCTCGCCTGTGTATTGCTATAGTTCTCCTAAAATGAGTTAAATGGAAAGTCTTATGTGATGGAGTATTAGCCTATCGTCAGTTCTAGAGTTGTGATGGAAATCGTGTCTATCGTATATCGGCACGTGAGTTGCAGTGAGCAGTATGGAATTTGAAGTAAGAACCAAGGTCGCAGTTGGGTCAATGAATGATATATAAAGAGCTCGGATGAGCAAGAAAGGAGTTTCAGTGTTTGAGTGAGATGGGTATTAACGTCAGTATCACTTGAGATCAGTGTTCTGTGGGAAAGGCTTTGCATCCCGGTTAGGGACTCCTGATCGTTTTTCACTGTTAGTGCAGCCGGTGGTTTGAATATATAGGCCCGTTTAATTATTCGGAAGATGGTGGGAGCTTGTCCCACAAGAAGATTGTATAGGTGTGACATGTAGTCACTTGATTGGTTAGAAATTTAAACCAAGTATGTGGATTTTGGTGATATCATCCATTTGAGAATTTATGCCTGGAGGGCACTCTGCTTATTAGGTTATAGACCTGTGAAATATTATTGACTTAGCTTGGCACGACCAGGATAGACTTAAGGTCGGTGGTTAGAGTTAAATGTGGAAGTGAGCCTTGCGTCAGGCCGGTTGTGTCTCTTCCAGCAATGCGCCCTTTATGGAGGGATAGTCGCGGTCTTATTTCGCGGCTAGTTAATTTATGTAAAGATGTATTACGCCGTATGAGTGTGAGACGGCTTGGTAAGTTCCTTATGTGTTGAGGTTCCGCTCAGCGGTGATGTTATATGAGCATGATGGTTCTCGAGACTCAGATCATGTATTGCACCTTAGTTGTGCTTGGGTTTGTAGCCTGTAGCGCTATATGTTCCCTTGTGTCTGATATCAGGCACCTTAGTGTGCTTATGATCGATATCTAGTATTTTGATGTGATGAGCTATTCAGCTCGACATATGACTCCTTGTGTGAGTTTTATATTGTGTGGATCGGGTGGCACGCCACCATGGTTATATTGTTGGGATCGGGTGGCACGCCGCCATGGTTATATTGTTGGGATCGGTTTGCACACCGCAACAATGTGATGTTTATTTCAGTGTCTATAATTACTTTTATGTGTTCTATTTCCTATTTTTCTGAGGAGTTCCATGTTAATGTGAGAGTTGAATAGTTCTCTCTAGTGTTCGCCTTCCTTTTGTATCACGTACGAATTAGTCGATTACTAGCACATTGTGTCATCTTGTGGGACTTTTGATTATGTCTGAGGTGGCTTATCGCCTGAGCAGTTCGTACTGGATGAGATGAGATTATGGGATTTGGGATCAGTTCAAACTGATTATATGAGGTATATTATAGAGGAAGAGATCATCCTCTGGCTTAGGACAAGGTAATGGATCTTGTCAGGAGTATAGACCCAATGAATTGTTGATTCAGTAGTTGGTTACGGATATCGGCACATCTCTTCTATTGTGTCAGTATTGTAAAAGTTAGAACGAGACCTATGTAGATCATAAGGTGCAATGGGAACATTTGATTCGTTGAATTTTTGACTAATTTGGTCATAAAATATTATTGTGGTCCTGTGGATTTTTTGTTGCAAGGTAAGAATCCAGCAAGGTTATGCCGTCATGTTTGAGGACGGCGTTTGAGGAATATTGAGTGATCTCTTGATGAAAACAAGCCTAGCATAGAATTCCGGATGTTGGAATTAGGCTCCAAGACTTAATTGTTTGAACAAGAGGGAATATCTTCAGATTATATCAGGCTAATGTGCTCAGCTGAGTCCTAGATTTATTGGCCCTTTTGAGATTTTGAGGCATGTTGGGGGGGTTGCTTATGCTCCGGAGATACCATGGTGACCCGTGCACGTGTTGGATTTCACTTCTGTTCGGCTAGACGAGGATCTGTCTTATGTTGAGGAGCCAGTGTCCATTTTGGACAGGTAAATCAGGAAGCTAAGGTCAAAGAACATCGCTTCAGTAAAGGTCCAGTGGCGAGGTCAGCCAATCGAGGAGACGACTTGGGAGATCGAGCAGGATATGCGCAACCAGTACCCTCATCTCTTCACCACTCCAGGTATGTTTTATATGCTCGTTCGAGGACGAACGAATCTTTTAAGTGTGGGAAGATGTAACGACCCGGCCGGTCACTTTTGAAATTTTTGCCCCAATCCCCAATTTAACTGCTCCCCTAAGTTCATTTCTGCTATTGTGGTTTGTTGGGAGGGTCGGTTCTAGAATTTGGAGTGTTTTGGGACACTTAGTCCCCAATTGGGAGCTTTATAGTTGGAAAATGGCCAGTAGTCGGAACAGTGTTAAAACGACCCCAAAACGGAAATCTGATGGTTCCATTAGCTCCGTTAGGTGATTTTGGTGTTGGGAGCGCGTTCAGAATGTAGTTTGGAGGTCTATAGCTCAATTAGGCTTGAAATGCCGATGTTTGAAATTTTGGCGAATCCGAACGATAGGTGAGATTTTGATCCAGGGAATTCCGACAATTTGGATATGTTCGCAAATTTTGGATATGTCCGCAAATTTTCAGGTCATTCGGACGTCGTTTGGTCGGGTTTTGGATCGAATGTGTAATTCGGAAAGTTTTAAGGAATTTAGGCTTGAATTCGACATGAATTATGGGTTTTGATGTTGTTAGACGTGTTTTGAGGATTGGAACAAGTTCGAATAAGGTATTAGGATCTATTGGTGTGTTTGGATGAGGTCCTGGGGGCCTCGGGGTGAATCCGGACCATCATCCGGCATTTTGAAACATGAAAAATTCTGCAGAAAATTTGCAGATCACTGTGCAGAAAATAAGCCTTCGCGTTCGCGAGGGCGAGGCCCACGTTCGTGTAGGCTGAGGAAAAATGAGCGTTGCGTTCGCGTTGCTGGGAGACGCGTTCGCGTAAGAGGAAGTTAGAACGCATCGCGTTCGCGTTGGAGAAGGACGCGTTCGCGTTAGAGGAAAAGGAGAAGCCACGCGTTCGCGTGGACTGGGACGCGTTCGCGTAGAGGAAAAATTCGGGGCTGGGGAGAATGGCCTTCGTGGACGCGTGACTTCATGTCACGTTTGCGATGAAGGAAAGGATCAAGGCATCGCGTTCGCGTGAGGGACATCGCGAACGCGTAGGGTAAAATTTTCTGGCAGTGAAATTAAAAACCAGAACAGTGTAGTCGCGGGTTTCACACCCCAAAACATATATTTTGAGTTCTAGGGAGAGAGACTCACGAGAGATTGCTGGAAAATCATCGGGTGTTCGTCGGAGGTAAGTTTTGTGGCTTAATTACATCATTTTATCATGAAATCCTTGGTTATTTCTCTGAAAATGGAAGATTTAAGGTGGGTTTGATCCCTAGGCCTAAATTTTAGAAAATCTTTGATTAGAATGGGCAAACGGAGTCCGATTTTGATAAATTGTATATGCACGGACTCGTGTTGAGATAAGGAACACGAATATATAACTTTCATAAATTTTTGAGAAGCGTACCGAAAGTCGGGTTTTGGCAACTTGTGGGTTTGGGTGTATTTTGAATTGTTTCGATTGGGTAATGCCCAATTGGCCTATTTTGATGTGATTCTATTGATGTTTATCAGATACTACACCTATGGAAGCCGACATTCGCGGCAAGAGAGTTGTCTCTTAGCGGTTTTGTACCGGAGTCGAGGTAAGTGGCTTGTCTAACCTCGTGTGGGGGAGCTTTCACCCCTAGGACATTATGTGATAGTTTAAATGCCTTGTACGCGAGGTGACGGGCGTTTACATACGCTGGTTGTTGTAACACACTTTACTTGAATTGTCCGATTAGTGATATTTCCTATTCTTAGATGATTAAATTGTTACATTTACCTGGTATTCATTAGAAAAGCATGATTTGATAGGATTTAACTGTCTAATTTCCTAATTGCCTTACTTGAACTTCTTGATAATTGTTGGCACTAGTTTCGGTGAAGTTGTAGTTAAGCATATTATATTTCTTCTCTGTGTGTTTCTTTATTTGTTTTGTTGGGGGACTGTGGGTTCGATTCCCTGAGATCCCAGGGCTGTGGGTTCGATTCCTAGAGACCCGCAGTGATATTGTTTATGGACTGCGGGTTCGATTCTCGGAGGTCCAAGGGCTGCGGGTTCGATTCCCAGAGACCCGGAGTTATTGATATATTATTGAGATATGGACTACGGGTTCGATTCCTGGAGATCCTGAGTTATTGATATATTATTGAGATACATGGACTGCGGGTTCGATTCCCGGAGATCCTGAGATCATTGAGACACATCCTGAGGTATTGAGACATGGGTTGCGGGTTCGATTCCCGGAGACCCAGAGATATTGTTATTGGGACTGCGGGTTAAATTCCCGTAGCTCCTGGATTGTTGATTTTAGAGTGGGACTGTGGGTTCAATTCCCACAGGTCCTGGATTTACTAGTTGCGTTTTGATGAGTTGGTTACTTGTTGTTAGCTTAATTGTTGCCGGTTGCAGTAATCACTTTATTATTGCTATTTCGGATTTATTATTATTTGAGCTGCTTATTATTGTTATTGTCTTTTTGTTATTGTTCTCTCAGTAGGGCCACGACCTTCCTCGTCACTACTCCATCGAGGTTAGGCTTGGCACTTACTGAGTATCGCCATGGTGTACTCATGCTACTCTCTTGTACATTTTTGTTGTGCAGATCCAGGTACATCAGGACAGGCCCATTCTAGGTGATATCAGCAGCACATTGGAGACCTCGAGGCATGATCTGCTACGTCCGTGGATCCGGAGGCCCTCCTTTTATTCTGATAGTTCTAGTAGATGTTTTTCCTTCATTTCGTTGTTTTAGATACTCCTTACACATAGAGCCACAGTTGTATTTCCCTTTTAGTCTGTGTTACCCGTGGGATTCCGGGTCTTGGTGGTATTTTATACAGTGTGATTGACGAGTGTATGTGCCAAGCGGCACGGATTACATTCCTATTTATATCATTTTTCCGCTATTCTTGTTTTTAGTTCATAAACTTATATATTCCGCAATGTGTTAGGCTTACCTAGTCGCGGGGACTGGGTGCCGTCATGACAGGTTCACGATTGGTGAACTAGGGTCGTGACACACGGGCATGCTTGACACCGATGTATAGATACTTGTCCATGCCTATACATCATTGTCAACAATTAACACATAGCTAATAAGACACCTCCTAATCCCTCAAGCTAAGGTTAGACAAAACACTTACATCGATGCCACAAACACAATTCACGCCTCAACTACCGCTATACCTCTTGTTTCTATCACCAATTCGCTTGTATCTCTCCACAAGTTACTCAACGATATCAATAAATGCTAAATAAATCAATTCTAATGCAAGAAAATAGATTTTCCAATGATTTTCCCAAAAAGTAAAAATTGACCCCGGGCCCACATGGTCAAAACTCAAGGTTCGAACCAAAACCCGATTACCCATTTACCCACGAACTCAAATATATAATTTATATTGAAATCGGACCTCAATTCGAGGTCCAAATCCACAAAATTTGGAAATCCTAAGTCTACCCAAAACACTCATTTTCCCCATGAAAACCTTTGATTTTGGATTAAAATGATGTGAAAAGAAGTTATAGATTGAAGAAAATGAGTTAGGAGTGACTTTAAATTGATTTGTAGGAGAATGTTTCTTTAGAAAATCGCCCAAGAGAGTTTGGGTTTTGAAAAAGTTGTAAAAATGAAGAATTTTTTGCTAAGTTATGATTTGAACAGGCACAGATACTGTATTTGCGATAATATGTTCGCAATTGAGGCCAAGGAGCAATTGCGAACTAAAGCCTTCCCTTTCAACCTCACAAATGCGAAAAACCATTCCAAATTCATACGGACAAATGCAACTGGAACTTCGCAAATGCGAAGGTCACCCCCCCTCCCGCCCAGTCATGACAAATGCGATGGTTAGTCGCAATTACGAGCTCGCAATTGCGAAGCCTACATACCCCCAACACACATCAGTTTTTCCTAAGTCCAATTCCACTCTGTGGCCTATCCAACACTCACCTGAGCCTTCGGGGATCTAAGTCAAACATATACGCAAGTCCAAAAATATCATACGGGCTTGAATTAAACCTCTAATGCTATTGACTTTATGTCACAAATATCTGTGTGAATTGAGTCTAAAGGATTTGAATTATTTTCAATTGACTTATAAGGACATTTAACATACTTAGATTCCACACATACTTGACATTTTGATTTGTTTCTTTCAAACTTAGGCAATACTTTCAAATTAATTATTTTTTCGCAAGATTTTATAATTGGCATGTCCTAAACGTATATGCCATAAATAATTTTACTCAAGTAAGTAACATTTTACGATGTCAAAAACCATAACATACAACTTAAAAAGACCCTCAATAAAGTAACATTTTCCTAGATTCTTACTTATTATAACTTTGTCTGAAACAAAAATAAACTTGAACCCGTTCTTGACAAGAAGTGAAATAGAAACTATGTTCTTCCGTATTTCAGGAACATGACAAATGTTGTTCAGATTCATCACCTTTCCAGAAGTCATCTTCAGGAATATCTTTCTATAACCTTCAATTTTTCTTGTTGTACAATTTTACGTAAAAAAAGGGCTCGTTGGGTATAGCGGGAGCATATAAAGAAAATGCTTCTTTAACAACATAAACATAGTGGGTGGAACGAGAATCAATCCACCACTCCTTAGGATTTCTCACTAGGTTGCATTCAGACAACATAGAGCACAAGTCATCAATATCATCATTTAGTTCAACCATATTTGCTTGACAGTTTTTCTTCTCTTTCTTTGGATCACGACATTATGTAGCTTTCTGTCCAACCTTTCCACAATTGTGGTAGTTTCCCTTGAATTTCTTCTTGCTGGGATAGTTGGTTGGTACAAAAGACTTCTTCCTCTTTTTCGGATTAGTTTGAGCAGTCTCAACAATATTTACTCCCATAATTATTGAGTTCTTACGTGCTTCTTTTCTATAGCTCTGTTTTCCTCTTTGATCTTCAATCGAACGATGAGATCTTCGAGTTCCATCTCCTTGCGCTTGTGTTTCAGGTAGTTCTTAAAGTCCCTGCATAAAGGAGAAAACTTCTTAATCATTACTGGAACTTGAAATGCCTCATTGATTACCAAACCTTTAATGAAAATTTCATAATTAGTAACTAATAAATACTTCAATAGAAGCATTAATTCGGATTATACCTTCAGTAAGGAGATCATAAATAATAACTTGCATCTCTTGAACTTGGGTAATGACAAGCTTGTTGTCTACTATCTTATAGTCCAAAAACTTGGCTGCAACAAACTTCTTCAAACCGACATCCTTGGTTTTATACTTCTTTTCCAATGCATCCCGTAGTTCTTTAGAAGTTTCTCCATTACTATAGACGTTGTAAAAATCATCCTCTAGTATACTAAGAATGTAATTTTTGCCCAAGAAATTTGATTGCTTCCATGTCTTAATTACGATAAAACGTCTATTATCCGGAGTTGATTCCGGCAGAATCTGAACATCTTCCTTGATGAACTTCTGTAGACTTAAAGTAGTTAAATAGAACAACATCTTCTATTGCAAACATTTGAAATCAATCCCGAAAACGTTTTAGGGCTTTTTTGCAGAGTTGATGGTGGCACCGAACTACTAGAAGTAGCATCATTGCTCGTGGAGCCAACCACATGGGTTACTGTTTATGTCATTTTTCTTTCTTTTTTGTTATACCATAGAGTTACAACTCTTCATGTAAGGTAGCAATCAAAATAATTGTTTTATAAAATAGTCATTTATCCAAACCGCCAAATTCCAATTATAACGGGAAAATTAAAACGGAGGAAAATTAAATTACCTTTACAAAAATGGTCTAATTTGGATTAATTAAAATTGCGTTAATATTAAGAAGTAAAGTTAGTCTAAAAAATTAATGAATCAATCAGATCATTTGATCAAATTCAAATCTGAATTCGAAGTCGAAGCTGAGCGACGATGGCGACTACGCGAGGCTTACCTTTTTGTCAACTCTTTAAGATCTAGAATAAATGTAGTTGTATATATAGCAATCAAAACTCTTTTCCTCCTTTGTCAATGAAGGCAATTCAAAAAAATTATTTTCCCTCTATTTTCCATTCACTCTATTTTAAGCTCTAAGAAGCTTAAACCCAAGAATTTTGTCATAGTTTTTTAATCAATAGATGGTTTACAACTAAGTCAGCACTTCTCCTCTCATGCTTCTTACCTTCATATAAGCCAAACAACTACTTGTTGTGCTTAGACGCTGTATAAATTGCACTTCTCTTCTTCTTCTTTGAACATATTTTAACGTAATTTATGATGTTTTATAGTGGTACGGTGATGTGGCGCTTTATTTTTACTATTTGTCAGTCTTTTTCTTATTTTTTTACTAGGTTCGTTAGATTTTATTGTTATTTTGAAAAACTGATGATTATGTCCTTGATGATATTTGGAGATTATATTTCAAACTGAGCGCATTTGGAGTAGACTTAAGTGTTAAATCGTATATTGAATTTTTAAAATTTTACGAACAAATTTTTATTTATGGGCAATTTGCACTTCAGACCTATTTGGCCTTAAGTGCATGAAAACATTAGCTGCACTTCAGACCTATTTGAACTTAAGTGCATCTGAAGTGCTATTTGTTCACTTCAGATTTCTTGGCCTTAAGTGCATGAAATAATTTGCTGCACTTCAGACATATTTGGCCTTAAGTGCACTGAAGTGCAATTTTTTCACTTCGGACTTTTTGGCCTTATGTGCATAAAACCATTGGTTGTACTTCAGATCTATGTGGCCTTAAGTGCATCTGAAGTGTAATTTTTTCACTTCAAACCTCTTTGACCTTAAGTGCATGAAAATATCTATTGCACTTCAGACCTATTTGGCTTTAAGTGTATTTTTGCACTTTAGACTTAATTGGCCTTAAGTACGTTGCATTTTAGACTAATTTTATTTTTTTTATTTTTTTTAATTTTTTTTAACTTCAGACTTGATAAGTATGAAGTTGATCATAAAGTGGGTAGGCTTTCAATTCAATTGTGACCCTAAAATCGAGTATAGATGCAAAAGCCCCTTAGACGCCTTGGGTTAACCCCGTTAGCAATTTGTCATTCATAAACATAGCCCATAATAAGGCGAAAATAGCATGGGCTAGCTAATTTTCGGGCTGGTAACTGAAAAATAGCCAACATTTGCAAAGTCATTAAAAATAACTATTATTTCATTTGTGACATGAAAAATTCCATCATAATATGCTGGATTATGGAGCTTCTCTATATAAACTTCCAACAAATTATGTTGCAACTCTAGCACATTATGAAATTCCAGCGCATTATGCTGGAATCATATGTAAAAAATTTGAACTTTCACATATTATGTTGGAATTCTTGAATTTTACGGATGTTTTTGTTTAAATCTTATCCTTACATTAACAGGTGGCTAAATTCGATTACTTTTAAAATTATGACTATTTTTTAATTACCAGTTGTAAATCAGTCTACTTCTAATTTTTCCCCATAATAAGCTATCACTGTCCAAAACCCTAAATATGATTGGGCAATATACAAAACTAGTCTGTCCGCGAAACTAATTGAACTTGCGAGCAGAAAAGTATATAAAAATATGTATATTTTTTTTGACATATGATACACAAATATACAAAAAAATACGTATTTTGTCGGCTATTATTTATATGAGGGGCTAAAATATACATTTCTCAACATAATTTTGATTCATATCGGAAGGGCCCGCAGTCCAAAACCTGTCAGTACTGCAGATGATAGTTCTAGTAGCTTAGGGTTTATTCACCCATGAAATGCTGAAATAGAAAAAATCCTCTTTACGTGTTGCTAAATTACAATCCTGAAGTGATTCAAAGTTAAAGAAGAGAATTTTAAGTGAATTAGTTAGGTCTTAATCACTTAGGACAAACACTCGGGCCACATTTTGAACCTAGAGCGTAACAACGATCCTTCAAAACGTGGCTGATTAGTGCAATGTAACCTAAAGCCTTTTTTGTTTATGATTCCTATCATGTTTGATTGAACATGGAGGTTTAAAATGTGACTCTCTTCGTCTCAGAAAAAGAAATGAAAAATTTTGAGCATAGATATTTCAACAGCTATAAAGTATTTCAATAGGGGTAAAATGAGCATCTTAAAGTTAAAAGAAGAGTACTACTACATAACTGGTACTATACCATCATAGTCACCTGGTTAGTAGTCACAAAGTCTCCTTCAGAACATTGCAAATAAGCATAAGGTACTATGTTACCCAACAGTGCAAGTTAGAACTAACCATCGACAAAAGCTAAAAATCCAGATTGTTATGTACATCATGAACACTTCCCCGTCCTTCCAAAAGATTGAAGTTGAGAGCTACATCTAGTATTAGCTAAACTGACCGTAAGCAAAGTTTCATCCAGTGTCACTTTCCAGAGAATTCCAGAGAATCTCAGTGGAGTCATTTTTTACGGCAAATATGAGTACTAGTCCATTTTGAACCACACCTATAGCAGAACTGATATTCACACCTGCAAGTCATGTGAATGCATCCCTCTGTCTTCTCAACAAATATTTTACAATTAGGACATTTCTGCCAGCTTTTCTTCTTGGCAAGTGTCTTCACCATGTCCTCTTTGCCCCCCTTTTTGGCATTCAGTTTCTGGAACTCTTTGCATGTAAACTCCGGATGCCATGGAACTCGACATGCTGCACAGAATGATCTCTTGCACAAAGGGCATTTTGTCTTTTGTATACCAGCCCCAGTATCATTAACTAACAGGGCTGAGCAATCACGGAATGGGCAGTACAGCTTTTGAGAGTCAGGAATGATTGACTGGCATAAGGATTCATCCCACCGGATTAGTGCCTCTTTGGGAATCATGAACCTACAAGCACTAATATCAAGTGCAGCACTGCAATTCACTCCAGGGCAACCAATAACTTTTGGCTTTTCTGCAATCCTTGCAATAATATGTTTACTTGTGCACTCATAACAGAAGGAATGAGAACAACTCTCATTTCTAAACATCTGCCAACTTTCTTTGTTATCCAAGCAAATCTCACAGAAGCTTTTAAGTCGACCATCATCTTCTTTTTCAAGCTTCAACATCTCTGTTGCCAAGAATGGCCCTCCTTGTATAGATGAAGAAGCATAGTTGCTGTTTGGACCAGTGTAAAATGAGGCTAGTAAAGCTTCTTGGAGCTGCAACTTTTCTGCATATTCAGCATCACGATGGACAGCTATCTCACTTCTACGTCCTCCAACAAATTCTGCGACATGATTATAAGCAAATATGTGGATCACAGACGAAATACATGGTATGAGAACAAAGATAACTATAGTTTCGAATTGCAAATATGTAAAGACGTCGAAGGTGTATCAAAAAGATATAAACATAACTTACTGAAGTAAATTCAAGAATGTCTCAAGAGGTTTGAATTTTATCGAGCCTTGCAGCTATGTTACTCGGACTCTTTTAAAATGTTGTTGGGCGCGTGTCGGATCCTCAACTTTAGTAATTTTTGAAGGATCCGACACGGGCGAGGCAACACTTTTGGAGAGTCCGAGCAACATAGCTTGCGCGACATGAATCAGTAAATAATTCAAGTTCAGACTTTAACTTTTGATATGTGATTATCTCACTTCAACTTCTTTATTTTGTAGGGCTCTGGTGCAATTTTCAAAAGTAATGACAATTCATACACCATCATCTTCTTGTTTTCACCGTTTTCCGAAATCATTGTTCTCTATCACATGGTATGAGATAAACGGACAGCAAAAAAAAAAAAAAGGAAAACAAAATGAAGATCATCTCTGCAGCATCACTTTAGCATGGTTTCCTACCTGTGTAAGCGGAGATCAAGATCTATAACTCCTCAAAAATCAATACCTATAACCAACATTACCAATTACCTAATGACACAAGAGCTTAGTTCAAGCTCATAATATGGGTTGACAAGTTACAAGACGGATTTATGACAGATTAAGGATGAAACTTGATGAAGAATAGCAAAGTGAATCTTCCATTTAGACCAAATAACCATGCATCAACAAGAAGAGACTCACATATTATCCTCCTCCTTATAATCATCATTCAAACACACAGTTGAGACGTGATATTCACTCGGATAGAATGCAATGGGAATTCCATAAAAATTTTGTAAGCAAATCCTAGTAAGCACTATCCTGACTCCCTGGATAGCTTTTTCACTATGTGAGCATTAGGAGCCCCTTTCATCTACTTCTACCCTTCTTCACTTAAATACTAGGCTTTTTTGTTCTCCACAGGGTTCAAACCGCTTAGGTGTGCTTAACCAAAGCTTTGGGCATAAAAGTACACAATTTTTGCTGATCACTAGATTTCCCAAGAACAGAAAAAGGGAAAGCAAAAACTAGACGATTAATTTCCATACATGGCTACAATAGGCTAAAAGCTATAAATAAAAACATTAAAACAGCAACGCTATCACACCATTCAACTTCAAGTGAAAAAATTATTAGAAAAGAGAAACACAAACAATCTTTTGTTTTACTTAAAAAATATGAATATCAAACAACAGTATCAATCAAGAATCTGATCTTCTTTTATGGACAGTAAAAAAGAATGTAAATTCCTACTAAATCGTGTACGCTTGGTGAAAATAACGAGGTAAATTTGTACACAAGTTGATCAGAGAAAAAATAAAGAACTTATTTGGAAAATGGAAAACGCCAAATTGCTGAAAGAATATAATTATTGTACCGTTCACATGAGGATCAAACGTCGAAGCCTCCGTCGACTCACGATCAACATTAAACTGATGTTTATTTTTGCTTTTCTTAAAGTAAATGAACCCTGGTATTGCGACGGTTACGAGTAAAATCACACCGGCGGATACTGCACTGAGATCACCGGTGACCGATGAAAGTCGTCCGAGGGAGTTAAGAAGTGAACCGAAAATTGCCGGATTATGGCCGGAGAATCGGTTTGCCGGGAAATCCATGAAACTGAATTCGGAAATTTAAAAAGAAAGCATGATTATGAGAAAGAGTTATATGGAAGTAAATTATGGCGATGGGGGTGGTGGGGATAGTGTGCAATTTTGTTCATAGTACTAAGGGGCCGGGTAGAGTAGGGCATCTGAAAATTTGACTATCTTATTAAATTAGTTTCGAAAATTTGAAAAAATAATAAAAATAAAATACGTCTTGAAAAGGACCAATCCTTTTTTCCTTTTCCTTCGTTGAAAAGGACCAATTAAGTGTACTATTTTTGGTATACAGCTTCTTTCATTAGTTAAAAATAGACTGCAGTTGCTTGCAGATATTTAAAAAAAAAAAAAAAAAAAAAAAAAAAAAAGGCAAAATGGCCTAAGTGGCACTCGTACTTCACCGACTTTGTTATGCCGGTCCCTAAACTTACATATTTGCCAATTAAACACTTATACTCATTCAAAACGCAAATAATAAACACTTATCCAACGTGGCTTTTCATATGTGTCATATGTGGCTGCAGTGCGTGATTAACACGCTTGTAAGGGGCGTGAACACAATAAAAAAAGCCCTAACGGTAACAATTTAGCCTATTTAACATCCATCTTCTTCTTTGTACCTTATTCTCCATTGTTGAACATTGTAGAAGCTAAATTTATCAAATCTGATGCCTTCTTCTTTCTTTGTTAGCTTCAACAGTCAAAAATAGAATTTTAATTTTATGTGAATCTTCTTTGCCCATCAATTTTTGCAATCTCCTTTTGTTTTGAAAGTGAATTTTTTTCTGCTTCTCCTGCAACAAATACACTATTTCCGCCTCTTCTCCTTCAACAATGAGGATGCAACCTTTGTGTTATTGTGGAGTTGCTGCAGATATTCAAATTTCACGAACACCCACCAATCCTGGAAGGAGGTTCCTGGGCTGCCGAAGATATAAGATTGGTAATGTTTGTGGCTTTTTCAGATGAATTGATCCTGCGATTCGGGAATAACACGACAAGACTCTTCTTGCGACTCTTATTAAGAAGAGTGATCGATGTCATTGTCAAAGAAGTGAAGGAAGATCGAAGCTGAGAGTTGATGCTATTATAGTTGTGGTTGTACTTTTTCTAATGTTAGCTATTATGTTATATGTTTAGGATTGATAGTCCACTTTGTTATTTCCTGGGTTTAGGCTACATATTTTGTGTCAATGTCAAATTTTGTTCATGAAATATATTGACAAAGACTCCATTACAGCTAAAAGTACTAATGTAATGGCCTGTGTTATAGGCAGATCCAAAATAATGGAGTTGGTTTACAAAATATTGTCAATGATAGGCAATCAACAAAAACATACATAATGAAGCTTTACAAAATATTGTCTACCACAGTCAACAAAATCATAGTAACTAGCAGTTGAGCACTTCAATTAATGTTTGTTGTGGCTTGGCTGCTTGGTGTGGATTGGGGAATTGGTGTGGCTTGAGTGGTTGTAGCAGACTTTGCCCTTCTGTAACTATGTTCTTGCAGCTGCCTTTGTGTAACTGCTGGTCGGCCCTTCCACTTTAGTCCAGGTGGTTTGAACCTAAGTTCAATGTTGGTAGGAGCAGAACTTATGAGTATAGAAGGATTGAGTACCACTCTATCAGTAGTTCCAGACTGCAAAAAGAATAAAAGGTTGTGAGTGAGGGATTTTGTAGTAAACCATTGTGTAATTGAGTTGAAATATTTACCCTTTGTATAATAGTGCCACTTGAATCAATTAGCACACCATATCCTGCTGTCTTTGTTCTTTTAGTCCCTGCATTTGCACCACCTCTTCTTGGTTCATTAGTCTTCCTTTTTGGACCTCCTGCAATATTAGTTGATTGTTGTGTGCTTAGATCAATGATTGGTAGAGTGAAGGATGCACTTCCCATAGTTGAAGGTGCTTCTACACTTGCTAGTGTTGTTGATCCACTTGCATGTATTGGTGATGCACTTCCAGCTGCTGCAGTTCCATTTTCATCAGTTTCACCTCTACCAGAACTAGTTCCAGCCCTTCCCTCTCGGTTATTCTACATACACATAACAAAACTATCACTTGTAATTGTATTCTTTCAATATTAGTAACAAAACAAACATTAATACTTACTGCTGATGGGCATCCTTTCTTGTTATGTCCTAGAGTCTTGCACAAAGAACATCTCATTTGTCTCACTATCCTTGTACACTTCCCAAACTGCTTCTTTGGTTCATCAGCAGCCTTTGTCCTTTTTTTCTTTGGCCTTCCTGGCATTGCAGTTACAACAAGTGGCTCAATAGCTGACAGTGTGCTTGTTGGCCACAATTTCATACAAGTTAAAGGTTGAATGAATCTGCTATATGCCTTAAGGTAGGTATCATTTTTATACTAATGGTCAATGTATGGCTCAACCTCATGGTTCTTGTAATGCATTGCTGTAACTGCATGTGCACATGGAATTCCTTTGAGTTTCCATGTCACGACCCCAAACCCCGGTCGTGATGGCGCCCAACACATTGCTAGGCAAGCCCGACCATCTTATCCAATTAAACCATCCAAGTATAATTAATACTGATTAATCGGCGTGATTAGCCTGTTTTCATAACAAATCAAGAAGTGTAGAACCGAAATACAAGAACACGGTCCCAACCAAATCGTGGCGTCACAAGTCTGAGCCTCTACAAATGAGATCTACTACAAAATCAAGTCTAACCAGAATGGAGACAACAAAATGATAAAAAGAAAGAGGTCAGGTACTGCGGACGTTGGCAGCTACCTCGAAGTCTCCACAGAATGGGGATAATAAAGCAGTTGCGATAGCTCAACTGCCCTCCTGAACCTGTATATCTGCACAAAAGGTGTAGGGGAGTGGGGTGAGTATATTTCAACTCAGTGAGTAACAATAATAAACAAAAACTGAAAATAAGAACTCATGTACTATCACTAAACAGTTCTAAGGCAACCCCCACAGGTTAGTCATCACTATAATGAGTACTGTGATCCCCAGTCCACATCTATCTCATCTAGGTCCCACACTGACCACATCCTCGCTCGTACCACTACGGTATACAACCATCTCAAGGTATGTAAATATATACATATGTCTATAATGTATAAGTATTTAAGTACGTATATGGATATGTATAAGTATAATGTTGCGGCGTGCATCCCGCTCTAATACATATAACGCTGTGGCGCGCCGCTCCATTTAACGTCGACGACGCTCACTGAGGGTGTATACAGACTTTGGAGGGGCTCCCTAGGCCCAAGCACTATAATACTGCGGCGTGCAACACGATCCACACAAATATTACTGCGGCGTGCGGTCCGATCCCAGCCTGATCCACACATGTATTACTGCGGCGTGCAGTCCGATCCAATATATATATGTATATATATTTATACTGCTGCGGCGTGCAGCCCGATCCCATAATATACACCAGTGCTCACTGAGAATGTGTGCAGACTCAGACTCCGAAGGGGCTCCTACAGCCCAAGCGCAATAATACTGCGGCGTGCAGTCCGTCCCACATGTATATTACATGTATATTACATGTATATTATTGCGGCGTGCAGTCCGATCCAATATATATACTGATGCGGCGTGCAGCCCGATCCAATATAGGTATATATATATAATACCTCATAATGGGTCCTCGACCCTATCCCAGTCAGTATATACTTGGCCTCTCGTGCCCAATATAATATATCACAGTGGGTCCTTGACCCTGTCTTAGTCAAAATAGACTTGGCCTTTCAGGCCCAATATAACATCTCATAATGGTCTTTGACCCTATCTCATCTCAATCGGTATAGACTTGGCCTTTCAGGTCCGCTCAGCTAGAACAGGGAATTCCACCCTAGATAATCTCTCTCAATGTACATATCTAGTACGAGCTCATATTATGCTATACAGCTAGAGCTACGGCTGAGTGTATATTTCCAACACGATATAAGGGTCACCTAGCTCTATAGGTTCCCTAATGCTCTACAGATCGTCACAAGGCCCCAAACATGGCTATCATCCCAATTGCACAATTATAAACTTATTATCAGTCATAACACACAGTATACTATTAGCCGGGAAGGACCAAGTCCGAACCCCCAATCACAATGTCACCACGCCCGTCATAGAATGCGTGTCTCATCTCAATATAGCACTGCGAAGTGCTAGTACGGGGTTTCAAACCCTCAGTACATTGTTTACTACTACCACTCATCTCGAACCTGTAGAAGCTTCATGCCCGCGACGCCTTAGCTCCTCGAACCGGCATCCACGCACGTCAAAACTAGCCAAAATCAGTACAAATATATCAAAATAGGTTAATGGAACATAACCCAATCGAAAGAACTCGAAAAATATCAAAAATCACGAAATTGGCAAAACCGAGCCCCGGGCCCACATCTCGAAAAATTTCGAAATTTATATTTCCGGAATCCTCGTCTCGCCACGAGTCCGTACATACCAAATTCACAAAAATTGGAGTTCATTTGTCCCCTTAAATCACTATTTCTATCCAAGAGGGTTTTCTACCCTTTTCAACAAAAATTCTCAAATTAAACACTAAAACTTGCAATAGATTCGAGTTATACCACCAAAATTGAGTTAAGAACACTTACCCCGCTGTTCTCTCCAAAAATCCCATGAAAAATCACCCTATCCGAGCTCCAAATCGTCAAAAATGACAATATATTTTCGGACCTCAAATATATTCTGTCCGGCACTGTTTCACGATCACTGTTCACAGCAGATTTTTCTGCATTTTCTGCCCATTTTCTAAGTCCGGAATTACCGAGACACCTCCGAAACACTCCCGAGCCGTCGGGGATCCAAACCAAATATGCACATTGACTCTAAAACATCACACAAACTCGCTCGAGTGATCAAATCGCCGAAATAACATCAAAATCATCAATTTTCATCAAATCAAGGCCTAAGTTTCCAAAAACTTCCGAAAATACACTTTCGATCAAAAACCCGACCAAACGATGTCCGAATGACCTAAAAATTTGTAGACATATCCAAAATCACCTAACGAAGCTACTGCAACTGTCGGAATTCCATTCCGACTCCCGGATCAAAATATCACCCATCGATCGGATTCCGCCAAAATTCCAACTTCGCCAAAATAGGCTAACTTCTTCACCGGACCTCCAAAATTACTTCCAATTGCGCTTCTAAGTCTTAAATCATCTCCCGAAACTAACCGAATCATCAGAATTCAGTTCCGAGCCCTCTAACTCATAAGTCAACGTTGGGTTGACTTTTCCAACTTAAGCTTTCCTTAAAGAGATTAATTGTCCCTTTCACACAAGTCACATTCGACATTACGGACTTGTACCGACTTTCGGAATCGCATTCTGACCCCGATATCAAAATTTTCACTTCCGGTCGAATTTTCTCATAAACCTTCAAATTCCTATATTTATCCAAATGACTTCAAAATGACCTCCGGACATCCGAATTCACTTTTGATCGCTTTCCCAACTCCAAAATCACCATACGGATCTATTCCCAGACTCAGAATCCCAAATGGACATCAATAACTCTAAAATGCCTTCCAACCCAAATTTATGAAAATTTTGTAAAATACTAACTTCCACCATATACGCCAAAATGCTCACGGGTTATCAAAAACCAAATCTGGACATACGCCCTAGTTCAAAATCATCATACGAGCATGCTGGAACTTTTAGATCCCAATTCCGAGGTCATTTACTCAAAATTCCAATCCTAGTTCATTTCTTCAACTTTAAGATTTCAAAATGAGAATTTCCATTTAGATTTGACTCCAAACTTCCTGAATTTTAATTCTGACCATACACACAAGTCAATATACCTGAGATGAAGCTGTACATGGCCTCAATCTGCTGAATGACACGGCGGGACTCAAAACGACCGGTCGGGTCGTTACAATCTCCCCCACTTAAACATACGTTCGTCCTCGAACATGCTGAGAACTACAATGATGTAGTCTCAAATAACTTGTTTAATACATCATGCACCTTCCCGTGCTACCACTACTTAGTTGAGCACATTAGCTATATAATTTTGTAGATATAATTCTTTATTCAAGCGAATAAGCCATTAGGCCAAATTCCAACACCCTGAATTTCCTGCCAAGTCCGTTTCCATCATTCGACCACCATATCAATCTCCACACGTTGTACCCAAACATTAATGCATAACTTTGTTGAATTTACACTTCGCATAACTTTACTCATATGACCACAATAACATTCTTTATTACTATAGTTGCCTACAATACCCAAATACCGATGGAAACCTCTTATTAGTTGAAGTCTTATTCCAACACTTTCATATACCGCCAACGATAAATAAAACACGGGCTAAACCGTAACAATTCCTCAAATCAACCATTTATGAAGCCATTTCTCTTTTGACTGATATTACAACGAATTTTGGAGCCAAACCTCGATATTACCTTTCTATCTAGCCGAAATCATGTATGTTCGCACTCATTAATGACTCCAACGATCATTTCGATTATAACACACCACAGTGGTAATATGACACCTCCTCATCGGCCTAAGCCACGACGAGCAAAACACAGGCTCCAATAAGAAATGATCTGAACACACTCGAATCATGACAACAGACTCACATAAAGAGCTATAATTCAAATTCTTCAATACCATCACAACACGTAACTGAGATCTCGTCTCACATCATAGAATTAGAGTACCTGAATTGTCCTCGAAAGGTCATAACATCACGTGGCCTTGCAACAACTCATGATTCTATCCAAACACTATTACTCATGGAGCACCTCAAGTAGCAATGCTCAAAACGGTGAGCCACAAACATATTTAGGTCTGAACTCAAGCAATCAATCACACATGCGGTGATACATTTAGTATATGCTATCGAATC
>JASVEL010010289.1:0-370906 GCA_032618575.1 Nicotiana noctiflora
ACCTCGATAGCCATTTTAGGCGGATATGGATAGCTCCCTTAATCAGAAGTGATCACGGCGCCTATTACGCTTGCATTAGTCGAAAGGAACGATCGTTCTTGTTGATTATCGTGGAATCGAATTATGACCCATACAAAGTCCATTATCGATATAAGGTAAGATTAATGAAGAGAAAAGGGACCTAGAATTAGAAAATGTGCCAATTGATTCAAATATTAACTTCAAACTCAAGAGAAACAACAACAACAAAGTCAAACAGGATCCGCAAGCAAAATAGAAACCTCGAACCGGAAACCTTGTCGAATTTGGATCAGGCTACCTTCAATGGCGACCTCCATATGACTTGACCTCAAATATATTTTTGATTGCCCTATTCGTGTTTGTTTGGTTGCTACTCTTTCGAGTAGCTGATGGAGTGAGCTCAAGGAAAATACTGGTTTTTTGAGGTGAAGGGACGTCTCTATTGATGTTCAGTGAGGTGAGGGTCGTTTCATGGTGAGGTTTTGGTGCTCTCCGACGGACCTGTTTCTATGGTTGTTACTATGTTTAAGCTCGTGAGTCGATAGGGAAGGGGTATGAAGAAGACGAGTGGGGGGGGGGGGAGTCGTTTTGATTTTTGGCTCTTGAAGAATTATTCTTCGGTCTTCATGAAGAAGACAATGAGCCAAGTTTCTTTTTTTTTGTCTTTTGCCGTTTTTTTGGCGTTTTCTCTTTATGTGTTTTTCCCGTATATTTTGTGTAGTCTTTTCCTTCCCTTTCTCTTTGTGTGCATGGTATAGGGTGTAGGTAGGGGAAGGTTTATGTGGGGGTTGGGGGGGGGGGGTTATTTTTGGGGGAAGGGATTTGTGGGGATAATTTTGGGGGGAGGTCTCATGTGTGGAGAAGTGTTTTTTGGGGGGAAATAATTTTGGGGGGAGGTCTCATGTGTGGAGAAGTGGTTTTTGGGGGGAAATATATTTTGGCGAAGGTTCTTCCAATTTTTTTATTCCCAATTTCTTTTTATCTTCTTTTATTTTTATTAAAAATCTTAGAATTAAAAATCTAAATTATCTACAATTATACTAATTATAAAAATTATAAAAACTACTTAATCCTAAATTAAAAGAGAATAATCAACCAAAGGAAAGGGTATAAAAATAAAATGTTTTTTTTTTATTTTAATTTTTTTATGAAAATCAAATGACTTCCGATAAAACTTAAATTCTATGCAAGATATTTTTGGTATTTATTATTTTAATTTTAAAATATTAAAATACATGAAATGCGACTAAATAAAGAAAAATTCCTAAAAAATCAATAAAAAAATATTTTGATCTATTTTTAGGCGTTATCTTCATGTAGGGAAAAAATCATGTTCTTACAACTGCAAGGGCACACCTCCTTTTTTTGCTACATCCGCAAGAGTGTAAAGGAGTTTTTCCAATTAAAGGACAATCGAAATTTATTATTACAATTCAGAATCGCCACTTGGGAGATTAATGGTGTCCCAAGTCACCGGTTGAATCTTGAACTGAGGAAATTATGACTCTGTTAATAGTTCGCGAACCAAAAATGCGAGTAAGGAATTTTGTTAACGCGGGAGAAGGTGTATGGCATTCCCGGATTTTGTGGTTCTAGCACGGTCGCTCAAATGTTGTATTTGATTATATATGATTTCAAAACATGTTCTAACTTATGTACCTTTTATTAGTAACCCGCTTTTGATTTTATTTTAATAAGAATTACAACATCGTGAAAATGTGTCTCGAATCACGTCGCACCAGTGCATCCGTGGTTGTCAACACCCTTCGACTTCGTTGAGATTTGAATTTGGGTCACATAAATATGTACCAGTATTTAGGAAGGTAAAATTATTTAAGTGCGCGCCTAAAGCAACTACGCGTTTGGATTTTGCGAGGGCTATGTAATTTGCTAAATGGCACACCTCGAGTTCTAAGGATCAATTCAAAATTAAAACGAAGGCCATGCAATAGCCACTTTTGCTCGGCATAGTGCGCCTCAAATTTTAAATTAAAAGGAAATTCAAAACTAAGCTTCGAGGACCTTACACTTTTGATTTTATTCTATGGGTTTGGACCTAGCCCAATAAATGGCTTAACGATCACACCCTTAAACCCACACGCAAGAGCCCATTCCAAATAGAGAGTGTGTGCGGGCTTAATGCACAGGGGTGTGGTGATCGAATCCAACAGTCACAAAATAAAAGCATTCAACTAAAAACGTATTGATCGAGGACTTCTGACTTTGCAGACTTCAAACTTGATACTAAATGATTATGCAAACTAATACTATAACAACCAACCATGAATCATGGATTGAGGTTTAGCTAAACCATTTTAAAATGAAGCAAGCACCTTAAGATAATAACCACTCATCACAGAACTAACACCGTGTACACACAATCATGCTAATCATACAGTCACCTTCATGATTATTTAGCATTCCCTTTGTTCCATATCCCAATTAAACCAATGACATGCACTAGAAAAAAAAAGCTATAACTGCTACCCGATTAATCATAGAGTCCATCTTACTGACGAGATCGAAATTCATTGAATCGATCCATAAAATAAATTCAGAATTAATACTACTACAAAGCTAAGCAATAGTATTAGATAAATCCACAACCAATTCAGACATGAATGCCACAAGTCTAGCAGTTTCAAACCAACATACAAAATGATAGAATCTACTTCGTAAAGAAAAAAACATAGCTGAATGAAGCTACAGATGAAACAAAAATGAGAGAACATATGCTTAAACTTCTTTCTTTTATTTTTATTGCTTCCAATCTACATTCTCAAATAGTAGAGATTTAAGTGTGTACCTGAAATTGAGGGAACAAGTAAAATAAGACAAGGTCAGCAGTAATTAATTAGTAGAGATCAACAACAACAAACTGTAGAGCCCAGCAATCAGAGATTGAACCACCAGAATAGTTTAAACCCAGTAGATGAAGTACAATGACCTAAACACTAATTTCAATCACCCAATTAACCAGCAAACTTCAATCCAGACTTAACCTTAACCCATTTTAATACCAGCTAACCAGTAAATCACTTTAGCACTAGAAAATTGCAGAAATCACCGAAGAAAATCGAAGAAACATTGTTGTTCTAGAGAATTTTCAACCGTCTTTATTTTTTTTGTATTGTTTAGCTCCCAAATAAACCAGCATTCATTTCGGAATCTAGAAATATAAGAAATCACCCAGAAACACTCAATGAAACAGTGTATTTTTGGATTTTTGAAGATTTTGGATTGTTTTTGATTTTTCTTTTGAAGAAAACTAAGATCTAAAGGAATTTGAATCTGAAATTTGAATTCTCAGATCAGTGAGGTTTGAAGAGCATTATGGGGGAAATTTTAGGCTCCAAAAAACTTGTTGCTTAAGGCATGTGACATGCCTTTTTATAGGTAAAATGAAGGTCAACCTCCAGATTTCTGTTTTCCTATCTTAGTCCTTTTTACTTTTCAGTTTTGTTTATATGTCCCTTATTTCCAGACTTGTTACCCAAGCTACACCCCCTAAGTTACTAATATTCTAATTTGAAATACATCTAAAATGTTCTAGAGCTTCCAATTCAGCTATTCTAAATATTCTATGCTCTTGAATTATCCCAATTACCCCTGCTATTACCCTCCCACAACTCCAAAAATTGGGCCAATGGACAAAACCTAAGCCACATGGATATGGCCTCTACTGACCCATCAAATAACCCACATAAACCATACAACCCAATATTAAAAAAAACAAAATTATAAAATCATAAAATGCTAAAAGTTTAAGCATAAATGAGCCAATTACTATTATTTACCTATAAGCTAATCTATTGATTAACAAGGATAAGAAGTTAAGCGGGATTAACAGACGAAATAAATAAATAAAAAAACTAAGCGAAACGGTGGCCACTCTAAAATAAACTAACGAAGATTATTGAATCGATTCATGAAAGAAACAATGGTGAAATTTTACCTTATTAACTCAGAAAAAGGGTAATAAGAAGGCCTTCAAATGAACCGATGGATTGTGGATGGGGTCCGACAGGCTGTCCGAATCCGACCTTCTCGTAATGACTGAAACCTATTGTCAATTGATTGCTCTATTGAGAATAATCTATTAACGTAAGATTTTTGTTAAAATGAGTTGAGACTGACCGTCCGAACGGACTATTCAAATCTTGGAAGATATGCTCCGTGCTTGTGTCATTGATTTTGGAGGCTCGTGGGACTAGTTTTTGCCTTTGGCAGAGTTCGCCTACAACAACAACTACCAGTCTAGCATTCAGATGGCTACATATGAGACGTTGTATGGCAGGTGATGTCTGTCTCCAGTCGGATGGTTTGAGCCGGGAGAGGCTCGGTTGTTGGGTACTGACTTAGTTCAGGAGGCCTTAGATAAGGTCAAGACTATTCGGGAGAGGTTGCGTTCAGCTCAGTCTAGACAGAAAAGTTATGCAGACTGTAAGGTCCGAGATGTAGATTTCATGGTTGGTGAGCGGGTATTGCTCCAGGTGTCGCCTATGAAGGGCGTGACTCGCATCCCATGGCAGGTACGGGATTTTATGACTAGGGATTGTGACTTGGTCCATCCCGAACAAGAATATTTCTATATTAGCGACTGATACACACGCTTATTGAATATATGTTGGCTTATTGCCATGTTTGGGGCATTGTGCCGATCTGTAGCATCCTCAGAGGAGGAACATCATTGTGATAACATGCTTTGTATAATCATTAATCTCAGTCCTGTGTTTAATAACTATTATGAAATGCTAAGTCACTTTTCCTGAAGTTAAATATCTAAACTATATTCTTCTTAATAAATTGGAAATTGGGAAATCAATTGAATCTACTACGTGACTCATATGCATACTGTGGATTGAGCATGGATCGGGCTGCACACCACAGTGAATATTATGATTGGGTATGGATCGAGCTACACGCCGTAGTGAATGTTATGATTATATTGCGCTTGGGCTGAGGGAGCCCCTCCGAAGCCGTTATCCACATTTGTTCCCCGACTCAGGTACTTTATTCTTTTGTCCGTTCGAGGACGAACGATGATTTTAGAGGTGGAGGATGTGATGACCCAAAGGGTCATCACCTATTTTTCTCATCTGTTCTGTGCTTATGAGGCCTTGAAAACCTCATTTTATATTTGCCTCGATGTGCATGCACAGTCCAGGCTCGTAGCCGGAAAGTTTTTATGTTGAAATATGTGAATTCTGTGAAAATTTTGAAGAATTTTGGTATTAATATGATTATAGTTGACTTGTGGCCAACATTTTTGGTAAATGGACCCTAACCCGATATCGAACTGTCTCGGAAGGTCCATAGAAAAATATGGGACTCGGGTATGTGCCCGGAGTCGAAATCCAAGGTCTAGAACCTGAGTAAAATATGAGACGACCCATGTTGGTAGACCTTCTACTCAACACATCAACCACCAGATTGGCCTTACCTACGTAATATAAAATAGTAACGTCATAATATTTTAGCAACTCTAGCCATCTCCTCTGCCACACATTTAACTCCTTCTGCTGGAACAAGTACTGAAGACTCTTGTGATCTGTGTATACCTCACACGCCACACCATATAAATAATGCCTCCAAATTTTCAAGGCATGAACAACCGCTGCCAACTCTAGGTCATGAACCAGATATTCTTCTCATGGATTTTCAACTGTCTCAAAGCATATGCAATAACCTTGCAATCCTGCATCAATACCGCTCCAAGCCCAGTACAGGAAGCGTCACAATAGACTGTGTAAGGCCCTGAACCCGTGGGAAAAATCAACACTGGTGTCGTAGTCAGAGCTGTCTTGAGCTTCTGAAAGCTCACCTTGCACTCATTTGACCACTTAAACTGGGCACCGTTCTGGGTCAACCTGGTCATC
Organism: Nicotiana noctiflora; assembly: GCA_032618575.1. Classification (NCBI taxonomy): domain Eukaryota; kingdom Viridiplantae; phylum Streptophyta; class Magnoliopsida; order Solanales; family Solanaceae; genus Nicotiana; species Nicotiana noctiflora. Next base: position 5,901 of record JASVEL010010289.1, read on the forward strand.
GGGGCTGCAATAGAAGAGAACCCCTCTACAAACCGATGGTAATAACCTGCTAACCACAAGAAACTTCGAATCTCGGTCACTGAAGATGGTCGAGGCCAATTCTTGACTGCCTCAATCTTCTTTGGTTCCACCTAAATACCCTCTACTGATACAATATGACCTAGAAATACAACCGAACGGATATTTCATATGCCACATATTGTAGAGAATCCGGGAGGTAAACTCCTTCAAAACATTTCTTAAAATAGAGTTGAGGAGGTAGTGTTGCATTAGCCAGTCGGCCCTCTCCGTAGGCTTGTCACAAACACCAACGCCAAATTTCCTCTTTTGCTATGTTGGCTTGACACTGCTGAGGTACCTCATTTACTCATATACTCTTCGTTATTCCTTGGGGCGATTCTTACCCCTTGTAGAGTACCAAACCTTAAATATGTATAATTTATTTGGGGGACCTTTCCATACCATATATAAATACATTCCAAGCCAAACTGACATAACACATGGCCATCCGGTCCATTCACTAATAGTGTAATTCCCTTTTTTTTAGCTGGAAGCCAGAGTTACAACATCCGATAATCCACAATATTTGTCCTTCACAACTCAAATAAATCAACCAGATGTCAAGGTCCGTTGAAACCACAACTGGTTAGTAAGTACATTATGTTTCCACAACTTTATTTTCCATCCGAAGCACAGTAGAATCAACCCCCTCGCTTTTGACTATTCCCACGTTCTGCAATACCTCATAGAAGCGGTCAAGAAATTCTCATGGATTCTCAAAAGATGCACCACTGAAGGTGGTAGCGAAGAGTTTGGTGAAACCTACCCGACCTCCGCAAAACTTCTGAAGGCGAAGTTGATCTATCACCAGCCTGTGCCATTGTTCGGCTGAAGAAGCGGTACGTGACTTCGCCATTCGTGGGAAGACAAGAGTAGAAATACAATTTAACATTTGAAGAACAAATTTGCACGATAGGAAAGAATGAAGGTGAAATTTTCGTAACTCCTCTCTAGGGATAAATACAGACGTCTCTGTACCGATCCCTCAGACTCTACTTAGGTTATTCATGAATTGTGAGACCTATGTAACCTAGTGCTCTAATACCAACTTGTCACGACCCGGATTTTCCACCATCGGGAGTCGTGATGGCACCTACTAGTGGGAGCTAGGCAAGCCAACTTTTACACATTCTCATTTTAAAATATTTAACAGTAATATGATTACAACCAAATAAATTAATTTAGCGGAAGACTTAGTAAATATTACTAGATGCAATATCGAAATCCAAACATAAATCACTACACAAGAACTGGTGTCACATTACTCACAAATTTCTAAGAATACTACACATAACCGTCTGAAAGAAATATAAAACTATTTATCTCGAATACATGAGATAACAGACTGAAAAGTAAATATAGAGGAGACAACGGGTCCTGCGGACGTCTACTAGGCTACCTCGGTGTCTCGATGGTTGAAGTACCAACACTCGCACTACTACCACTGTTACTATCCGAAGCATGTATATGGGCAAAAAGAGCGCAAAGTATAGCATCATCATAACCGACCTCATGTGCTGGTAAGTACCTGGCCTATCCCGGCGAAGTAGTAACAAGACTAAGACCAGATACTCACATAAACCAGTGCCGTTCAAAATATATATATCTACAACAAAAGGAAACGAAGTACCGAACTAAACAGTAAGAAGGGAGGGAAACATACTATGGGGAGCACAAGCCAAATATAAAAGTTAATCAATGTAATTAAGAAATAGGGCACAATAATAACTACCAAAGAATAAGAACTTCAAGACTTGCACGACATCAACCTTCGTGCTTTAACTCTCATCCTCACCCAAAGCCAATCAAATAGAATGCACGGCATCACCCTTCGTGCTTTTCCTCACATAACTCTCATATCATGGCACAGAATGACCCTTCGTGCAATTATAATAAAAAAATGGTACGGAATGGTCCTTCGTGCATAAATAGTCAAAGCATGGCACGAAATGACCCTTTGTGCAAATATAATAAAAAATGGCACGGAATGACCCTTCGTGCAAATGTAATAAAAATAGCACGTAATGGCCCTTCGTGCAAATGTAATAAAAAATGGCACGGAATTACCCTTCGTACATTATCACTTTTTCCTCGCCCAAATAGAAATCACAACCAAACGGGCGAGAGAAATAAACAACAATAATAGATGTCCCAGCAAGGGAATAACACAAATAACAACGGAGTCCCGACAAGGGAATAACACAATTAACAACTGAGTCCCAGCAAGGGAATAATATCAATAACTTTCACATCCAGGCAAGGGAAATATTTAATAAATTCAAGTATCCCGGCAAGGGATCATTCACAACTCTTTACAATACTTCCATCTCCTACTCAATAGTATTTATCTTTCGAGCCAACGCTCCTAAGTATTAATATTTCATAATTTATCCTCAAACTCTTCACATTATGTAGAAATCATTATTTAACTTTGAAGAGTTCCAAATTATCTCAAAAACAAGTACAACAAAGACCCACAATCATGCTCGACCCCCAACGTATAGATACTCGTCACCATGCCTATACGTCGAACTCCACACATAACAAACAACAAATATACACAACTCCTATTCCCTCAAGATAGGATAGATCAAACACTTACCTCGAAGGTTTATGGCCAACTCAATCCTTAAGCAAATGCCTTTCCTTTTGAATTTGGATCCAATTCAATCGTATCTATACACAATTGATATTAATATCATCAATACAACATAACAAACTAGTTCAAATAGCTAAATATATTTTCTACAACATTCTGCCCGAAATAGTGAAAATTGACCCCGGGCCCACGTGGTCAAAACACGAGGTTCAAACCATTTTCCTATAACCCAATCACTCACAAGTCTAAATATATAATTTGTTCTTAAGTTCGAGTAAATCACAAATTCTTTGAAAACCCTAACTCTACCCAATTCTCTAATTTTCTACCTATTCTCACCTGTTTAGGCCTAAGAATTCAAGAGATTTTAATGAAAAATGAAGAAAACGAGTTAATTAATACTTACCCAAAGAGACTTGGTGAAGAAAAGCTTTGAAAATTGCTTAGGGGCTGTGAAGAAGATGAAATCGTGTGTATTATGTGAAATAACCCATCATTGGTCTATTTTTAGGCTTTAAAAATCACTGGGCAAAATTATTCATCGCATTCGCAATGAAGGAAGATGGGTAAGCATTGCGTTCGTGTGAAAGGGGGTGCAAACGCGTAGAAGAAAGTGCTGGGGGTCCCAAAGACTGTTATACGCAAATGCAATAAGGGGATCACGAACGCGTTGAAGGACAAGGCTGAGCTACGCGAACATGTTACATCAAGTGCGAACATTATGAATAAAAATGTATCCTGGGTCAACTACTCTACGCGAGCGCGAGGACTCATCCACGAACGCAAAGTAGGGGAGTGCAAGGCATCGCGTTCGCGAGAGCTGGGTGCGAACGTGTAGAAGAAAATTCTGCCTGGGTTAACTAAAGCTACTCGAACGCAAAACTCCTATGCGTTCGCATAGGCCAATGGGTCTGTGCAAATATTGCAGAATTTCTACTGTGTTTTCAAGTGCAAAACCACTCTAATACATATATGAAACTCACTTGAGCCCTCGGGGCTCCAAGCCTAATATGCGCATCGACTCAAAACATCATGCGAACTTGTTGTAGCGATCAAATTGCCAAAATATTATCAAAATCAAAGAATTGAACCTTAAAATCCAAGAAATCTTTCAAATTTCATAAACTTCCAAATTTTCCAATTTAAGGCCGAAACACGACAAACGACATCCGTTTTCAACCAGACTTTACAGGAAGCACTTAACCAATATATATGACCTGTACCGGGCGTTGGAACAAAAATACAAGCCCGATACCATTACTTTTTGATCAAATTTCATTTTTCATTTTTCTTAAACATTTTCAGTAAACAATATAACAAAAAAATTTATTTCTCAGGCCTGGGACCTCGGAATTCGATTCCGGGCATACGCCCAAGTCCCGTATTTTCTTATGGATCTTCCGAGACCGTCAAATTATGGGTCTGGGCCCGTTTACCAAAAATGTTGACCAAAGTCAACAATATCAATATATCAAAATTTTCACGTAATTCATATATTTCAATATTAATATTTTCCGGCTTCGCGCCCGGATGATGCATGCACATCGAGACAAATATAAATCATCTTTTCAAATCCTCAGAAGCCCGATATAATTGAGAAAACAAGTGATGACCCTTTGGGTCGTCACAAGAGTTTTGACGAAATCCTTGATTTAAGATTCGACGACTTCGATGGGGATTTGAGGAAAAAGGTTTATGGATTTGAAGAGAGGAGGGTGAGGAGACTCTGTGATATTATTTTGGTGGTGAACGGAGTCGGCACCGCCATGTGCGACAGAGATTCAATTTAGGGTTTTTTGGATTTGGGGCGTTTGGTTGGGATTTGAAGGAAAACAATGATCAATATGGAATGGGGAGGTGAAGGAGAGGGGCTAGTGTGAGTTTCAAGTTCATTGGACAACCACCTCCGCCATGGGAAATTTCCGGCGGTGCAGTTATGTGACGACCCAATGGGGTCATCACTTGTTTTCCTCATTTGTTCTACACTTTCGAGGCCTTGAAAACCTCATTCTATGTTGCCTCGATTTACGTGCACAATCCGGGCATGTAGCCGGAAAGATTTGTGATAGAAAATATGAATTCTATAAAAAATTTGGAGAAAAATGATATTAATATTGATATAGTTGACTTCGGTCAACATTTTTGGTAAACGGACCCGGACCCGAGATCTGATGGTCCCGGAAGGTCCGTAGGAAAATATAGGACCTGGACATGCGTCCGGAGTTGAATTCCGAGGCCTAGAGCCCAAGTTATGAATTTTTTTGTGAAATTGTTTTTGCTGTAATTATGAAAGGAAAATGAATTAAATGACCATGGTATCGGGCTCGTATTTTGGTTCCGACACTGGGTACAAGTCTTAAATATTATATATGTGCTTTCTGCAAAGTTTTGTGACATTCGGATGTCGTTTGATATATTTTGGACCTTGAGTTCCAAGTTTGAAAATCAAAAGTATGAAAATCATGAACTTGAGGCTTGATTCGATGAAAACGATGTTATATTGGCGATGTGATCGCACGAACAAGTTCGCAATGTGTTTTTGATGTTGTGTACATGTTTGGTTGGGAGCCTGGGGGGCTCGGGTAAAGATTCGATAGGCCATCTGATCAATTTCTGAATTTTTGCACTGCTGATTTTTTCACCCAGCTGTTGGCTTTGCATTTGCGAGCAAATCCTCGCAAATGCGAAGAAGACAGGTCAAGGCTGGGTTCGCAAATGCGAACCCATGATCGCAAATGCGATGTCTGCCAGAAATAAGCCAAGTTCGCAAATGCGAACAAAGTGTCGCAAATGCAAAAAGGCCTCAGATGGCCGGTGTTCGCAAATGCGAACAAAGGGTCGCAAATTCGACCCTGGGCAAGTAGGCTTCACCTTCGCAAATGCGAAGGAAATCTCGCAAATGCGAGACTAGCCGACCTGGGCTGGAGTTCGCAAATGCGAACTTCCTCTTGCAAATGCGAGGACAGCAGGCCCCAGACCTGTAGCGTTCGCAATTGCGACCAAATGTTCGTAATTGCGATATCCGCAGCTGTGTAATTCTATACTTAAACGAAATTTTCAGTTCATTCTTCACTTTTTCAAAAACCCTCACACCACACACGAGCTCTCAAGGCCAAATTCACTCCAAAGCAATTGTAAGTCACTTTTTACATAATTCTTTCAATTCCTAACAACATTAGTCATGTTTTTCAATAAGAATCAAAGGTTTTCATGGTATAAATCCAGGTTTTTGGGTAGAACCTAGGTTTTTCATGAATTGGGCAATTGGACCTCGAATTAAGGTCCAATTTTAAAACAAATCACATAATTGAACTCGTGGGGGAATGGGTAACCGGATTTTGGTTCGAACCCCGAGTTCCGACCACATGGGGCCAGGGGCATTTTGGGAAATTTTGGGGTAAACTTTGAGAAAACCATCTTTAAGCATTCAAACCAAGTTAATTAGTGATTATTAATATAATGGAATCAATTGTGATTAGATTCGAGCTAGTTGAAAGAGGAATTTCGGGGAAAGAGCTATAATTGAAGCATAATTTGGACTTCAAGGCTAGAGGTAAGTGTTTGTTCTATCCTAGCTTGAGGGAATAGGATTATGTGCTATGTGCTATGTGATCGAGTGCGGTGTATGGGCTGTGGTGACGAGCATCCATACACCGGCGTCTAGCATGACCGTGAGTCGTTGTTGATACTTGTTGTGAGACATATTTGAAGATAAATTGTTGAACCCTTGCCGGGTTGTAGAGTTGCTATTGTTCTCCCTTGCCGGGACTTGTTGTGAAATGAGATATTGATTGCCCTTGCCGGGACTTTGTTGTAATGATTATTGTGTCCCTTGCAGGGACGGTTCATGATTGTTGTTTTCATTCTCTGCCCTTAACTGTGATTGTTATTTGGGTGAGGAAGAGTGATAATGCACGAAGGGTGATGTCGCGCCTTGATTTATTGTTGATGCACGAAGGTTAATGCCGTACCTTGATTTATTGTTGATGCACGAAGGTTAATGCCGTGCCTTGATTTATTGTTTATGCACGAAGGTTAATGCCGTGCCATGTTATTGATTATGCACGAAGGATCATGTCGTGCCTTGTCATTGAACCATCTACGAAGGATCATGCCGTACCATGGATGCGAGGATAAGAGTAAAAGCACGAAGGGTGATACCGTGCACTTTATCTGCTTATTTGGTGAGGATGAGAGTAAAAGCACGAAGGGTGATGCGGTGCACTTTGTTTGCTAATTCATTGACTTAACATTTCTGGTTTCTCATTATACTATTTTCGTTTTTGACTTAATGACTTCTGTTAACTGTTGAGTTCTTCTGTGATATTCCTTATTGTGTTGTTACTTGATTATTTCTCGTTATCTTGTGGTATACATATATATAAAACTGCACAGGTTTATGTGGGTGTCTGGTCCTAGGCTTGTCACTACTTCCCCGGGATAGGCCAGGCACTTACCAGCACATGGGGTCGATTGTGCTGATACTGCACTTCTGTGCGTATTTGCACAGGTCCAGGTTTCGATCAGGAGCAGCAGCGGTAGATCTTTTGCGTGGGAGTTGATCATACTTGAGACTGAGGTAACTTGCTGGCGTCCGCAGGCCCGGCGTCTCTTCATTTTATTTATGTCATTAGCTGTAGTCTCCTTGTTCCGAGACAAACAGATTATGTTATATTTTTTTCAGACCTTTATGTGTAGTATTCATGTAGTAGTTCATGAGTTGGTGACTCCACGTCTTGGGTAGAGGATTTCAGTACTATTTTACTTTGAAATTGCTTATTACTATTTTTATAAAGTCTTCCACACTTGTTTAATTAAGGTTATGGTTTTGGTTATTAAATTGAATATGAAATATTGTTAAAAACAGGATAGTGTGAATAAAGAGGCTTGTCTAGCTACTACGAGTAGGCGCCATCACAATCCCGATGTTGGGGGAAAATCCGGGTCGTGACAAGTTGGTATCAGAGCTCTAGGTTACATAGGTCTCACCACTCACGAACAAGCTTAGTAGAGTTTGAGAGGTAGGTACGGAGACGTCTGTACTTGTCCTCCAGAGTCTATTGAGTTAGGAAAGAGTCTCTCATTTATTCCTTCTTGTCGTGCGATTTGTTCCTCAAATACTGATTGAACTTCTACTATGTCCTTTCGTAGATGGTGAGGACACCCTTCTTTGTCCGCTGACCAGCAGCCCGAGCCCCAGGCAGCTCCCGTGAGGGGCAGGGGACGAGGCCGTATTGGAGGCCGTGGTAGGGGCAGAGCTCAGCCCCCGGCAGCTATTCTAGAGGTGGAGCCTCATATTGAGACTGGCGAGGAGGTTCCAGTCCCAGCAGCTCCAGTGGGCCCAGCTCAGGTCCCAGGAGAGGCCTTATTTACCCGGATCTTCGGGAGGCTTTGGTCAGGATAACGGGTTTTATGGACAGCATTGCCAGAGCCAGGCTTATTATCAGTTGCACCAGCCGCTTCTCAGGCTGGAGGAGGGGCCCAGACTCCTATTGCTCGTATTCCGGAGCCGGTAGCTCCTCAGCCTCAGGCACCGGTGGTTCAGCCAGCTGTGGCCACTCAGTCAGGTACCACAGCTCATGCCGGAGATGGAGCGGCCATGACTTCTAATTCTTTATGGAGACTTGATCGGTTCTCCAAGCTGTTTACCACCACCTTCAGTGGTGCCACATCGGATGATCCTCAGTATTTCTTATTCAGTTGCCATGAGATCCTCAATACTATGGGGATAGTGGAGTCCAATGGAGTGGACTTCTGTACATTCAGGCTTTCAGGATCCGCCAAGACTTGGTGGAGGGATTATTGTTTGACTCGACCAGCAGGGTCCTCGGCTTTATCATGGGATCAGTTTGCAGAGTTATTTCTGGAGAAGTTTCTCCCTGTTACTCGGCGGGATGCACTTCGGAGGCAGTTTGAGCGCCTCCAGTAGGGCACTATGACTGTCACCCAGTATGAGATGAGATTTGTTGATTTGGCATGTCATGCAGTAGTAATACTTCCCACAGAGAGGGAGAGAGTTCGCAGGCTCATAAATGGGCTTAATCAGCCAATTAGACTCCAGATGGCTATGGGAGTGGGGAGTGATATATCATTTCAGGAGGCAGTTAATGCAGCACGTAGAGTTGAGATGGCTCTTGCTCGGGGAGGTGGTTATTCTTCAGATAAGAGGTCTCGTCATTCAGGCAGATTTAGTGGTTCTTCTTCCGGTGGCAGGGAATCTTTTGATAGGGGCCGGTCTTCCAAGCCTTTCCATTCAGCCCTTCAGGCATCACAGGGTGGACCAGGCGATCGTGGGTTTCGTGAGTAGTATTCAGATCAGTCCCCTATTAGTGCCCAACCTCTTTAGAGTGTTCGTGGAGGCCATTCAGGTCGTTAGGGCCAGCGGCCCCATCAGCCTAAGAGTTGCTACGATTGTGGTGACCCAGGTCATCTTGTTAGATTCTGCCCTCGAGCGATGGGCTACACTCAGCAGCGGGGCCCTCGTCCCATGATTCAAGACCCATATGACCCTCAACCTACCCAGCCAGCCAGAGGCGGGGGTAGAGATCATAGAGGTGGAGGTCGAGACCGTAGAGGTGGAGACCGTCCAGCCAGAGGCAGAGGTCAGCCAGTTGATGATCGTCCTAGGGATGTAGCATAGAGGGGAGGTGCTGATCCCCGATTCTATGCTTTGCCGGCCAGGCCAGAGGCGGAGGCATCAGATGCGGTGATCACAGGTATCATTATTGTTTGTGGCAGAGGTGCTTCCGTATTATTTGATCCTGGGTCTATATATTCATATGTGTCTTCCTACTTTGCACCGTATTTGGCCATACCAAGCTGTGCTACGGATATTCCAGTTTATATGTCTACACCAGTGGGCGACTCTATTATAGTCGACCGGGTACATCGCTCATGCGTTGTTATCTTTGGGGGTCTTGAGACCCGTGTTGATCTGTTGTTTTTGGACATGGTGGATTTTGATGTCATATTGGGGATGGACTGGTTGTCCCCATACCATGCTATTCTAGATTGTCATGCTAAGACTATGACCTTGGCCTTGCCAGAATCACCCCGACTAGAGTGGAAAGGTACCTCAAACCACTCCGCTCGCACTGTTATTTCCTATGTTAAGGCTCAACGCATGGTTGAGAAGGAGTGTCTAGCTTATCTGGCTTATGTTCGTGATTCCAGCGCAGAGGTTCCTTCTATTGAGTCAGTCCCTATTGTACGGGAGTTTCCTGAGGTTTTCCATGTAGACCTGTCGGGCATGCCACCCGACAGGGATATTGATTTCTTCATTGATCTGGCACCGGGCACTCAGCCCATCTCTATTCCACCCTATCATATGGCCCCGTCGGAGTTAAAAGAGTTAAAAGATCAGTTGCAAGACCTTCTTGAGAAGGGCTTTATCAGGCCCAGTGTTTCCCCCTGGGGAGCACCTGTATTGTTTGTGAAGAAGAAAGATGGCTTGATGCGGATGTGTATTGATTACCGGCAATTGAACAAAGTGACAATAAAGAATAAGTATCCACTACCGAGGATTGATGATTTGTTTGACCAGCTCCAGGAAGCGAGGGCGTTCTCAAAGATAGACTTGAGGTCAGGCTACCATCAGCTGAAGATCAGGGCGGCTGACATTCCTAAGACAGCCTTTCACACTAGATATGGGCATTATGAGTTCCTGGTCATGTCCTTCGGGTTGACTAATGCCCCAGCAGCATTCATGGAGTTGATGAATCGTGTGTTCAGGCCTTACTTAGATATGTTCGTGATAGTATTTATTGATGACATCCTGGTATACTCCCGCAGCTAGGAAGAGCACGAGCAGCACCTCAGAGTGGTTCTTCAGACTCTGAAGGATAATCAGCTATATGCCAAATTTTAGAAATGTGAGTTCTGGCTGAGTTCGGTGGCATTTCTGGGCCACATCGTATCAGTGGAAGGTATTCAGGTTGACCCAAAGAAGATTGAGGTAATCCAGAATTGGCCTCGACCAGCTTCAGTGACTGAGATCCGGAGTTTCTTAGGATTAGCAGGTTACTACCGTCAATTTGTAGAGGGGTTCTCTTCTATTGCAGCCCCGATGACCAGGTTGACCCAGAAGGGTGCCCAGTTCTAGTGGTCAGAGGAGTGTGAGGCGAGCTTCCAGAAGCTCAAGACAGCCTTGACTACCGCACCAGTGTTGATACTACCTACGGGTGCAGGGCCTTATACAGTTTATTGTGATGCATCTCGTACATGGCTTGGAGAGGTATTGATGCAGGATGGTAAGGTTATCATTTATGCTTCGAGGCAATTAAAAATACATGAGAAGAATTATCCAGTGCATGATCTTGAGTTAGCAGCAGTGGTTCATGCCTTAAAGATCTGGAGGCATTATGTATATGGTGTGACGTGTGAGGTGTACACTAATCACAAGAGCCTACAGTACTTGTTCAAGCAAAAGGAGTTGAATCTACGACAGCGGAGATGGTTAGAGTTGCTGAAAGACTATGATGTAACTATTCTATACCACCTAGGTAAGGCCAATGTGGTGGCTGATGCATTGAGTAGAAAGTCTGCCAGCATGGGTAGTCTTGCATTCATTCCGGTCAGTCAGAGACCATTTGCTCTAGATGTCCTGGCCTTAGCCAACCAGTTCGTGAGATTAGACATTTCTGAGCCTAGCAAGGTGTTAGCCTGCACGGTCGCTCATTGTTCTCTATTAGAGCATATCCATGAGAGGCAATTTGATGATCCTCATTTGCGTGATTTGAGAGATACAGTACAACGAGGAGGTGCCACAAAGGTAAATCTAGATGACGACGGGGTATTGAGATTGCAGGGTCGAGTTTGTGTGCCCAATTTCGAAGGGATTCGAGAGTTGATCTTAGCGGAGGCCCACAGTTTGCGGTATTCTATTCACCCGGGCACCGTGAAGATGTACTAGGACTTACGACAGCACTATTGGTGGCGTAGAATAAAGAAAGATATCGTTGCGTATGTCGCTCGGTGTCTAAATTGTCAGCAGGTGAAATATGAACACCAGAGGCCTGGTGGTGTATTCCGGAGGATTGAGATTCCCGAGTGGAAATGGGAGCGGATCACTATGGACTTCGTTACGGGACTTCCTTTGACTCGGAGGAAATTTGATGCTATTTGGGTCATTATTGATAGGCTGACCAAGTCAGCACACTTCATTCCAGTATTTGTCTCCTACTCATCGGAGAGGTTAGCAGAGATTTACATCAGGGAGTTTATTCGACTTCACGGGGTGCCAGTATCTATTATCTCTGATCGGGGTACACAGTTTACCTCGCGGTTCTGGAGAGTGGTCCAGCAGGAGTTAGGCACCCAGGTTCAGCTGAGTAAAGCTTTTCATCCTCAGACAGATGGTCAGTCCGAGATGACTATTCAGATTCTAGAGGACATGCTTCAAGCCTGTGTCATTGATTTCGGAGGTTCGTGGGACCAGTTTCTACTATTAGTAGAGTTCACCTACAATAATAGCTACCAGTCCAGCATCCAAATGGCCCCGTATGAGGCGTTGTATGGTAGGCGGTGTCGAACTCCAGTCAGATGGTTTGAGCTGGGGGAGGCTCGGTTGTTGGGTACAGATTTAGTTCAGCAGGCCTTGGATAAGGCCAAGACTATCCAGGAGAGATTGCATGCAGCTCAGTCCAGACAGAAGACTTATGCAGATTGTAAGGTTCGAGATGTAGATTTCATGGTCGGTGAGCAAGTATTGCTCCGAGTGTCGCCTATGAAGGGCGTGATGAGGTTCGGGAAAAAGGGCAAGCTCAGCCCTAGGTATATTGGCCTATTTGAGATTCTAGACCGAGTGGGAGGGGTGGCTACAGACTAGCTCTGCCGCCTAGCTTATCAGCCGTGCATCCAGTTTTTCATGTATCTATGCTTCGGAGATACCACGATGATCCCACACATGTACTAGACTTCAGCACTGTCCAATTGGACAATGATCTATCCTACGAGGAGGAGCCGGTGGCCATTCTAGACCGGCATGTTCGACAGTTGAGGTCGAAGAGTTATCCTTCTGTGCGTGGTCAGTGGAGAGGTCAGCCTCCTGAGGCGTCGACCTGGGAGTCCGAGTTTGAGATGCGGAGCTGCTACCCACATTTGTTTCCCGACTCAGGTACTTCCTTCTCTTGTCCGTTCGAGGACGAACGGTTGTTTTATAGGTGGAGGATGTCACGACCCAATGGGGTCATCACTTGTTTTCCTCATTTGTTCTACATTTCCGAGGCCTTGAAAACCTCATTTTATATTGCCTCGATTTACGTGCGCGATCCGGGCATGTAGCCGGAAAGATTTGTGATAGAAAATATGAATTCTATGAATAATTTGGAGAAAAATGATATTAATATTGATATAGTAGAGTTCAGTCAACATTTTTGGTAAACGGACCCGGACCGGAGATCTGACGGTCCCGGAAGGTCCGTAGGAAAATATGGAACCTGGACATGCGTCCGGAGTCGAATTCTGAGGCCTAGAGCCCAAATAGAATTTTTCTGTAAAATTGTTTTTGCTGTAATTATTAAAGGAAAATGAATTAAATGAGCATGGTATCTGGCTCGTATTTTGGTTCCGACGCCCGGTACAAGTCTTAAATATTATATATGTTCTTTCTGCAAAGTTTGGTGACATCGGATGTCGTTTGATATGTTTTGGACCTTGAGTTCCAAGTTTGAAAAGTTTGAAAACCAAAAGTATGAAAATCATGAACTTGAGGCTTGATTTGATGAAAACGATGTTATATTGGCGATGTGATAGCACGAACAAGTTCGTAATGTGTTTTTGATGTTGTGTACATGTTTGGTTGGGAGCCCGGGGGCTTGGGTAAAGATTCGATAGGCCGTCTAATCAATTTTTGCACTGTTGGTTTTTTCACCCAGCTGTTGGCTTCGCATTTGCGAACAAATCCTCGCAAATACGAAGAAGACAGGTCAAGGCTGGGTTCACAAATGCGAACCCATGATCGCAAATGCGATGTCTGCCAGAAACAAGCCAAGTTCGCAAATGCGAACAAAGTGCCGCAAATGCGAAAAGGCCTCAGATGGCCAGTGTTCGCAAATGAGAACAAAGGGTCGCAAATGCGACCCTGGGCAAGTAGGCTTCACCTTCGCAAATGCGAAGGACATCTCGCAAATGCGAGACTAGCAGACCTGGGCTGGAGTTCGCAAATGCAAACTTCCTCTCGCAAATGCGAGGACAGCAGGCCCCAGACCTGTAGTGTTCACAATTGTGAACAAATGTTTGCAATTGCGATATCCGCAGCTGTGTAATTCTATACTTAAACGAAATTTTCAGTTCATTCTTCACTTTTTCAAAAACCCTCACACCACACACGAGCTCTCAAGGCCAAATTCACTCCAAAGCAATTGTAAGTCACTTTTTACTTAATTCTTTCAATTCCTAACAACATTAGTCATGTTTTTCAATAAGAATCAAAAGTTTTCATTGTAGAAATCCATGTTTTTGGGTAGAACCTAGGTTTTTCATGAATTGGGAAATTGGACCTCAAATTGAGGTCCGATTTTTAAATGAATCACATAATTGAACTCGTGGGGGAATAGGTAACTGGATTTTGGTACGAACCCCGAGTTCCGACCACATGGTGCCAGGGGCGTTTTGGGAAATTTTGGGGTAAACTATGAGAAAACCATCTTTAAGCATTCAAACCAAGTTAATTAGTGATTATTAATATAATGAAATCAATTATGATTAGATTCGAGCTAGTTGAAAGCGGAATTTCAGGGAAAGAGCTTTAATTAAAGCATAATTTGGACTTCAAGGCTAGAGGTAAGTGTTTGTTCTATCCTAGCTTGAGGGACTAGAATTGTGTGCTATGTGCAATGTGATCGAGTGCGGTGTATGGGCTGTGGTTACGAGCATCCATACACTGGCGTCTAGTATGACCGTGAGTCGTTGTTGATACTTGTTGTGAGACATATTTGAAGATAAATTTTTGAACCCTTGCCGGGTTGTAGAGTTGCTATTGTTCTCCCTTTCCGGGACTTGTTGTGAAATGAGATATTGATTGCCCTTGCCGGGACTTTGTTGTAATGATTATTGTGTCCCTTGCCGGGACAGTTCATGAATGTTGTTTTCATTCTCTGCCCTTAACTGTGATTGTTATTTGGGTGAGGAAGAGTGATAATGCACGAAGGGTGATGCGCCGTGCCTTGATTTATTGTTGATGCACGAAGGTTAATGTCGTGCCTTGATTTATTGTTGATGCACGAAGGTTAATGCCGTGCCTTGATTTATTGTTTATGCACGAAGGTTAATGTCGTGCCTTGTTATTGTTTATGCACGAAGGTTAATGTCGTGCCATGTTATTGATTATGCACGAAGGATCATGCCGTGCCTTGTCATTGAACCATGTACGAAGGATCATGCCGTACCATGGATGTGAAGATGAGAGTAAAAGCACGAAGGGTGATGCCATGCACTTTATTTGCTTATTTGGTGAGGATGAGAGTAAAAGCACGAAGGGTGATGCCGTGCACTTTGTTTGCTATTTCATTGAATTAACATTTCTGGTTTCTCATTATACTATTTTCCTTGTTGACTTAATGACTGTTGTTAACTGTTGAGTTCTTCTGTAATATTCTTTATTGTGTTGTTACTTGATTATTTCTCGTTATCTTGTGTTATACATATATATAGAACTGCACAAGTTTATGTGGGTGTCTGGTCCTAGGCTTGTCACTACTTCGCCGGGATAGGCCAGGCACTTACCAGCACATGGGGTCGGTTGTGCTGATACTGCACTTCTGTGCATTTTTGCACAGGTCCAGGTTTCGATCAGGAGCAGCAGCAGTAGATCTTTTGCGTGGGAGTTGATCATACTTGAGACCGAGGTTGGTTGCAGGCGTCCGCAGGCCCGGCGTCTCTTCTTTTTATTTATGTCATTAGCTGTAGTCTCCTTGTTCCGAGACAAATGGATTATGTTATATTTCTTTCAGACCTTTATGTGTAGTATTCATGTAGTAGTTCGTGAGTTGGTGACTCTACGTCTTGGGTAGAGGATTTCAGTACTATTTTACTTTGAAACTGCTTATTACTATTTTTATAAAGTCTTCCGCACTTGTTTAATTAAGGTTATGGTTAAATTGAATATGAAATATTGTTAAAAACAGGATAGTGTGAATAAAGAGGCTTGCCTAGCTACCACGAGTAGGCGCCATCACGATCCCGATGTTGGGGGACAATCCGAGTCGTGACAAGTTAGGGCGGAGCCGGCGGAGGGAAAGGAGGTACGGGGAAGAGAAGCATTGTCTCTAGGGTTTTCTGGTTTTGAGACACTTTTATTTTTAATTTAGGAAGACTACAGGTCGTTAGATTATGGAAAAGGGACGGGCATGATTAATTCTGGCTTAGAGATATCAAAACGACGTAGTATTGGCATGATACTACGTCGTTTTGAGGGATCCTAGGGGCTGAAGATTGGACCGGATCTGGGGTTATTGGGCTGGTAAATGAAATGGGTTTGGGGGTTTTGGATCATTTTAAAGGGATTTGGGCCCCAAATTAGTCCCCTTTTTTTCTTATTTCAGATTTGCTTTTATTTTTCCCTCTTTTCTTTTACCCCCTTTTTGTACTATTTTCTGATTTTATTAAATGTAAGATTAAAAATTATAGACCCAAAGTCACTCCAAAAATTAACTAATTAAAATTATAACATTAACTAATTTCTAATTTAAAATAAAACTTAAGACAAATTCTAAAAATTGAAAGTAGAAACGCAAAGAACCATTTTGTTATATTGTTTATAAAAATGCGTACTATTTTGTATTTTTGAAATTATATCAAGTATTTTGCACACAAAATGTAAACAAGATACCGAATAATGCAATTAATTCCTAAAAATTCACATAATAAAGAAAAATCCTAATTCTAAGGAATTTTATAGGAGTACTTTAAGCGTGGCAAGATCACGTGCTCACATAGCCAACTGGACATGAAGCCCCAATAAGGTGATGTCTAGCATTCACTTAACCTAAAACTCCATTGATTTTTACTACTGTTCTATTTTAGGTAATTTTCGGGTGTCAGTTCAAAGTAGTTATCACCTTATCTAGATAAAGGGACATTGATGCCTTATGTGCATCTCCTAGATAATAAGCTTGTTTAAAGAAGTGGACATCTTTCTCTTCTTCTGAAAAATCACAAAATTCCTCCCCTGCCAACAGTGATACACTGAAACTGCTAGTGTCATTTTGCATATAGATGCTCTTGCACTCTTGCCTTTAGTCATCTTCACAATCTATGTAATCTCATCATGCCAGTTGTTGTGTGATCTTTGAATCCCTTTCCATCTCAGCAGACCATTCCATATCTTCTCTGTAATCTCACACTTGAAAAATATATGTTGCATTGTCTCATTTTTCTTATTACACAGGGAGCATGTTTGATCTAATATATCCCCTTCGTGCCACCCTATCTTTGGTAGCTAGCCTCTGCTGTATTGCTAGCCTCAATATGAATATCAATTTTGGTTGTCCTTGGTTATTGCACACTAGTTTTTTCCATGTTACATTTGATATACACCTCGTAGTGATCTCCGGAGTCCCCTGATTGAGCATTTCTCCATTTGCTGGACATTATCTTCATTCATTCCAGCCTTAGTAAAATACTCATTAGCCTGAAAGATCTTCTAAATTGCGCATGAGGCTTTCTTTGGTTCTATACTCCACACTGCTTGGCCTTTGACCTTGTAAGTGTATACGCAATGCGCCCATAACTTCTCCTTTATAGTACATATATTCCATTGTTGTTTGCAAATAGCAGCTTCATTCCATAATGCCACATCTATGAAGTTCAATCCCCCTGCAACCTTATGTGAGCAAAGCCTTTCCCAAGCTATCAAGGCTTTCTTTGTTGGTTCAACATCTCTTTTCCAAAGAAATCTTCTATAGATGGTCTATATAAAATGTATAATCTTCTTAGGCAGTATAAAGATATGTGCCCAGAATATTTGGATGGAAAATAGCACACTCTTTACTAAGACTGCTCTACCTACATATGATAAATACTTTGTTGTCCAGTTTTGAATTATGTGCAACATTTTCTCAATTAGTGGCTCACATTTTATAGTAGATAGTCTCTTAGTACTCAACGAAACCCCTAGATATCTCAAACGCAGTTCTCCCTTTTTATAACCAAGAGTCTCCATAATTAGTTGCTGACTAAACTGATTCACCCCTCCCAAATAGGTACTACTCTTATTTAGATTAGCAACCAGTCCTGGTGCTGCAGAGAATTTCTGGAAGTGCTGATGCAATATCTGCAAAGAATGGAGATCACCTCTACAAAACAATAGTAAATTATCTAAAAACACAAGTTGTACTAGGTTAAACCTGGCACACCTGAGATAATATTTAAACTTCTTATCTTCCGCCAGAGTCTTCAATGACCTTCTTAGGTATTCCATAGCCATAACAATAAGAAGGGTGAGAGTGGATTCCCCTACATGAGCCTTTTCTTTGCCTCAAAAGTTTATGTTGGTCTGCCATTTGTTAGAACTGAGTAAGTCATTGTACTAATGCAAGCAATTATCCATCTAACAAAGATTTTTGGAAAATTCAGTGACCTTAACACTTGTTCTATGTACCTCCACTACACAGAGTCATATATATTTTGCATGTCAATCTTAAGCATACAATTAGGGGAGATAGTCTTCCTTCCATAATCTTTCACTTACTCATGACTCATCAAAATGTTATCTATGATCAACCTTCAAAGTACAAAAGCAGCTTGACAATTATCCACCAGTCTATCCATTACCCCTTGCATTCTTGTGGTTATCACTTTAGAGATGAGCTTGTATAAAATTGTGCAACATGAAATAGGCCTGAAGTCTCTTATGTTTGTTGGATTCTGGATTTTTGGAATAAGTGTGAAGTTTGAAACTGTTGCAGTTATTTCCTCTCCCACAATGTGCCATGTTTTTTAAATAAGTGCGACCATGTGATTTTTTTCCTATGAAAATTACTCCTAAAAGATTCAAAATAATTTTTGTTTATCTGCAATTGTTGTGAGTTTGGTGTTATTTTTCTCTTATTGTTTGTATTTCTTCTATGCATGTTACTTGTTAAATTAACAAAAAAAAAATACAAAAAATATGTCGCAAGTGCATTTAGGATTTAATTCTATAATTAGGAGTAATTAAGTTTGTTTTCACAAAATGAAAAAATTACAAAAAATAATGTACTTTGCATTTTTAGCATTTAATATCTAAATTGTGTGATTTTATGTCTTATTGGTGTCTAATTTTGTGTGATAATTGTTAGTTGATGTTAATTAGTATTTTGGAAAGTTAATTTAGTTCCATGATTTAATTCAATATTTTTAGTTTATTAATTAGGAAATTAAAGAAAAGAGAACAAAAATGGGAAAATAAAAAATTTGGGCTAGTTTTGATATCAGCAGCCCAAACAAAACCATCCCAAGACTCACCCCAGTCCGGTCCGTCCCAGGCCCACGTCCTAACGACATCCTTTTGGCACGTGAAATTCGAACCGCCGATCAAATATATCTAACGGTCCAGTTCAGCTCCCACATCAATGAAACGATGCCTCTTTGGGTTGGTTGATCTAAGTCATTAATTTCATTTGATCTATCGGCCTAGTATCGTCTTCCACGCCCTGACCCTTTTCCATCCAGGGACCAACACGGTCTCAAGGGCGTCGGAACGATGCCATTTTTTTAAGTCAATCAATCCAAGCCATTGATCTTAATTGATCGAACGGTTTAGATTCGTTCCCCCAACCCACATATAAGCTCACACCCTACTCCGCCCCCCCCCCTCCCCAAACCAAACCCCGCCCCATCGTCTCTCTTAGAGACCCAAACCAAATCCCCCTCCCTTGAAACCCAAGCTGCCATCGTATCCCACTACTTAAAACCCTGCAGCAAAGCCTCCCATGACCACCAAACTTACACCCCTAAACCACCCAACCCCCTCAATCTGAATTCACCTTTAGCTTCCTTAAAATCCTCACAGAAATCTTCGAATCTTAGATCGAAGAAATCTACCCAAAACTCTAGGTCGTCTATTTAACCCCAAATCAACACCTGTTGACCCCCTGACTTCCCTCACCCCTAAACAATCACTGGTTTCCCTCGAATGTTACCTTAGAATCTCGAATTTTAAATCTAAAGAACGAACCCTAGGAGAACCAGAACCTGGGAATCAATCCAAAAGTAAAAAATTGAGGTCGTGGCTGACCTTAGGCATATGTTCTCAGTCGATAACACTCGATTAAGGTCCGTTTCGACTTCAAACATAAGTGGAAGTTTCAACTAAAATGAATGGGAGCTAGGTTTGAGATTCTGAGGTATTTTCTTCTCTTTTATTTTATTCTATTGATTGTTATTTCTTATCTGATTAAGTTCCATTGTAGTTCATCATTTTGTCAATTAATTCTTCCTCCTCCTTTGGACCTTTTTCTAGTCCAGTTTTCCTCTGTCGTTTAGCATATGTTATAAATTGTTGAGTTGATTAACTAATTTTGTCAATTAGTTCGTTCATGTTTGTGGTTTAGTTATGCTCTTTGGATTAATTAATGTTAGTTATTTTATGTATTAACAGCTTCAGGGGCCACTTCATTTTGTCTAAGGTTAGTTTAGAAATTGTGATTTGTTCTAAATGTAGTTAGTTTACTCCCCTGTATCCGCGTTAATTGTGGTTTGAAGTTTTGACTTTAGTAGTCAATATAACTTTGTTCTGAATCATTGAATCCTTGACCCTTGTTTTGATGCTATTTATTTAATCTGATATTTATCATAATGTTATGTTTGGGTTCTGATATGAATTGAAGTTGAGTTTACATTCAACCTTAGTTAATTAGTCGTTAGGTAAATTGGTATAGCTGATGGGGTTAAGGTAGGATAGTAATTTCAGGGGGGTGTTTTGGGATTCAAAAAGGTTTGAAAATGTGTTAGTGTTAGTGGTCCAACAATAAGGGTACTTAGGTACTATTAGATTAATGAATTATTTAATGAAAAAGTGAATCTCACCTAATTAAGAAGTTGCTAGCACATGGTAGGATCAATTAAAGAGTTGTTTAATCAAAAGTAGATGAATAGTGCAGATAACTTTAGCACTTTTAAGAGGGGGAAATCAGAAGCAAACATGGGGGGTAATAATAAGGGGTAGAGGATACATCTGCTTAAAGAATATATAAGCTTTAAAGAAAAAGACTTGAATAAAAATATTTTGTTCTAGTCTTTAAATACACATACACATATTCTGATGAAGGAGGAGAACACACATTGAGAGATTCTGATAAGAGGGCTAGAACATTGGAGATACTCAAAAACACAAATTTTGATTAAAAAATGAAGTTGAGAAAGCTTTGAGAGTTCAATCAGTTTAAGATCAGTTTCTGAGATTAAAATACAGAATACATTGGGTGTTACTGTTCCATTGGGTCCTTTAATTCAATTCGAGTGTGTTAGGTGATTCTGATAATTGTTAGTCCATTTTTGGTTTAAGTTCAAGTTCATTTAAGTCTATTGGGTGTTGGTTATTGCTGTTTGGTTTTACAATTGATTCAAAGTTGCCGGTTGAAAGTATATTTTGGAGGAAATTGTTCTTGCTGATTGGTTTTGGTCTAGTCTGCTATTGTTGTATTGTTGTTACATTGCTACTGACTTCCTCCTTTTTCTTCTTGTGTACATACTTGAACTCACAGATGATGCAACTTCGAGATTGAAAAATGAAATGAAAGCATTCAAGTATTTTTTTTGATTAATGATCCATAGTTAATTAGATAGCAGTGATATATAACTATATAGTGTGGTTTAATTAGATTTATATTCAGTGAAATTCAGACTATGTGGTTTGTTGGACTGTAAAATTAATCGGATGTTGTAACGACCCGATCGGTCGTTTTGAGCTCCGACGTGTCATTTAGCAGATTAAGGCCATGAACAACTTCATCTCAGGTATATTGACTTGTGTGTATGGTCAGAATTAAAATTCAGGAAGTTTGGAGTCAAATCTAAATGGAAATTCACATTTCAAAAGCTTAAAGTTGAAGAAATGAACTAGGATTGGAATTTTGAGTAAATGACCTCGGAATTGGGATCTGAAAGTTCCAGTATGCTCCTATGATGATTTTGAACTTGTGCATATGTTCGGATTTGGTTTTTGATAACCCGTGAGCATTTCGACATATATGGCGGAAGTTAGTATTTTAGAAGAATTTCATAAATTTGGGTTGGAAGGCATTTTAGAGTTATAGATGACCGTTTGGGAGTCCGAGTCTGGGAATAGATCCGTATGGTGATTCTGGAGTTGGGAACGTGATCGGAAGTGAATTCGGATGTCCGGAGGTCATTTTGAAGTCATTTGGCTAAATATAGGAATTTGAAGGTTTATGAGAAAATTCGACCGGAAGTGAAAATTTTGATATCGGGGTCGGAATGCGACTCCGAAAGTTGCTGCAAGTCCGTAATATCGAATATCACTTGTGTGCAAAATTTGAGTCAATTCGGATCGATTTTGGCAGGAAATGGGACAATTAATCTCTTTAAGGAAAGCTTAAGTTGAAAAAGTTAACCCAACGTTGACTTATGAGTTAGAGGGATCGGAACTGAATTCTGATGATTTGATTAGTTTCGGAGGATTATTAAAGACTTAGGAGCGCAATCGAAAGTAATTTTGGAGGTCCGGTGAAGAAGTTAGCCTATTTTGGCGAACTTGGAATTTTGGCGGAATCCGATCGATAGGTGATATTTTGATCCGAGAGTCGGAATGGAATTCCGACAGTTGCAATAGCTTCGTTAGGTGATTTTGGATATGTCTGCAAATTTTCAGGTCATTCGGACATCGTTTGGTTGGGTTTTTGATCGAATGTGAATTTTCAAAGTTTAAGTTTAAGTTTGAATCGAATTCTAGGATTTTGGTAATTTTTGATGTTTAAGGTAGTGTTTTTATGATCCGAGCAAGTTTGAATGAAGTATTAGGTTGAGTTTTTGTTTTCGATTGCGGTCCCGAGGGTCTCGGGTGTGTTTCGGATGCCCAACGGGTTATTTTTTGAAGATTTTTGCCGTTTTGAGCATAAATGTAATGATCAAAAAGTCTATTTGTAGTTATAGAGATCTAAATTTGATTTCGAGACTTCGAGAATTTAAATAATGAATTATAGGTCTGATCCGGAAATTTTTGTTTAATTTCATCAAGTTGCGATTGGGTTTTTGACGCGAAATGTGATTTAATTGTTTAACGAGCAAAATTGATGTTGCACTGAGCAATATGAGATCCAAATTCAGTTTTGTTTGAACCACTGGATCCGTATCGAAATTACGGAGCCGTACGAAAATGAATCGTCAAATTCCAAGTTCGTATGACGGAGTTAAAGCTATTTTAATGAAAATAAAAGTTGCTGCAATTATTTTTGATAGTTGCTGAATTTCATTAGTAGCGTGACCAGTACCAGGCATGCGTGAACAGTGTCCCGCATGTGTGAACAGTTCCTTGACGCATGAACAGTAATCGAAAAAAAAAAAATTTGGTATTTTAGCCACATCTTGAGTTCTAGAGATCCGATTGAGGTGATTTTCGCGGCGTTGTTCTCGCCTCAACAAGGGGGTAAGTATTCTATACCAAACGTGATTTTATTTAATGATTCCATGGTTATTTTCATCAAGTATTAGTGAATCAAATGGAAGAAATTGGAGAAAATTTGAAAATTTTTCAAAAAACAAAAATTAAAGATTTGAGGGGCCATTTGAACTCCGAGTTTGGTAAATTTTATATGGACGGACTCGTGGCGAGATGAGGATTCCGAAAATATGAGTTTTATAATTTTTCGAGAAGCGTACCAAAAGTCAGGTTTTGGCAACTTTGTGGTTTTTGGTGTAATTCGAGTTGTTTCGATTGGGTAATGTCCATTTAGCCTATTTTGATGCATTTCTATTGATTTGGATCAGATTCTACACCCGTGGAGACCGATTCTCGTGGCTAGGGCATTGCGGACTAGTCTTCGAGCCGAGTCGAGGTGAGTAATGGGTGTGGGTGATGACCAGTGGGTTCGAAACCCCGGTATACGTCTTTGTGACGCTGTATTGAGGCGAGACACGTACTCTCCTGTGAGTGCGGGGTTGAATATGATTGGGGACAATGGCTTAGTCCAACCCGTTGATACTATACTGTGTTTTTGGCTACTATTGAGCCGGTGAACCTCCTACATGGATGGTTGTGTACATTGTTGGGCTGTGAGCCAGTTATTGGGATCTTGCGAGAATCGTCATCATTGTTTCTGTGATATTGACATGCTATTTTACTACCAGTCCTGAGCTATTACTGTCATAATGTTTTTCCAAACTCTGGAATTTCTTATATACTATTTTCTACTGAAAAATGATAAAAAGAGTTTTCAATACTACTTTTGAGCCTGCGAGGCTGCATTGCATATGAGCTGACTGGTAGTGGATCGCGCTGCATGGCACAGCGTATCTTGATATTGTGCTAGGGCTGTAGGAGCCCCTCCGGAGTCTGAACCCCCACAGTGAGCACGGGTTCCCAAATGGACCAGGCTACGCACCGTAGCGGTCATATTCATGCATTGCATTGCATTTAGCTACACTTGTTAGCTGTTATATTGTTTTGCTGGTATTGTTGATACAAATATTGTCATGTTGATACTATTGCAGGGTATTTTGATTATAGCTTTACTTAGTGCTATATTGTGATTTCTTACCTTCGATGTCTTACCTCTGCTTATTACCACTGAGTCTGGAAGTACTCACTTTACTCCCTGCACCTTGTGTGCACATCCAGGTACGTCACAGCAGCCCTGACCCAGTAGCTGCTCGAAGTTATTTTTTTCTGGATAGTCAAGGTAGCTGCCGCGTCCGCAGGACCTGACTCTCTTTCCAGCTTACTTCTATTCATGTTGTTATCTATTTTTGCACTGGAGCACTGTTTTAGACACTATTACACTTTGTATACTCTGTAGACGCTCGTGACTCGTGACCCCTGGTCTTTTAGAGTTTTTATTGTTTTGGGACGTGATCCCCATACTTGGTTATTCCACTATTGTTGTTCTACCTTTGTTTATGCCTAAAATGGTTAAAAGTGAGATAATAGCTCCGTGAGTTCTGTTGATTGGCCGGGCTGGCCTAGTAGTGTGCTGGGTGCCATCACGACCGGGCTTGGGGTCGTGACAAGTTGGTATCAGATCCTAGGTTACTAGGCCTCATGAGTCTTGAGCCGGTTGGTAAAGTCTCGTGGATCAGTACGGGGATGCCTGTATTTATCCTCGGGAGACTGCAGACCTTTAGGAAACACTTCATATTTCTTGGAATTCTTATCGTGCAACTTGATTCAGCTTGAGATATAATTTTTGAAATTCCTTCCACACGTTTGTGTACGCATCAGGCGCCCAGTAATATGATTGCCTTGATGGCTTGTGATTCCCCGATCGAGGGGCAAAATATAATCTTTGTGAGTTCATGTTGGGCCAGTTGGGAGGACTTGAGACCAGATCTTTGTCTATGACTTGAGCACCAAGGTGCTGATTTTGTGAGCTGGTATTATGAAACTTATATAATCGGTACTGCCCCTGATTGTGGAAATGGATGAGTTGTTAGTTGTTCGACTCTTATTGTAATCTGTTGTGTAGCCCCGAGCTATGGGCGTGGTGAATATTTATCATATCTCTTAGTTGGAAGGTAAAATGCCTTACATATAGTAGAACGAGTTCAGACTCAGGAAGACTAAAGTGATTATGCTATGTGTATCCTGGTGGAAGGTGTTGTACTGAAATGCTAGATTGAGGCGAAGTAGGTGGGTTGATTCTGATGTGTAATTGAAGGGTATTTGATATGTGTTATGATTCGAGCAGGTGCAGCGCATGTTCATGTATCAATTTTGATAATATGATTCGTATAGTATTGAGACTAATGTTGTTGATATGCATTGTGATGTCTTGTCGAGTTGCGAATGTATTGTTAGGATGGTTTTGGTGATTCTCTGGCAGGTGGATATGCCAAATTACAAAGGAAACTCTGTCAAAATTTTTGGAAAATTTGGGACTTAGAAAAGATTTTGTCACCTAAAGAATGGGCTTAACTGTTGTGTGTGAATGAATACAAGAATTACAAAAGAGTTAAGATTTCTGATGATTCGAGTCTCCGCCGAAGCTTGTAAATGACTTAAGTTTAATCTCACTATAACATTGTGGCATCATTTGAGTAAGAACGCTATGAATGGCTAAAAGTACTTTGATGTATGGCTCCGAGCCAAGTTGGGGAGGTTGTTATTGATTAACGGATTGCACTGTTGTGTGCTATGTTGGTTCTATCTCTAAGTATGTTGGGAAAATTCTGATAAAGGTTATGGCGCTTCGTAGATGTGAAGAAATACTAGGATGATTTGAACTGTTGTTGGTAAAGAATGTTCGGTATATAGAAAAGAAAGATAGCTAATTGTATATGTATGTAATCATGTTCTGCGGTGTCAGAGTTCTAACAAAGCACATGTGGTTCTGTTCAATAAGATAGTTGAATTGCAGCTGAATAAGGGTGAATGATGCCCAATTATAATTTTGCGGTGTTCAAGATTTTGGTTGTAACAATCAGGTGTCTTAAGATTGTGTATGTGGCTAAAGGCGGTGATTTCGTTAGAAGAGATCAAGACTTGTGTTATATTATGTGAATGATGGGATTCTATGTACTCGTATTGGAAGGGAATGATAACGAATTCAAAATCGCAGGAAGTTCTTCAAAATAAAGTATTGTAGAATGTGGTACTTCTAGGAAACATTGAGAGAGTATTAAGTGACCTATGGGTCTTAGACCGTGTGGTCTTATGTACGAGTCCTGTGTGGTAACATGAGTTGAGGTATTGCAGTGCTACAGTAAAGGCTAATATTAAATTAAAGATGAATCGGAAAGGAAATTGGGTAAATGGAATAACTTGTTAATAAACCGAAACGGTATGATAAGGATACGATTAATTCCTGGTATGTGTTCGAAGTAATGAGTCTTGCAAATATTGTGCAACAAAGCTCTTGAGTGCTGGCAGTTGCGTAGCTCGATGTGGGTAGAAGGACGCAGTCCTGACAGTTAAACTTATGCAATGAATTGGAAGAAAGAGTTTGTGATGTGTTTTACCGTGGTTTGAAAATGAGTGTATTTCCTGTTGGTATGCGGAACTTGGAATGTATAATGAGTTTTCCTCTATATGGGATCATGAAAGTCCTTGACTAGTTGAGTGCGCCGATGTTTGCAGCGTAGGGAAGGGATAGAAGTTTCCATGTTATCTTAGTGTGGTATGGTATATGCGATGTGCTATGGAAAGTTGATAATGGCATGTTCAACGTTTTGAGATCAGTTTATAATATATGGGAAGTCATTAAAATTCTTAAGCAGCGCGGGCAGCGGCAGGTGATTTAAGAATTGATATTTATGGTGATTAAGGAGAAAAAATGGTATTGCTATTCTAGTGATTTGACAGGGTATATGGTCAAAAAGGACAAGGTAATGTAAACTGATAATATCTAGTGGAATAGTGGTATTCTCTTGTTGGATCCACTGTGATGATTGAGTTGTTGATGGCATAGGGAAATTTCTGAATGGCTTTCGTGGTATGAATGGATGTTTGATGTGTGTTATGTATTCGTACGGTGGAGTGTGGAATCAGGCATAGTGATTCATGTGTTATATATGTGTTGGAGACTAGAAGTTCTCTTAATCCGCCTATGCAGTGGTTGTATATCATGTGTATCGGCACCGTTTAGCGATTATTGGAAATTGGAAGCCCTAGTGGCTCTCTCTTAGCTTGATATGATGAATTTAGGTTATGATACTTGATTGCAGACAGGTCGCCATAAGTCAGGTTGTCTAGACTAATGTGATATGGACTATGTCGGAAATGGCACAAATTGTGTAGCAGGGTGGATCAGAGTATGCTCCAGCAGGGTAGTTGTACCCCAGGACCAGCAGACGGCTGGTAGGTATTGCTTTGTCAGTTGGGCCTTCGTGGCGGATATCAGTGCAGAGGTTTCTACCATTGATTCAGTTCCGGTATTGAGGAACTTTGTTGGATGCGTTTCTTGCGGCCGAGCTTGAGGCTATATATGTCTATTGTAATAAGAAATTTGACTCGGTGTGCATTTCCTTTTGCGAGATTCATGCATGGATCGGGTGGCACGCCGCCACAGGTTATTTGGATCGGGTGGCACGCCGCCACAGGTATGGTATCTGGATCGGGTGGCACGCCGCCACGGGTATGTTATTTGGAGCGGGTTGCACGCCACAACCGTGTGATGTGGAGAACAGTTTTCTATATGTTACCTTGTATACAATACTTCCTAGTTTCTGAGAAAAGTCAGTGTTGGGTGTCGCTCGGCAAATGGCGCATCAGTTGTGTCCTTACAAGATTTGATAGCATATATTAATTGTTTCACCGTGGGTGAGATTGATTGCTTGAGTTCAAACCTAAATCTGTGCGTGGCTGGCTATTTTGAGCATGATGACTTGAGGTGCTTCATGGGTGATGGTGTTTGGATGGAATCATAAGTTATGGCAAGGCCACATGATGTTATGACCTTTCGAAGAGGATTCACGTATTCTATTTCAATAATGCGAGACGGGATCTCAGTTCTATATTATGATGGTACGGAGGAATTGAATTACAACTCTTTTGTGTGAGTCAGTTGTAATGATTCGAGTGTGTTCAGATAATTTCTTATTGGAGCCTGTGTTGTGCTCTGCCGTGGCTTAGGCCGATGAGGAGGTGTCATATTACCAGTGTGGTGTGTTATAATCGAAATGATCATTGGAGTCATTAATGAGTGTGAATATACGTGATTTCAGCTAGATAGAAAGGTAATATCGAGGTTTGGCTCCAAAATCCGTTGTAATATCAGTCAAAAGAGAAATGGCTTCATAAATGATTGATCTGAGGAATTGTTACGGTTTAGTGCGTGTTTTATTTATCGCTGGCAGTATATGAAGGTGTTGGAATAAGACTTCAACTAATAAGAGGTTTCCATCGGTATCTGGGTATTCTAGGCAACTGCGGTAAATAAAGAATGTTATTGTGGTATGAGTAAAGTGATGCAAAGTGTGAATTCAATAAAGTTATGCATTAATGTTTGGGTACAATGTGTAGAGATTGATATGGTGGTCGAATGATGGAAATAGACTTGGCAGGAAATTCAGGATGTTGGAATTTGGCCTAATGGCTTATTCGCTTGAATAAAGAATTATATCTACATAATTATATAGCTAATGTGCTCAACTAAGTAGTTGTGGCATGGGAAGGTGCATGATATGTTAAACAAGTTATTTGAGACTACATCATTGTAGTTCTCACCACGTTCGAGGACGAACGTATGTTTAAGTGGGGGAGATTGTAACGACCCGACCGGTCGTTTTGAGCTCCGACGCGTCATTCAGTAGATTGAGGCCATGAACAGCTTCATCTTAGGTATATTGACTTGTGTGTATGGTCAGAATTAAAATTTAGGAAGTTTGGAGTCAAATATAAATGGAAATTCTCATTTTGAAAGCTTAAAGTTGAAGAAATGAACTAGGATTGGAATTTTGAGTAAATGACCTCGGAATTGGGATCTGAAAGTTTCAGTATGCTCGTATGATGATTTTGAACCTGTGCGTATATCCGGATTTGGTTTTTTATAACCCATGATTATTTCGGCATATATGGTGGAAGTTAGTATTTCAGAAGAATTTTATAAATTTGGGTTGGAAGGCATTTTAGAGATATAGATGTCCGTTTGGGATTCCGAGTATGGGAATAGATCCGTGTGGTGATTCTGGAGTTGGGAACGTGATCAGAAGTGAATTCGGATGTCCGGAGGTCATTTTGAAGTCATTTTGCTAAATATAGGAATTTGAAGGTTTATGAGAAAATTCGACCGGAAGTGAAAGTTTTGATATCGGGGTCGGAATGCGATTCCGAAAGTTGGTGCAAGTCTGTCATATCGAATATGACTTGTGTGCAAAATTTGAGTCAATTCGGATCGATTTTGGTATGAAATGGGACAATTAATCTCTTTAAGGAAAGCTTAAGATGAAAAAGTCAACCCAACGTTGACTTAGGGATCGAAACTGAATTCAGATGATTTAGTTAGTTTCGGAGGATGATTTAAGACTTAGGAGTGCAATCAAAAGTAATTTTGGAGGTCCGGTGAAGAAGTTAGCCTATTTTTGCGAAGTTGGAATTTTGGCGGAATCCGATCGATAGGTGATATTTTGATCCGGGAGTCGGAATGGAATTCCAATAGTTGCAGTAGCTTCGTTAGGTGATTTTGGATATGTCTGCAAATTTTCAGGTAATTCGGACATCGTTTGGTCGGATTTTTGATCGAATGTGAATTTTGAAAGTTTAAGTTTAAGTTTGAATCGAATTCTAGGATTTTGGTGATTTTTGATGTTTAAGATAGTGTTTTTATGATCCGAGCAAGTTTGAATGAAGTATTAGGTTGAGTTTGTATTTTTGGTTGTGGACCCGAGGGTCGCGGGTGTGTTTCAGATGCCCAACGGGTCATTTTTGAAAGATTTTTGCCGTTTTGAGCATAAATGTAATGATCCAAAGGTCTATTTTTAGTTATAAAGATCCAAATTTGGTTTCGAGACTTTGAGAATTTAAATAATTAATTATAGGACTGATCCGGAAATTTTGGTTTAATTTCATCAAGCCGCGATTGGGTTTTTGACGTGAAATGTGATCCTAAGGGGGGGGAGAATGTAAGGCCCCAGAAAATTTCGCTAAGTAATATAGGATTCCGTGGTGCCACGTAGGCTAATTATTATATTTTATGTGCTATGAACATGATGGACATCAATTAGACTTGATAAATATGAGTATGAGTCTTATAGTAAGTGATATGAGGTCCAAATGGAAGCCCAAGTGTAAGCCAAATGGGAAACTTTTCGAAATACGCCAAAATTCCAAATGGATTCGCACATGCCTCCACTTCAAAGGATCATATATAATTATGTATACGGTTTTATGTGGTGAATAGCATATCAAATGAAAGCCCTTTGAGTCTAGTTTCCAACGCTTCAAACCGTTCGTCATTTGGACATTCCTACACAAAGTTATGATCAAATTACCAAAGGCTGGAAAATGCTGTCTTGTGTCAAATGTGCGACCGCATTTCCTGTCGCATTGTTAACAATGCGGTCGCATTCCTGTCGCAAACTGAACCCGAGAAGCCCAGTTAATTCTTCTATTTTTATAACCAGACCCCATTTCAATATATAGGCTTTGGGGTTCATTTTGGGGTCATTTCTTACTGATTTTAGAGAGTGGTGAGAGCATTTTAGAGAGAGAAGGAGGAACCCAACATTTAAATCATCTAAATCTTGCATCAATCTTCAAGAATCAAGAACCCAATAGCAAGTTCTTCATCTAAGAGGTAAGATTCTATACCCTAGGGTTTTAATTTCGAGTTTGGTGTATAAAATGAGTTATTGAGGTATGATTCTTGGGTATATTAGTATTGTGTATACATTCATGTACAACTTAGGTTTATGGGAAGATTTTTGAACATAAATAAGTAAAGATTGGTGTGACGACCCAAAGGGTCATCACTTATTTTATTAATAATTTCGAGCTTCGAGGCCTTGAAAACCTCATTCTATGTTGCCTCGATTTACGTGCACGATCCGAGCATGTAGCCGGAAAGATTTTGTGATAGAAAATATGAATTCTATGAGAAATTTGGATAAAAATGATATTAATATTGATATGGTTGACTTCGGTCAACATTTTTGGTAAACGGATCCGGACCCGAGATTTGATGGTCCCGAGAGGTCCGTAGGAAAATATGGGACTTGGACATGCGTCCGGAGTCGAATTCGAGGCCTAGAGCCCAAGTTATGAATTTTTATGTGAAATTGTTTTTGATGTAATTATTAAAGGAAATAAATTAATTGACCTTGGTATCGGGCTCGTATTTTGGTTCCGACGCCCGGTACAAGTCTTAAATATTATATATGTGATTTCCGTAAAGTTTGGTGACATTTGGATGTCGTTTGAGATGTTTTGGACCTTGAGTTCCAAGTTAAGAAGTTTTAAAAATCAAAAGTATGAAAATCATGAGTTTGAGGCTTGATTTGATGAAAACGAGGTGATATTGGCGATGTGATCGCACGAACAAGTTCATAATGTGTTTTTGAGGTTATGTGCATATTTGGTTGGAGCCCCGAGGGCTCGGGTGAACTTTGGATAGGCCACGAGATCAATTTTTCATGTTAGAAGTTGCTGTCTGCAACTGGTCTGCAGAGTTCGCAAATGCGAACAATAGTTCGCAAATGTCTGTGTTCGCAAATGCGAACAATAGTTCGCAAATGCGAACTTGACCTTTCTGTGCCTGTGCTCGCAAATGCGAGCTATGGTTCGCAAATGCGAACTGGCCACTATTCCGCATGGGTTCGCAAATGCGAACAATAGTTCGCAAATGCGAACCTCCCCATATTTAGCCTGTGTTCGCAATTGCGAACAATAGTTCGCAAATGCGAACTTCCCAGTTTTGCCTTGGCTTCGCAAATGCGAACAAATGTTCGCAAATGCGAACTTTCCACCCTTAGCTTATTTTTCAAACTCCAGAAATTGGTCGGGGTTCGCAATTGCGAACCCATGTTCGCAAATGCGAACACAGAGACCTGAAAAACACGAATTTCAGTAATTTCTTCATTTTTCACAAAACCAAAACACCCATTTGCGACTCTTCAAGGATTTCTTCTTCATCAAAACGATTGTAAGTCACTTTTTACTTAATTCTTTCAATTCCTAACATCATTAAACATGTTTTTCATAAGAAATCAAAGATTTTCATGGTAAAATTCTTGTTTTTGTTAGAAAATAGGGTTTTTCATAAATTGGGGAATTGGACCTCGAATTGAGGTCCGATTTTGAAACAAATCATATACATGAACTCGTGGGGGATGGGTAACCGGATTTTGGTACTAACCCCGAATTCCGACCATGTGGGCCCGGGGTTGAAATTCACTATTCATGGCAGAATGTTGTAAAAGTGGTATTTGGTCTTAAGAATTAGTTTGTTGAGTAGAATTGATGATATTAAATCAATTGTGTATAGATACAATTGGATTGGAGTCAAATTCGAAAGGAAAGGGCATTGCTACGGATTAAATCATTCATAAACTTTCGAAGTAAGTGTTTGTTCTATCCTAGTTTGTAGGGATATGAATTTAATTATAAATATTGTTGACATAGAGATTATTGGCTAAATGCCGGTAACATATATACTATATATTTGGGAGCGGGTGGTACGCCTACCACAAGATATAATTATTGATATAATTGGGAGCGGGTGGTACGCCTACCACAAGATATAATTATTGATATAATTGGGAGCGGGTGGTACGCCTACCACGAGATATAATTATTGATATATTTGGGAGCGGGTGGTACGCCTACCACGAGATATAATTATTGATATAATTGGGAGCGGGTGGTACGCCTACCACGAGATATAATTATTGATATATTTGGGAGCGGGTGGTACGCCTACCACAAGATATAATTATTGATATCATTGGGAGCGGGTGGTACGCCTACCACAAGATATAATTATTGATATAATTGGGAGCGGGTGGTACGCCTACCACAAGATATAATTATTGATATAATTGGGAGCGGGTGGTACGCCTACCACGAGATATAATTATTGATATATTTGGGAGCGGGTGGTACGCCTACCACAAGATATAATTATTGATATAATTGGGAGCGGGTGGTACGCCTACCACGAGATATAATTATTGATATATTTGGGAGCGGGTGGTACGCCTACCACAAGATATAATTATTGATATCATTGGGAGCGGGTGGTACGCCTACCACGATATATAATTATTGACAATTGGGAGCGGGTGGTACGCCTACCACAAGAGATAATTAATGTGATAGTTAGGAGCGGGTGGTACGCCTACCACGAGACATGAAATGAAAGAGGAAATTGAGACAAGAAAGTAAGGTTTATTCTGTTGATTTGATTATTCTGGATAACTTGAGTTATTGATTGTTATTTTAGAGCAGAGTATTTCTTTATAAATGTATCGTATATATACATATATATATCTATATTGCAACTGTACAAGTTTAGGTGGGTGACCGGCCTTAGCCTTGTCACTAGTTCGCTGGGATAGGCCAGGCACTTACCAGCACATGGGGTCGGTTGTGCTGATACTACACTCTGCGCTCTTTTTGCGCAGATACAGGTTACGGACAGCAGCAGCGACAGTAGAGACTTGTGGATTTTTCGACTACTGAGACTACGAGGTAGCCTTGCAAGCGTCCGCAGGACCCGTTGTCTCTTCTATCTATGCTTTTCATTCTGTTATCTCATGTAATCGAGATAAACAGCTTGTATTTTCTTTCAGACAGTTATGTGTATTATTCTTAGAAGTTCGTGAGTATTGTGACACCAATCTTGGGTAGTATATGAGATTTGGATTTTCTTTATCACATTTGACTAAGTCTTCCGCTGTAATTTTTATGTTGTTAATAAGAAATTAGTAATTAATGGAGATGTAATTAATATTTGGCTTGCCTAGCTTCCATTTAGTAGGCGCCATCATGACCCCGATGGTGGGAAATCCGGGTCGTGACAAGTTGGTATCAGAGCTCTAGGTTACATAGGTCTCACCACTCACGAACAAGCTTAGTAGAGTTTGAGAGGTAGGTACGGAGACGTCTGTACTTGTCCTCCAGAGTCTATTGAGTTAGGAAAGAGTCTCTCATTTGTTCTTTCTTATCGTGCGAATTTGTTCTTCAAAGTGTTAAGTTAAATTTCCACTCTTGTCTTCCCACGAATGGCGTAATCACGTACCGCTTATCCAGCCAAACAATGGCACGGGCTGGTGATAGATCAACTATTCCTTCAAAGGTTTTACGGAGGACAGATAGGTTTCACCAAAGTCTTCGCTGCCACCTTCAGCGGTGCATCTTTTGAGAACCCACGAGATTGTGCTTGACGGTTCTTATGAGGAATTACAGAACGTGGGAATAGTCGAATGCGAGGAGTTCATTTTACTGTGCTACAGAAGGCACACAGAAATAGTGGGAAGATAATGTATTTACCACATCGGTTATGGTCCCAACGGAAGATGCAATTATATCAGGAGATCACCAATAAATCGTGTTGGGTTTCAACGGACCTTGACGTCCGGTCGATGTGTTGGAGTTGTGAAGGACAAATATGGTGAGTTATTGGACTATATATATATGGTATAGAAAGGTCCTCTAAATAACTTATACATATTTAAGGTTGGTTCATTTCATGGGGTAAGAAATCGCCCCAGAAGAATAACGAAGAGTTTGTGAGTAAACGGGGTAGCTCAACAGTGTTAAGCCAACATAGCAAAAGAGGAAAATTGGCCATCAATGTTTGTGACAAGATTACCAAGAGGGCAAGTCGGCCAATGCAACGCTATCTACTAAACTCTATTTTTAGAAAATGTTATGAAGACGTCACCCCGAGATTCTCCTGCAATATGTGGTATGTGCGATCTGAACGGTTGTACCGGGTCACAATGACTGTGTCCGAATATATATTGCCATGAGCAATAAGTTAACTGATCCTTAAAGGAATTGCTGTGAATGTGGAATATTGGAGAAATACAATTTTAGGAAAGCACTCAGGCTACACGCTCCATTGCAGTTAATAATTATCCTACCTGGCCAGCCAGATGTAGAGGTTATGATGTTAGAGGTGGAGGTGAAAATCCTAGAGGTGGAGACCCGACCATTGATATAATTTTTATGATATGAGGGAGGTCACTACACCAAATGTGGTCATCACACGTATAATTCAGATTGTTATAGACAGAATAATTTTTCCCTTAATTTAATTTGGCTTTTGAAAGAAAATTTAGGCGAGTCCTTTTAACATGCTCCATTCATGAGCGAGCATCGTAATCATACTACTTAGGGAAATACTCCCGTTGAGATATTACATGAGGATAGACATCCCTATTATTAGGTGTTAGTCACTAAGATATCCATGAGGCTAAGAGTGACTTTATATTACTTATTACAGTGGGTTTTGATATAATTTTCGGGATAACTAATTTTAATCGTTAATTGTGTGCCCTATCAGTATGAGGGTTCATTTTATGTCGTGATTATCTTTGACGGACAATTATTGAAAGGAAGAAAGGAAGAAAGAAATGAAATGAAAAATTTCAGATTATATGATGTGCAAGCACTGTGATT
The DNA here is from genome assembly GCA_032618575.1 of Nicotiana noctiflora. NCBI lineage: Eukaryota > Viridiplantae > Streptophyta > Magnoliopsida > Solanales > Solanaceae > Nicotiana > Nicotiana noctiflora. Next base: position 41,771 of record JASVEL010010289.1, read on the forward strand.
CAGAGTTGAGGATGAGATCCTCCAATTTTTTTTGGCATAATGTGAAATATTTCTAAGCCGAGCTTCAAGCTGCGGTGGATATCATATGAGGACTGGGTCCTGGTAGTAAGAGTTTATGTTTTTAAAATTCTCCTTTTATGAATTAATACTTTCGCATCGCATTCGTAAATAAGAGTCATGTCCGTTAGGACTATTTGACAATTCTTGTATAGTTTCTATTCATATTAGCCATTTCTATTTTGAAACCGTTGAGCTTAGCCTTTGAGACGAGCACCGGGTAAGGATAAATATGACGCATTAATTCGGGAGAATAATCACGAGGTCACCATACCTCATTCTGAGTAAAGTGGGATTTGTAGAATAAGGTATTTGATAACAGGGTTAATTGACAATGTTGTAATTTAAGAATTTGCGGCGATTATTCACGCATTGAAGATCCTGGAGGCATTATTTGTATGGTGTAGTATGTGAAGTATACACCGATCATAAGAGTCTTCAGTATTTGTTTAAACAAAAGAGTTGAATTTGAGGCAGAGAAGGTGGTTGGTATTGCAGAAAGATTATGATGTTACCTTTTTATATCATCAGGGAAAAAGCAAACGTGGTGGCTGACGCTTTGAGTAGAAAGTATGCCAGCATGGGTAGTCTTGCATATATTCCGGTCAATCAGAGACCATTAGCTCTAGATGTCCAGGCCTTAGCCAACCGGTTCGTGAGATTAGACATTTCTGAGCCTAGCAGAGTGTTAGCCTGCACGGTCGCTCGTTCTTCTTTATTAGAGCGTATCCGTGAGAGGCAATTTGATGATCCTCATTTGCGTGAGTTGAGGGATACAGTACAGCGGGGAGGTGCCACACAGGTAAGTTTAGATGATGATGGGATATTGAAATTGCAGGGGTCGAGTTTGTGTACCTAATGTCGAAGGGATTCGAGAGTTGATCTTAGCAGAGGCCCACAGTTCACGGTATTCTATTCACCCAGGACGCCGCGAAGATGTACCAGGACTTACGACAGCACTATTGGTGGCGGAGAATGAAGAAAGATATCGTTGCGTATGTCGCTCGGTGTCTAAATTGTCGGCAGGTGAAATATGAGCACCAGGAGACCCGGTGGTGTGTTCCGGAGGATTGAAATTCCCGAGTGAAAATGGGAGCGGATCACTATGGACTTCGTTCTTGGACTTCCTTTGACTCGGAGAAAATTTGATGCTATCTGGGTCATTGTTGATAGGCCTGACCAAATCAGCACACTTTATTCCAATGTCTGTCTCCTACTCGTCGGAGAGGTTAGCGGAGGTTTACATTAGGGAGATTGTTCGTCTCCGTGGGGTGCCGGTATCTATTATCTCCGATCGGGGAACGCGGTTTACCTCGCGGTTCCTGGAGAGCGGTCCAGCGGGAATTAGGCACCCGGGTTCGGTTGAGTACGACATTTCATCCTCGGACGGATGGTCAGGTTCGAGAGGACTATTCGGATTCTCGAGGACATGCTTCGAGCTCGTATTATTGATTTCGGAGGCTCGTGGGATCGGTTTCTACCATTAGCAGAGTTCGCCTACAATAACAGTTACCAATCTAGCATCCGGATGGCTCCGTATGAGGCGTTGTATGGTAGGCGATGTCGATCACCGGTTGGATGGTTTGAACCGGGAGAGGCTCGGTTGTTGGGTACAGACTTAGTTCGGGAGGCCTTAGATAAGGTCAAGACTATTCAGGAGAGATTGCGTTCAGCTCAGTCTAGGCAAAAGACTTATGCGTATCGTAAGGTTCGAGATGTAGATTTCATGGTTGGTGAACGAGTATTGCTCCGAGTGTCGCCTATGAAGGGCGTGATGAGGTTTGGGAAGAAGGGCAAGCTCAGCCCTAGGTATATTGGCCCATTTGAGATTCTAGACAGAGTGGGAGGGGTGGCTTACAGATTAGCTTTGCCGCCTAGCTTATCAGCCGTGCATCCAGTTTTTCACGTATCTATGCTTCGGAGATACCACGGTGATCCCACACATGTGTTAGACTTCAGTACTGTCCAATTGGACAATGATCTATCCTACGAGGAAGAGCCGGTGGCTATTCTAGACCGGCAAGTTCGACAGCTGAGGTCGAAGAGTTATCCGTCAGTGCGTGTTCAGTGGAGAGGTCAGCCTCCTAAGGCATCGACCTGGGAGTCCGAGTCTGATATGCGGAGCCGTTACCCACACTTGTTTCCTGACTCAGGTACTTCTTTCTTTTGTCCGTTCGAGGACGAACGGTTGTTTTAGAGGTGGAGATTGTGACGACCCAAAGGGTCATCACTTATTTAATTAATCATTTCGAGCTTCCGAGGCCTTGAAAACCTCATTCTATGTTGCCTCGATTTACGTGCACGATCCGAGCATGTAGCCGGAAAGATTTTGTGATAGAAAATATGAATTCTATGAGAAATTTGGATAAAAATGATATTAATATTGATATGGTTGACTTCGGTCAACATTTTTGGTAAACGGATCCGGACCGAGATTGAATGGTCCCGAGAGGTCCGTAGGAAAATATGGGACTTGGACATGCGTCCGGAGTCGAATTCTGAGGCCTAGAGCCCAAGTTATGAATTTTTATGTGAAATTGTTTTTGATGTAATTATTAAAGGAAATAAATTAATTGACCTTGGTATCGGGCTCGTATTTTGGTTCCGACGCCCGGTACAAGTCTTAAATATTATATATGTGATTTTTGTAAAGTTTGGTGACATTTGGATGTCGTTTGAGATGTTTTGGACCTTGAGTTCCAAGTTAAGAAGTTTTAAAAATCAAAAGTATGAAAATCATGAGTTTGAGGCTTGATTTGATGAAAACGAGGTGATATTGGCGATGTGATCGCACGAACAAGTTCATAATGTGTTTTTGAGGTTATGTGCATATTTGGTTTGGAGCCCGAGGGCTCGGGTGAACTTTGGATAGGCCACGAGATCAATTTTTCATGTTAGAAGTTCCTGTCTGCAACTGGTCTGCAGAGTTCGCAAATGCGAACAATAGTTCGCAAATGCGAACTCCCCACTATTCTGCAGAGTTCGCAAATGCGAACAATAGTTCGCAAATGCGAACTCCCCCCTATTCTGCCTGTGTTCGCAAATGCGAGCTATAGTTCGCAAATGCGAACTGGCCACTATTCCGCCTGGGTTCGCAAATGCGAACAATAGTTCGCAAATGCGAACCTCCCCATATTTAGCTTGTGTTCGCAATTGCGAACAATAGTTCGCAAATGCGAACTTCCCAATTTTGCCTTGGCTTCGCAAATGCGAAGAAAAGTTCGCAAATGCGAACTTCCCACCCTTAACTTATTTTTCAAACTCCAGAAATTGGTCGGGGTTCGCAATTGCGAACCCATGTTCGCAAATGCGAACACAGGAGACCTGAAAAACACGAATTTCAGTCATTTCTTCATTTTTCACAAAACCAAAACACCCATTTGCGACTCTTCAAGGATTTCTTCTTCATCAAAACGATTGTAAGTCACTTTTTACTTAATTCTTTCAATTCCTAACATCATTAAACATGTTTTTCATAAGAAATCAAAGATTTTCATGGTAAAATTCTTGTTTTTGTTAGAAAATAGGGTTTTTCATAAATTGGGGAATTGGAGCTCGAATTGAGGTCCGATTTTGAAACAAATCATATACATGAACTCGTGGGGGGATGGGTAACCGGATTTTGGTACTAACCCCGAATTCCGACCATGTGGGCCCGGGGTTGAAATTCACTATTCATGGCAGAATGTTGTAAAAGTGGTATTTGGTCTTAAGAATTAGTTTGTTGAGTAGAATTGATGATATTAAATCAATTGTGTATAGATACAATTGGATTGGAGTCAAATTCGAAAGGAAAGGGCATTGCTACGGATTAAATCATTCATAAACTTTCGAAGTAAGTGTTTGTTCTATCCTAGTTTGTAGGGATATGAATTTAATTATAAATATTGTTGACATAGAGATTATTGGCTAAATGTCGGTAACATATATACTATATATTTGGGAGCGGGTGGTACGCCTACCACGAGATATAATTATTGATATAATTGGGAGCGGGTGGTACGCCTACCACAAGATATAATTATTGATATAATTGGGAGCGGGTGGTACGCCTACCACGAGATATAATTATTGATATATTTGGGAGCGGGTGGTACGCCTACCACAAGATATAATTATTGATATAATTGGGAGCGGGTGGTACGCCTACCACGAGATATAATTATTGATATATTTGGGAGCGGGTGGTACGCCTACCACAAGATATAATTATTGATATCATTGGGAGCGGGTGGTACGCCTACCACGAGATATAATTATTGATATAATTGGGAGCGGGTGGTACGCCTACCACAAGATATAATTATTGATATAATTGGGAGCGGGTGGTACGCCTACCACGAGATATAATTATTGATATATTTGGGAGCGGGTGGTACGCCTACCACAAGATATAATTATTGATATAATTGGGAGCGGGTGGTACGCCTACCACGAGATATAATTATTGATATATTTGGGAGCGGGTGGTACGCCTACCACAAGATATAATTATTGATATCATTGGGAGCGGGTGGTACGCCTACCACGATATATAATTATTGACAATTGGGAGCGGGTGGTACGCCTACCACAAGAGATAATTAATGTGATAGTTGGGAGCGGGTGGTACGCCTACCACGAGACATGAAATGAAAGAGGAAATTGAGACAAGAAAGTAAGGTTTATTATGTTGATTTGATTATTCTGGATAACTTGAGTTATTGACTGTTATTTTAGAGCAGAGTATTTCTTTATAAATGTATCGTATATATACATATATATATCTATATTGCAACTGTACAGGTTTAGGTGGGTGACTGGCCTTAGCCTTGTCACTAGTTCGCTGGGATAGGCCAGGCACTTACCAGCACATGGGGTCGGTTGTGCTGATACTACACTCTGCGCTCTTTTTGCGCAGATACAGGTTACGGACAGCAGCAGCGACAGTAGAGACTTGTGGATTTTTCGACTACTGAGACTACGAGGTAGCCTTGCAGGCGTCCGCAAGACCCGTTGTCTCTTCTATCTATGCTTTTCATTCTGTTATCTCATGTAATCGAGATAAACAACTTGTATTTTCTTTCAAACAATTATGTGTATTATTCTTAGAAGTTCGTGAGTATTGTGACACCAATCTTGGGTAGTGTATCAGATTTGGATTTTCTTTATCACATTTGACTAAGTCTTCCGCTGTAATTTTTATGTTGTTAATAAGAAATTAGTAATTAATGGAGATGTAATTAATATTTGGCTTGCCTAGCTTCCATTTAGTAGGCGCCATCATGACCCCGATGGTGGGAAATCCGGGTCGTGACAATTGGGTTAGGGAATAAAGAAATTCTTGAAAAGGGAATTTGAAATCAAGATGCCGAACTAGTATTTGATAAAATGCTCAAATGAGCTAGTTTCATGAATATCTTTCTAATATATGTTTAATTTTGTTATGTCTCATAGTAGATTGGAATTGCTAGAGTTTTGGAGTGTTTGTCACGACCCGGATTTTCCCCCAACATCGGGATCGTGATGGCGCCTACTCGTGGTAGCTAGGCAAGCCACTGTATTCATACTATCCTGTTTTTAACAAAATTTTAATTAAATAAATGCGGAATAACAAATCACACGGTGAAAATCATACTGAAATCCTCTACCCAAGACGTGGAGTCACCAACTCACAAACTACTATGGAATACTACACATAAAAGTCTGAAAGAAATATAACACAATTCTGTTTGTCTCGGAACAAAGAGACTCCAGCTAATAACATAAATAAAGAGAGAGACGCCGGGCCTGCGGACGTCCGCAAGCTACCTCGGTCTCAAATATGATCAACTCCCACGCAATCTATTTACTGCTGCTGCTGCTCCTGATCGTAACCTGGACCTGTGCAAAAACGCACAGAAGTGTAGCATCAGCACAACCGACCCCATGTGCTGGTAAGTGCATGGCCTATCCCGGCGAAGTAGTGACAAGCCTAGGACCAGACACCCACATAAACTTGTGCAATTCAATATATATATATATATGTACCACAAAATAACAAGAATTAATCAAGTATTAACACCATAAGGAATATCTTAAAGAATTCAACAATTAACCACAGTTAATAATTTCACAAGGAAAAACAAAGTGTAATGTAAACACAGGTAATATCAATTCAAGAAATAGCAAGCAGTTGCACGGCATCACCCTTCGTGCTTTTACTCTCATCCTCACCAAATAAGCAAATAAAGTACACGGCATCACCCTTCGTGCTTTTACTCTCATCCTCACATCCATGGTACGGCATGATCCTTCGTACATGGTTCAATAATAGGGCACGGCATGATCCTTCGTGCATAAATAAATAAATAAACATGGCACGCGGCATCACCCTTCGTGCATTATCACTCTTCCTCACCCAAATAACAATCAAATAAGTTCACAAGGAAAACAAGGTATAATGGAAACACAAGTAATATCAAGTCAAGAAATGGCAAACAATTGTACGGCATCACCCAAATAAAATATAATGGAAAAACAAGTAATATCAAGTCAAGGAATAGCAAACAATTGCACGGCATCACCCTTCGTGCTTTTACTCTCATCCAAATAAAGTACACGGCATCACCCTTCGTGCTTTTACTCTCATCCTCACATCCATAGTACGGCATGATCCTTCGTACATGGTTCAATAAGAGGGCACGGCATGATCCTTCGTGCATAATCAATAAATAAACATGGCACGGCATTAACCTTCGTGCATAAATAAATAAACATGGCACGGCATCACCCTTCGTGCATTATCACTCTTCCTCACCCAAATAACAATCACGGTTAAGGGCAGAGAAAGAAACAGCAATTCATAAATCGTCCCATCAAGGGCAATCAATAATTATCTTCACAACAATTCCCAACAAGGGAGAACAATAACAATTCACCTGTAATATATCTCAAAATATCATTTTCCAACGACTCACGGTCATACTAGACGCCAGTGTATGGATGCTCGTCACCACAGCCCATACACCGCACTCGATCACATAACACATAACACATAATCCTATTCCCTCAAGCTAGGATAGAACAAACACTTACCTCGAATGCTTATGAACAATCCAATCCGTAGAAATGTCTTTTCTTTCAATTTGGCTCCAATCCAACCGTATCTATACACAATTGATTTAATATCATCAATTCTACTCAACAAACTAATTCTTAATACCAAATACCACTTTTACAATATTCTGCCATGAATAGTAAATTTCAACCCGGGCCCACATGGTCGGAATTCGGGGTTAAAACCAAAATCCGGTTACCCATTCCCCCACGAGTTCATATATATAATTTGTTTCAAAATCGGACCTCAATTCGAGGTCCAATTCCCCAATTTATGAAAAATCCTGTTTTCTAACAAAAACAAGAATTTTACCATGAAAATCATTAATTTCTTATGAAAAACATGTTTAATGATGTTAGGAATTGAAAGAATTAAGTAAAAAGTGACTTACAATCGTTTTGATGAAGAAGAAATCCTTGAAGAATCGCAAATGGGTGTTTTGGTTTTTGTAAAATGTGAAGAAATGACCGAAATTCGTGTTTTTCAGGTCTCTGTGTTCGCATTTGCGAACATGGGTTCGCAATTGCGAACCCCGACCAATTTCTGGAGTTTGAAAAATAAGCTAAGGGTGGGAAGTTCGCATTTGCGAACATTTCTTCGCATTTGCGAAGCCAAGGCAAAATTGGGAAGTTCGCATTTGCGAACTATTGTTCGCAATTGCGAACACAGGCTAAATATGGGGAGGTTCGCATTTGCGAACTATTGTTCGCATTTGCGAACCCAGGCAGAATAGTGGCCAGTTCGCATTTGCGAACTATAGCTCGCATTTGCGAACACAGGCACAGAAGGGTCAAGTTCGCATTTGCGAACTATTGTTCGCATTTGCGAACTCTGCAGAATAGTGGGGAGTTCGCATTTGCGAACTATTGTTCGCATTTGCGAACTCTGCAGACCAGTTGCAGACAGAAACTTCTAACATGAAAAATTGATCTCGTGGCCTATCCAAAGTTCACCCGAGCCCTCGGGGCTCCAAACCAAATATGCACATAACCTCAAAAACACATTATGAACTTGTTCGTGCGATCACATCGCCAATATCACCTCGTTTTCATCAAATCAAGCCTCAAATGCATGATTTTCATACCTTTAGTTTTCAAAACTTTCAAACTTGGGACTCAAGGTCCAAAACATCTCAAACGACATCCAAATGTCACCAAACTTTACCAGAAATCACATATATAATATTTAAGACTTGTACCGGGCGTCGGAACCAAAATACGAGCCCGATACCAAGGTCAATTAATTTATTTCCTTTAATAATTGCATAAAAAACAATTTCACATAAAAATTCATAACTCGGGCTCTAGGCCTCAGAATTCGACTCCGGACGCATGTCCAAGTCCCATATTTTCCTACGGACCTCTCGGGACCATCCAATCTCGAGTCCGGATCCGTTTACCAAAAATGTTGACCGAAGTCAACCATATCAATATTAATATCATTTTTATCCAAATTTCTCATAGAATTCATATTTTCTATCACAAAATCTTTCCGGCTACATGCTCGGATCGTGCACGTAAATCGAGGCAACATAGAATGAGGTTTTCAAGGCCTCGAAGCTCGAAATTATTAATAAAATAAGTGATGACCCTTTGGGTCGTCACAGTGTTGTAGTAACTTAAGGAAAGCTCAATCGAGGTATGTATGGCTAACTTTGATTCTTGTGAAATCGCCCTTATGTGTGCAATTCGTTTGGCATGTGTTATTTGAGAGATTGTGTGTAATTTGTTGATTTTGTTGTTGGGTATCTAATTGATGTTAAACTACATGTGGTGTGGTATGAAATATGAATTGAAATATAACAAGGGAATTGGAATTGGTAAAGAATTGTGAATAATGGTTATGATGGCCTATATGGCACCTTGTGGAAAAGAAACGAAACACTTGAGAATTGATTTATTGTGGAAAGAGATGAAACACTTGAATTGTGGAAAATTGTTGAACATACTTGTGTGAATATTCTTGATTATGGAAATATTGTAACTTGGTTGTGATATTGGCTTGATAAGTAATTGAGAACATGAAACAATGTGCAAGTTGCTTATTTGAACTTGTTGAAATTGTGTGTAGTGCCTTATCTGCTGTTTGAAATTGTTGTGTTTTAAACTGTAAGGTGGGATCGGGTTTGCGCGCCGCAACATGAGGAAATAAGGTGTGGGTTGGGGTGATAAGGGTGGCCGAGGTAATAAGGGTGGTCAGGGGTAATAAGGATGGAAAGCGATCGAAATCGCTATTGAAAATTGATACAAAAATCAATGATGTGAAATTGTGAAAGGAGACAACAGGAGAGTTTGCAACCTGGGGGGCACTGATTGCCCCTATGTTTGACTACTTGTAATTTATGTGGTTGATTGGTTGTTGTTCTATTTGTTGACCTTGAACGTGCTTGTGTTGAGGCTTATCTGAAATGAGTAAAAGGTGGAAAACATGGTTGGCTGGCTTGATTAGTTTTAATGTAATTTAATGGCTTGAGTTTACTTGGGACAAAGTTTGTCCATACATACCAGTACAATTCAAGTGTACTGACATCCCTTTTGCCGGGGGCGCTACATTCGTGTTATGATTGTAGGTGGATCAGTTGCAGGCACTTCAGCTCATCGGCAGTAGTATCCTTCTCCTTCCACTGCCCGTTTTGGTGAGCCCCTTTCTTCCTCGGGGCCCTGTGTGGTTCATGCCACTCTTGTTTAGACTTTATTTTGATTTTGTGTAAGGTATAGCCGGAGCCTTGTTACCGGCAAGTATTGTATATTCCTTTGTATCCTAGAGGTTCCGTAGACATGTAAACTATGGGATCATGGCCTATGTATATATATGTCGGGCATTGTAAATTGTAAACTTATTAGTAAATCAATCATATGGTTATGTTTGTATTTGTGAAATTAGTTATAATTGATATGATATTTGGTATATGAGAAACAATCAACACATGGGTAACGCGTGGGATAGAAAGGCACTCAGGTCCGCTTGACTGGGGCTACCCGATCAGGCGCCGGTCATGTCCCTCGATTTGGGGCGTGACAAACTTGGTATTAGAGCCTAAGGTTTTTAAGTCCCCTAGGATGTCTCCGAGCCGTGTCTAGTAGTTCCCTTCTTATCGGTGTGTTGTCGACCACATCATATAAGTTGGGGGCTACACGGGCATTTAGGAATTTACCCATTTCTTTGATATTCCAGATCGTGCGATATGGCTCAAGATATGGAGCTAATTTTCTCTCTAAGTATTACCCTCAATATTGGTAATTTTGATACCATAATCTGTGAATTTGAAGCATGTAAGGTGAGATTTATCTCACCATTGAGTCCAAGTGGATTACCCAAGGACTTGTTAGAAGAATGTGTTGAGCCATGGAGTGATTGGTAAAACTTGTTGTTAAGGAGAGTACCCTTGTTCCTACTAATGTCACTGCACCACCAGATCATGTAGTATATCATCAGTATGTAGGGCTAAAACCCCGTCTCTTAGAAATAAGCTTCCATGGTGTCCGCGTAAATGTTGTAGGTTCAAAATATAATTGATGCAGTATTCATTTTGTTATGTTAAGCGAATTATTGTTGTGAAAATATATGTAGGAGGTACTTCTTAATTTGTTTAATATACTATTCTTGGTAGATGAGGATATGTAAAGAATGTGAACTATGTGTTAAAATGCCTAGACTTGAAGTCAAGTTTAAATTGATATATTGTTGCCATATATTGTAAGAAAACTTGTTATGGTTGATTCCTCCAAAATGTTCTTATGTGTACCAAAGGTATTTGATTGATTGTGTCTAGTTGTTGGTAACATATAAAGAATGTGTAAGACTAAATGTTGGATTTTAGTTGTGATTGATACTTTACATGAATTGGTGTTGTGACCCTGATGTTTGTGAAAGATGCATTCCAATATGATCAATGTGCTATTATTGACAACTTAAAATGGGTGCAAGGAATATGAATCATGTATTGAGATGCGAAGGCCTTAAATTGAAATTGAAGCAGCATATATTAAATAAAACTGTGTGAAGTCCTATTTGCATAGAGATGTTGAAATAAGTCAAATGTTTTTGAGAAATAGAGTATAGACAATGTGTCAAGAACTCGAAATGAAATTGTACCTGGCAATATTTGTGAGATGAGAGAATATGAAACGGATTATGATGTTGATGTGAAATATGCGGAAATGATGTGAAATGTGGGGAAGAAGAGACTGTGTTATGGAATGTGGCCTAGTGCCAAGACTGATGTGATAATTATGGCCCCAAGAGCCGACGGACAAATATACGAGAAAATGGCATGATTCTTTTATTTGATAATGTGGTGATCATTTAAAGTGTTTGATTCGTAATTGTCATTTCCTTATTATTGTATGAAGCGTATAGGTGAATAATTTTATATGTGAACCCTATGGAAGGGCTATGAAATGCAACCTAGATGTATGGAAATTATGTAAAGAAAAAAAACTATGTGATCCATTTTATTTGGTAATGTGGCGATTGTTTAAACTTTTTGTTAAACCCTTATGATTTCCTTGTCCTTGCATAGATATGTTCTTAAAAAGAATCTAAATTACAAAACAGTTCATGCACATGCACCTACTCTTTAAATGAGACGTATTATTTACAAAGTCTCCCTATCATAGTTCTATTGTTTACAACCTCCTATGGAATTGAGCTCTATAATTATCTTCCAGAATTGAGTTATAGCACTAGTGATACTTCCTACTTGCTTTTCCTAAATTCTCAACAAAGGACTATTCCCGATAAATTTCTTACAGAAATGTTTTATTTAAATGAACAGCATCTACTCACTTATGCCTATACATGCACCGTCGTAAAGTTTGTACATGTGGTGTCAAGTTCCATGCAAAGTATCCAAGATTTGTGATCCTTCTCGAGTCACTCTTTTCTCAGTTGTGTATATGGCTTGAACAGCCAATCCACTCTCTTGCAAGTAACATCATGAAAACCTTTTTACTATCAAGAAACGTGAAAGCATGCATCTACACTTATCCTATAAGTACATGTCAATTGAAATGGTCAATGTGTGCATAAAGTTTTTCTAAAAATTCAGATCCTCACATCCCATCATAGGAAAGATCTTGTGTCGCCATAATTTTTGTTTCCACTTGAGATATCCCGTAGTAAGTAGCTCACTTGGTTTCTAGTATTGTGGTTGCCCGTGATGTAGAATTGTATTGTAGTTTGGAAGATAGTATAGCATAGGCATGTCCAACTCATAACGAATGATTATTCTCTCTTTATGTCTCCACAATGTGTTAATTGTATTCCTTATTTAGTGAAGTCGTTGTGCTAGAACCCAACACTTGTACGATAACCATGAGAGAACGTGTCTTCTATGTATCACTATGACACTTTATTTTTCAAGTCAAAACCAATGGAGATCTCATCATGAACATCTGCAAACCTTCAGTGATTATTGTGCACTGTCTCATTGAGTTTGGTGTTCTTTACACCCTCAACTTCTAGAATCATGGACTATGTCGTTGTCATGTGTGGAGAGTTTCACTACCCTTGGTATCTCACCTTCTTGGCTAGATATGCTTGTTATTTGCCTTCCCTGGAGCGTCGTGTTAACTATTTGAACCATCTAACCAATTCATGGTTTTGTCCCAATATCAAGATTTCCTAGCTATTGAGTTTCACTTGTGAAAGGTTGAGATTAGATGACTTCGGATTTTTGTACATATCATGAACATGTTGATTTGAATGACAAATGGTCGTAATTTTTAATTCCTTCATATATGATCAATTACCAAGAAGTGTTAAATTGTCTAGAATATGGTAATCTCATAAGCGTTCAATTATTTTCATCCTTATAGGCTTGTGGCATAGATTATGTGCGTCAAGTAATGTTAAGAGTGTAATTCAACTTCGTGTATTTTGAATCCCATATCACATTCAAGGTGCTAGAGTATTCCTATTCGGGGTGGACAGATTTTCCCTACACTTTAGAAAATGAGTGGTTCACGTACTTGAGTATTCCTCCTCAATAATTCCTATTTCCCATGTACTACTTACTCATATTCCTCATTTGTGTATTAATTGAGGTAGTCACAATGATTAACCATGTCAGTATTGTTAGTAGTAACATTTTCTGTCTCTTAGTACGACCTCATAAAGTACTCTATCCAGTGCATTAATGGATTTTTGAAGAACTCCAGCCTGATCTTGAACTCTGTTGTTCCTTATTGTATTAGATCCATTGGGAATTTTAAGTTCAGACAAGTTAAAGATAAAGCTTCGTAGTGTGATCACATATATATTGGACAGATAAAGTTATGGTCGGTTTATGGTATCACATCTTAGGGTAACTATTAAGGGTCATCAAGGGTTTAGTGTGAGTGTACCCCTAAAAATGTTATGTGAGTTGATAATAAAGGTAACATGATTGTATTACACATTAGGTTGCAATAGGTGTATGATATTCCCCATAACTGTTCCTCATGTACTTTATGTTTCCATATGCTTATGTCTAAGAAGATAGTGATGAAAAACAAATGTGGGTATGAATTGACTTGATTGAACTATATAATTATGGTAATATCCTATATGATGCACTACTAGCAAGACTCATGATGACTTGACTTCATATGGACTGTTGATTGAAATGAAATTATATTCTTGTTGATGAACACCTTTGCGATTACATTAATGGCTGGTAAGGACTATTATGAACACATGATTGTTTGTTTACTATGAACTGACATCCTTGATGGTATGATGCCAATTTATGGAATTGTGGGTTATTTTTGTTATCATGAATTGCAATATCCAGTGGAGTGTAAATTATACAGGGGAAGTTATAAAAAGGTAAAGTCAATGGATAATTATCTCATGCAAGATGTTTATCTGTCATCCTTATTATGTATGTTTGGGAGTTGATATTATTTTTGAGAAGGTGTTATGACAATGATTGTAAGTCGATAATGTCGTGTGGAAGGGTAAATGTGTCGTGGAAGGAAAGTACTTTCGTTTGATTGAATACCAGTTAGTTTTGACTTGGAATGTACCATATAGGTATTTTGATGTAAAACTGTGCAGTCCATATTCTGGTATCCATATGTTAATGTAGTTCTTATAATACTGGGATTAGGATTGTGGATATATACATTGTGGTGCTATGTACAGTTGTGGATGTGTCGTTAAGAAGATTTTGGTGATTCTCTGGCAGGTGGATAGGCCTAGTTACAAAGGAAACTCTGCCAAAATTTTTGAAATATTTATGAGTTAGTGAAAATTTTGAGACTGGAGGTAGGTTAGAAAAGATATGTGTGATTTTAAAGTGTTTGGAAAGACTATACTCCTCATTCGAGGACGAATGATCCTAAGGGGGGGAGAATGTAAGGCCCCAGAAAATTTTGCTAAGTAAATAGGATTCTGTGGTGCCACGTAGGCTAATTATTATATTTTATGTGCTATGAACATGATGGACATCAATTAGACTTGATAAATATGAGTATGAGTCTTATAGTAAGTGATATGAGGTCCAAATGGAAGCCCAAGTGTAAGCCAAATGGGAAACTTTTCGAAATACGCCAAAATTCCAAATGGATTCGCACATGCCTCCACTTCAAAGGATCATATATAATTATGTATAAGGTTTTATCTGGTGAGTAGCATATCAAATGAAAGCCCTTTGAGTCTAGTTTCCAACGCTTCAAACCGTTCGTCATTTGGACATTCCTACACAAAGTTATGATCAGATTACCAAAGGCTGGAAAATGCCGTCTTGTGTCAAATGTGCGACCGCATTTCCTGTCGCATTGTTAACAATGCGATCGCATTCCTATCGCAAACTGAACCCGAGAAGCCCAGGTTTAATTCTTCTATTTTTATAACCCGACCCCATTTCAATATATAGGCTTTGGGGTTCATTTTGGGGTCATTTCTTACCGATTTTAGAGAGTGGTGAGAGCATTTTAGAGAGAGAAGGAGGAACCCAACATTTAAATCATCCAAATCTTGCATCAATCTTCAAGAATCAAGAACCCAATAGCAAGTTCTTCATCTAAGAGGTAAGATTCTATACCCTAGGGTTTTAATTTCGAGTTTGGTGTATAAAATGAGTTATTGAGGTATGATTCTTGGGTATATTAGTATTGTGTATACATTCATGTACAACTTAGGTTTATGGGAAGATTTTTGAACATAAATAAGTAAAGATTGGGTTTGGGAATGAAGAAATTCTTGAAAAGGGAATTTGAAATCAAGATGCCGAACTAGTATTTGATAAAATGCTCAAATGAGCTAGTTTCATGAATATTTTTCTAATATATGTTTAATTTTGTTATGTCTCATAGTAGATTGGAATTGCTAGAGTTTTGGAGTGTTGTAGTAACTTAAGGAAAGCTCAATCGAGGTATGTATGGCTAACTTTGATTCTTGTGAAATCGCCCTTATATGTGCAATTCGTTTGGCATGTGTTAATTTGAGAGATTGTGTGTAATTTGTTGATTTTGTTGTTGGGTATCTAATTGATGTTAAACTACATGTGGTGTGGTATGAAATATGAATTGAAATATAACAAGGGAATTGGAATTGGTAAAGAATTGTGAATAATGGTTATGATGGCCTATATGGCACCTTGTGGAAAAGAAACGAAACACTTGAGAATTGGTTTATTGTGGAAAGAGATGAAACACTTGAATTGTGGAAAATTGTTGAACATACTTGTGTGAATATTCTTGATTATGGAAATATTGTAACTTGGTTGTGATATTGGCTTGATAAGTAATTGAGAACATGAAACAATATGCAAGTTGCTTATTTGAACTTGTTGAAATTGTGTGTAGTGCCTTATCTGCTGTTTGAAATTGTTGTGTTTTAAACTGTAAGGTGGGATCGGGCTGCGCGCCGCAACATGAGGAAATAAGGTGTGGGTAGGGGTGATAAGGGTGGCCGAGGTAATAAGGGTGGTCAGGGGTAATAAGGATGGATTCGAAATCGCTATTGAAAATTGATACAAAAATCAATGATGTGAAATTGTGAAAGGAGACAGCAGGAGAGTTTGCAACCTGGGGGCACCGATTGCCCCTATGTTTGACTACTTGCAATTTATGTGGTTGATTGGTTGTTGTTCTAATTGTTGACCTTGAACGTGCTTGTGTTGAGGCTTATCTGAAATGAGTAAAAGGTGGAAAACATGGTTGGTTGGCTTGATTAGTTTTGATGTAATTTAATGGCTTAAGTTTACTTGGGACAAAGTTTGTCCATACATACCAGTACAATTCAAGTGTACTGACGTCCCTTTTGTCGGGGGCGCTACATTCGTGTTATGATTGTAGGTGGATCAGTAGCAGGCACTTCAGCTCATCGGCAGTAGTATCCTTCTCCTTCCACTGCCCGTTTTGGTGAGCCCCTTTCTTCCTCGGGGCCCTGTGTGGTTCATGCCACTCTTGTTTAGACTTTATTTTGATTTTGTGTAAGGTATAGCCGGAGCCTTGTTACCGGCAAGTATTGTATAGTCCTTTGTATCCTAGAGGTTCCGTAGACATGTAAACTATGGGATCATGGCCTATGTATATATATGTCAGGCGCTGTAAATTGTAAACTTGTTAGTAAATCAATCATATGGTTATGTTTGTATTTGTGAAATTAGTTATAATTGATATGATATTTGGTATATGAGAAACAATCAACACAGGGGTAACGCGTGGGATAGAAAGGCACTCATGTCCGCTTGACTGGGGCTACCCGGTCAGGCGCCGGTCATGTCCCTCGATTTGGGGCGTGACACAAAATTGATGTTGCACTGAGCAAATGAGATCCAAATTCAGTTTTGTTTGAACCACTGGATCCGTATCGAAATTACAGAGCCATAGGAAAAATAATAGTCAAATTCCGAGTTCGTATGACGGAGTTAAAGCTATTTTAGTAAAAATAAAAGTTGCTGCAATTATTTTGGATAGTTGCTGAATTTTTTTAGCAGCGTGAACAGTACCAGGCACGCGTGAACAGTGTCACGCACGTGGGAACAGTGCCTTGACGCATGAACAGTAATCGGAACAAATAAAATTTGGTATTTTAGACAGATCTTGAGTTCCAGAGCTCCGATTGAGATGATTTTTGCGGCGTTGTTCTCGTCTCAACAAGGGGGTAAGTATTCTATATCCAAACGTGATTTTATTTAATGATTCCATGGTTATTTTCATCAAGTATTAGTGAATCAAACGGAAGATGTTGGAGAAAATTTGTAAATTTTTTAAAAAACGAAAATTAAAGATTTGAGGGGCCATTTGAACTCCGATTTTGGTAAATTTTATATGTACGGTATCGTGGCGAGACGAGGATTCCAAAAATGTGAGTTTTATAATTTTTTGAGAAGCGTACCGAAAGTCAGGTTTTGGCAACTTTGTGGTTTTTGGTGTAATTCGAGTTGTTTCGATTGGGTAATGTCCCTTTAGCCTATTTTGATGCATTTCTATTGATTTTGATCACATTCTACACCCGTGGAGGCCAATTCTCATGGATAGGGCATTGCGGACTAGTCTTCGAGCTGAGTCGAGGTGAGTAATGGGTGTGGGTGATGACCAGCGGGTTCGAAACCCCGATATACCACTTTGTGACACTATATTGAGGTGAGACACGTACTTTCCTGTGAGTGTGGGGTCGAATATGATTGGGGACTATGGCTTAGTCCGACATGTTGATACTATACTGTGTTTTTGGCTACTATTGAGCCGGTGAACCTCCTACTTGGATGGTTGTGTACATTGTTGGGCTGTGATCCAGTTATTGGGATCCTGCGAGGATCGTCATCATTGTTTCTGTGATATTGACATGTTATTTTATTACCAGTCCTGAGCTATTAATGTCATAATATTTTTCCATAGAATTTCTGATATACTGTTTTCTACTGAAAAATGATAAAAAGAGTTTTCAATACTACTTTTGAGTCTGCGAGGCTGCATTGCATATTAGCCGACATGTAGTGGATCGGGTTGCACGCCGCAGTGTATCATAATATTATGCTTGGGGTGTAGGAGCCCCTCCGGAGTCTGAACCCCCACAGTGAGCACGGATACCCAAATGGATCGGGCTACGCGCCGTAGCGGTCATATTCATGCATTGCATTGCATTTAGCTACACCTGTTAGCTGTTATATTGTTTTGCTGGTATTGTTGGTACAGATACTGTCATGTTGATACTGTTGCGGGGTATTTTGATTATAGCTTTACTTAGTGCTATATTGTGATTCTTACCTTCGCTGTCTTACCCCTGCTTATTACCACTAAGTCTGGAAGTACTCACTTTACTCCCTGTACCTTGTGTGCAGATCCAGGTGCGTCACAGCAGCCCTGACCCAGTAGCTGCTCGGAGTTATTTTTTTCTGGATAGTCAAGGTAGCTGCCGCGTCCGCAGGACCTGACTCTCTTTCCAGCTTACTTCTATTCATGTTGTTATCTATTTCCGCACTGGAGCACTGTTGTAGACACTATTACACTTTGTATACTCTTTAGACGCTCGTGACTCTTGACCCCTGGTCTTTGGGAGTTTTTATTGTTTTGGGACGTGATCCCCGTACTTGGTTATTCCACTATTGTTGTTCTACCTTTGTTTATGCCTAAAATGGTTGAAAGTGAGATAATAGCTCCGTGAGTTCTGTTGATTGGTCGGGCTGACCTAGTAGTGTGCTGGGCGCCATCACAACCGGGCTTGAGGTCGTGACAGATGTGCTCCTAAAATGTGAAAGACCTGTAGTTGTTCATACTTTAATTTGTTTGACCTTATGTTGACAGTGTAATGAAGGATATAAGTGGGTCTTCATATGCATTTAGTTGTTTGTTGTGAATTACTGGGGGTTATCAAAAACGTAATTCATGATTTGTTTGGGACATTTGACCATTTATTAGACATGTTGTAGTTTAATTTCGCTTTGTGTATTGTCAGTATTGAAAAAAAAATCAGAAGCTTGTCATATTACAACTGGTAGTTTAAACTATAATTGAAATTGATTTAACAATAATTTAGATTGATTTTAATAACTGGTAGTTTAGTTCTGGAGTCACATTATTTGTATTTAGTAATAATGTGAGTGAGCTGGCGTTCATATTGTCATTGGATAATGCAAAATCGGGAATCAAAAGTTATTAAAGTGTAGAGGCGTCAAAATGCTTTAATTATTTCGAAACTGCTTCATGAATTTCGCCAGTAATAAGTTGTTTAAGGACTCGTCATTAGTTAAACAGGTAGAATGAGCTGATTTTAATATGAGATTTAAATGATCAATTATTCCTTAGTTTGAGTGGATAAATGTAATATTCTCTTGTATAGAATGCACTTTAAGTGATTGAAGCCATTCTGGTGAACCTGTGTTCAACTGGAATTGAAGCCGAAGACAGTCCATTTGGACAGTTTGGGCT
Organism: Nicotiana noctiflora; assembly: GCA_032618575.1. Taxonomy (NCBI): domain Eukaryota; kingdom Viridiplantae; phylum Streptophyta; class Magnoliopsida; order Solanales; family Solanaceae; genus Nicotiana; species Nicotiana noctiflora. The sequence continues at coordinate 61,268 of JASVEL010010289.1, forward strand.
TCAGCGTTGATGAAAACGGCCCAGGTCTGGTTACAATTGCATATTTATTTGGACCTGGGCCAATGACTGATTTACCCCAGTCTCATAACAAATAATTTAGGACTTTTTCTTGTTTTTTAAGAGATGAAATAAATAGAAAATGCAGTTCACTTTAGGATGTCTTTAAATAAAAAATGAGATGAGCCTCGCCAAATAAAAAATGCAAAAATTGCGGGGTCCTCAATAAATGGTTTTATTAATTACTTAGATTTCTGGACGGGCTGTTTAGCAAAGTTCACGGCCCTCCCTAAAACAACAATGTGTTAGTCACTTTAGGCGCGATTTTAATAACATTACCTCCCTAAATTCGGGTGCACATTTATGTGATCCAAATCTAAATCTCAACAGAATCGAATGTGTTGACAACAATGGGTGCACTGGAGCAATGTGTTCCGAGCCACATTTTCGCGATGTTGCAATTCTCTATTAAAATAACGATAATAAAAGCGGTAAAGAGTTTAAAATTGGCATACAGGTTCAACATGTATAAAATCAAATAAACAAAGTCGGACATGACAGTTGGGCGACCGTGCTAGAACCACGAAACTCGCGAATGCCTAACACCTTCTCCCGGATGAACAAAATTCCTTATCCTGATTTCTAGTTCGCGGACTATAATACAGAGTCAACTTAATCCTCGATTCGGGATTCAACCGGTGACTTGGGACACCATAAACCTCCCAAGTTGTGACTCTAAATTAAATAAATGAATCCCATTTCGATTGTCCTTTAATTGGAAAAAACTCCTTCTATTATGCCCCTCGCGGGGTGTAGTACGGAAAAAAGGAAGTGTGATAGCACTGGCACGTTATTTGTTAAATTAATAAAAACTATATACAAAAATATATCGCATGTGCGTTTAGGATTTGATTCTACAATTAGGAGTAATTAAGTTTATTTTCAGAAAATGGAAAAATTACAAAAAATAATGTACTTTGCATTTTTAGCATTTAATATCTAAATTGTGTGATTTTATGCGTGACGACCCAAAGGGTCATCACTTATTTTATTAATCATTTCGAGCTTCGAGGCCTTGAAAACCTCATTCCATATTGCCTCGATTTACGTGCACAATCCGAGCATGTAGCCGGAAAGATTTTGTGATAGAAATTATGAATTCTATGAGAAATTTGGATAAAAATGATATTAATATTGATATGGTTGACTTCGGTCAACATTTTTGGTAACGGATCCGGACCTGAGATTGGATGGTCCCGAAAGGTCCGTAGGAAAATATGGGACTTGGACATGCGTCCCGAGTCGAATTCTGAGGCCTAGAGCCCAAGTTATGAATTTTTCTATGAAATTGTTTTTGATGTAATTGTTAAAGGAAATGAATTAATTGACCTTGGTATCGGGCTCGTATTTTGGTTCCGACACCCGGTACAAGTCTTAAATATTATATATGTGATTTCGTAAAGTTTGGTGACATTCGGATGTCGTTGAGATGTTTTGGACCTTGAGTTCCAAGTTTGAAAGTTTTGAAAACCAAAAGTATGAGAATCATGAATTTGAGGCTTGATTTGATGAAAACGATGTGATATTAGCGGTGTGATCGCACGAACAAGTTCATAATGTGTTTTTGATGTTGTGCACATGTTTGGTTTGGAGCCCGGGGAGCTCGGGTAAAGATTTGATAGGCCGTTGGATGAAATTCTGAATTTTTGCACTGCTAGTTTTTCACCCAGCTGTTGGCTTCGCAATTGCGAAGTATTTCTCGCAATTGCGAAGGGGCAAGTACAAGGCAGGGCTCGCAAATGCGAACCCTGATCGCAAATGCGAAGCCCCATTGACCCAGCCTTATTCGCAAATGCGAACAATTATTCGCAAATGCGAACATCCCCTTGTCCTGCCTATGTTCGCAAATGCGAACAATAGTTCGCAAATGCGAACAATGCCCTTTATTGCCTGTGTTCGCAAATGCGAACATTAGTTCGCAAATGCGAACACTGCCCTTCCCAGCCTGGTTCGCAAATGCGAACATATGTTCGCAAATGCGAAGCCCCCATTTGCCTTGGCTTCGCAAATGCGAACAAAAGTTCGCAAATGCGAACTTCCCAGCCTTAGCTTATTTTTCAAACTCCAGAAATTGATCGGGGTTCGCAATTGCGAACCCATGTTCGCAAATGCGAACACAGAGACCTGTAAAACACGATTTTCAGTTCATTTCTTCACTTTTTACAAAACCAAAACACCCATTTGCGATTCTTCACCGATTCCTTCTTCATCAAAACAATTGTAAATCACTTTTTACTTAATTCTTTCAATTCCTAACATCATTAAACATGTTTTTCAATAGAAATCAAAGGTTTTCATGGTAGAATTTCTTGTTTTTGTTATAATACAGTGTTTTTCATAAATTGGGAAATTGGACCTCGAATTGAGGTCCGATTTTGAAACAAATCATATACATGAACTCGTGAGGGGATGGGTAACCGGATTTTGGTCCGAACCCCGAGTTCCGACCCTTGTGGGCCCGGGGTTGAAATTCACTATTCCGGGCGGAATGTTGTAAAAGTTGTATTTGGTCTTAAGAATTAGTTTGTTGAGTAGTATTGATGATATTAAATCAATTGTGTATAGATACGATTGGATTGGAGCCAAATTTGAAAGAAAAAGACATTTCCACGGATTGAATTGTTCATAAACATTCGAGGTAAGTGTTTGTTCTATCCTTGCTTGAGGGAATAGGATTATGTGTTATGTGTTGTGTGATCGAGTGCGGTGTATGGGCTGTGGTGACAAGCATCCATACACTGGCATCTAGTATGACCGTGAGTCGTTGAAAATGCTTATTTTGAGATATATTTACAGATGAATTGTTGAACCTTTGCCAGGTTGTAGAATTGTTATTGTTCTCCCTTGTCGGGACTTGTTGTGAAGATAATTATTGATTGCACTTGTTGGGACAGATTATGAATTACTGTTTCTTTCTTTGCCCTTAACTGTGATTGTTATTTGGGTGAGGAAGAGTGATAATGCACGAAGGGTGATGTCGTGCCATGTTTTATTATTTACGCACGAAGGTTAATGCCGTGCCATGTTTTATTGATTATGCACGAAGGATCATGCCGTACTATGGATGTGAGGATGAGAGTAAAAGCACGAAGGGTGATGCCGTGTACTTTATTTACTTATTTGGTGAGGATGAGAGTAAAAGCACGAAGGGTGATGCCGTGCAACTGCTTGCTATTCCTTGACTTGATATTACTTGTGTTTCCATTATACTTTGTTTTTCCTTGTGAATTTATTAACCGTTGTTAATTGTTGAATTCTTTGAGATATTCCTTATTGTGTTATTACCTGGTTATTTCTTGTTATTCCGTGGTATACATATATATTGAATTGCACAGGTTTATGTGGGTGTCTGGTCCTAGGCTTGTCACTACTTCGCCGGGATAGGCCAGGCACTTACCAGCACATGGGGTCGGTTGTGCTAATACTACACTTCTTTGCATTTTTGCACAGGTCCAGGTTACGATCAGGAGCAGCAGGAGTAAATCGATTGTTTGGGAGTTGATCACATTTGAGACTGAGGTAGCTTGTAGACATCCGCAGGCCCGGCGTCTCTCTCTTTATTTATGTTACTAGTTGTAGTCTCCTTGTTCCGAGACAAACAGAATTATGTTATATTTCTTTCAAACTCTTATGTGTAGTATTCGGTAGTAGTTCGTGAGTTGGTGACTCCACGTCTTGGGTAGAGGATTTCAGTATGATTTTCATTTTGTAATTAGTTATTTCTATTTCGATAAAGTATTCCGCATTTATTTAATTGAAATTGTATTAAAAACAGGATAGTATGAATACAGTGGCTTGCCTAGCTACCACGATTAGGCGCCATCACGATCCCGATGTTGGGGGAAAATCCGGGTCGTGACAAGTTGGTATCAGAGCTCTAGGTTACATAGGTCTCACCACTCACGAACAAGCTTAGTAGAGTTTGAGAGGTAGGTACGGAGACGTCTGTACTTGTCCTCCACAGTCTATTGAGTTAGGAAAGAGTCTCTCATTTGTTCTTTCTTGTCGTGCGACTTGTTCCTTAATTACTGATTGAATTTCTACTCTTGTCCTTTCGCAGATGGTGAAGACACGCGCTTCTTCGTCCGCTGACCAGCAGCCCGAGCCCCAGGCAGCTCCCGTGAGGGGCAGGGGCCAAGGCCGTATCAGAGGCCGTGGTAGGGGTAGAGCTCAGCCCCAGGCAGCTACCCGAGAGGTGGAGCCTCATATTGAGATTGACGAGGAGGTTCCAATCCCAGCTGCTCCAGTGGGCCCAGCTCAGGTCCCAGGAGAGGCTTTATTTACCCCGGATCTCCGGGATGCTTTGGTCGGAATAGCGGGATTTATGGACAGCATTGCCAGAGCGGGTTTATTATCAGTTGCACCAGCCGCTTCTCAGGCTGGAGGAGGGGCCCAGACTCCTATTGCTCGTACTCCGGAGCCAGTAGCTCCTCAGCCTCAGGCACCAGTGGTTCAGCCAGCTGTGGCCACTCAGTCAGGTACCACAGCTCATGCCGGTGATGGAGCGGCCATGACTTCCGATTCGTTATGGAGACTTGATCGGTTCTCCAAGCTATTTACCACTACATTCAGTGGAGCCGCATCAGAGGATCCTCAGGACTTCTTATTCAGTTGTCATGAGATTCTCAAGACTATGGGGATCGTGGAGACAAACGAAGTTGACTTCTGTACCTTCAAGCTTGCAGGATCCGCCAAGACTTGGTGGAGAGATTATTGCTTGACTCGACCAGCAGGGTCCCCAGCATTATCATGGGACCAGTTTGCGGAACTATTTATGGAGAAGTTTCTCCCTGCTACTCAGCGGGATGTACTTCGGAGGCAGTTTGAGCGCCTCCATCGGGGCACTATGACGGTCACACAGTATGAGACGAGATTTGTCGATTTGGCTCGTCATGCAGTGGTGATACTTCCCACACAGCGGGAGAGGGTCCGCAAGTTTATAGATGGGCTTAATCATCCGATTAGACTCCAGATGGCTATGGGCGTGTGGAGTGACATATCATTTCAGGAGGCAGCCAATGCAGCACGCAGAGTTGAGATGGCTCTTGCTAGGGGAGGTGGTTATTCTTCGGATAAGAGGCCTCGTCATTCAGGCAGGTTTGGTGGTTTTTCCTCTGGTGGCAGAGAATCCTTTGATAGAGGCCAGTCCTCCAGGCCTTTTCATTCCGCCCTTCAGGCTTCACAGGGTGGACCAGGTGATCGTGGTTTTCGTGGGCATTATTCAGACCAGCCTCCTATTAATGCTCAGCCTCTTCAGAGTGTTCGTGGAGGCCATTCAGGTCGTCAGGGCCAGCAGCCCTATCAGTCTAAGAGTTGCTACGGTTGTGGTGACCCAGGTCATTTTATCTGGTATTGCCCTCTAGCAGCGGGAAACTCTCAGCAGCGAGGTCCTCGTCCTATGATTCAGGCCCCAGCTGACCCTCAGCCTGCCCAGCCAGCCAGAGGCGGGGGTAGAGATTATAGAGGTGGACGTCGAGACCGTCCAACCAGAGGTAGAGGTCAGCTAGTTGATGGTTGTCCTAGAGACGCAGCTCAGAGGGGAGGTGCAGAACCCCGATTCTATGCTTTACCAGCCAGGCCAGAGGCAGAGGCATCAGATGCCGTGATTATAGGTACTATTCTTGTGTGTGGCAGAGGTGCTTCAGTATTATTTGACCCCGGATCTACATATTCCTACGTGTCTTCCTACTTCGCACCGTATTTGGCTGTGCCCAGCTATGCTCTGGATATTCCAGTTTATGTGGCTACACCAGTGGGTGACTCCATTGTAGTCGATCGGGTGCATCGTTCGTGCGTAGTTATATTTGGGGGTCTTGAGACCCGTGTTGATCCGTTGCTTTTGGACATGGTAGATTTTGATGTCATATTGGGGATGGACTGGTTGTCCCCATACCATGCTATTCTTGATTGCCATGCTAAGACTGTGACCTTAGCCTTGCCGGAATCACCCCGATTAGAGTGGAAGGGTACCTCAAGCCACTCCGTTCGCACTGTTATTTCTTATGTTAAGGCTCGACGCATGGTCGAGAAGGGGTGTCTAGCTTATCTGGCTTATGTTCGTGATTCCAGCGCAGAGGTTCCTTCCATTGAGTCAGTCCCTATTGCACGGGAGTTCCCTGAGGTTTTTCCTTCAGACCTGCCGGGCATGCCACCCGACAGGGATATTAATTTCTGTATTGATCTGGCACCGGGCACTCGGCCCATCTCTATTCCACCCTATCGTATGGCCCCGCCGGAGCTAAAAGAGTTGAAAGATCAGTTGCAAGACCTTCTTGAGAAGGGCTTTATCAGGCCCAGTGTTTCCCCCTGGGGAGCACCTGTATTATTTGTAAAGAAGAAGGATGGCTCGATGCGAATGTGTATTGATTACCGGCAGTTAAACAAGGTGACTATCAAAAATAAGTATCCACTGCCGAGGATTGATGATTTGTTTGACCAGCTACAAGGAGCGAGAGTATTCTCTAAGATAGACTTGAGGTCAGGCTACCATCAGCTGAAGATCAGGGCGGCTGACATTCCTAAGACAGCCTTTCGCTCTAGATATGGGCATTATGAGTTCTTGGTCATGTCCTTCGGGTTGACCAATGCCCCGGCAGCATTCATGGAGTTGATGAATCGGGTATTCAGGCCTTACTTAGATCTGTTCGTGATAGTCTTCATAGATGACATCCTGGTGTACTCCCGCAGCCAGGAAGAGCACGAGCAGCACCTCAGAGTGGTTCTTCAGACTCTGAAAGATAACCAGCTATATGCCAAATTTTCTAAATGTGAGTTCTGGCTGAGTTCGGTAGCATTTCCGGGTCACATTGTATCGGTGGAAGGTATTCAGGTAGACCCAAAGAAGATTGAGGCAGTCCAGAATTGGCCTCGACCAGCTTCAGTGACTGAGATCCAGAGTTTCTTGGGATTAGCAGGTTACTACCGTCGATTTGTAGAGGGGTTTTCTTCTATTGCAGCCCCGATGACCAGGTTGACCCAGAAGGGTGTCCAGTTTCAGTGGTCAGAGGAGTGCGAGGCGAGCTTTCAGAAGCTCAAGACAGCCTTGACCACCGCACCAGTGTTGGTACTACCTACAGGTGCAGGGCCTTATACAGTTTATTGTGACGCATCTCGTACAGGGCTTGGAGCGGTATTGATGCAGGATAGTAAGGTTATCGCTTATGCTTCGAGGTAGTTAAAAATACATGAGAAGAATTATCCAGTTCATGATCTTGAGTTAGCAGCAGTGGTTCATGCCTTAAAGATCTGGAGGCATTATCTATATGGTGTGACATGTGAGGTGTACACTGATCACAAAAGCCTACAGTACTTGTTCAAGCAGAAGGAGTTGAATCTACGACAGCGGAGATGGTTAGAGTTGCTAAAAGACTATGATGTTACTATCTTATATCACCCGGTAAGGCCAATGTGGTGGCCGATGCTTTGAGTAGAAAGTATGCCGGCATGGGTAGTCTTGCATACATTCCGGTCAGTCAGAGACCATTAGCTCTAGATGTCCAGGCCTTAGCCAACCGGTTCGTGAGATTAGACATTTCTGAGCCTAGCAGGGTGTTAGCCTGCACGGTCGCTCGTTCTTCTTTATTAGAGCGTATCCGTGAGAGGCAATTTGATGATCCTCATTTGCGTGAGTTGAAAGATACAGTACAGCGGGGAGGTGCCACACAGGTAAATCTAGATGATGATGGGGTATTGAAATTGTAGGGTCGAGTTTGTGTGCCTAATGTCAAAGGGATTCGAGAGTTAATCTTAGCGAAGGCCCACAGTTCGCGGTATTCTATTCACCCAGGGCGCCGCGAAGATGTACCAGGACTTACGGCAGCACTATTGGTGGCGCAGAATGAAGAAAGATATCGTTGCGTATGTCGCTCGGTGTCTAAATTGTCAGCAGGTGAAATATGAGCACCAGAGACCTGGTGGTGTATTCCAAAGGATTGAAATTCCCGAGTGGAAATGGGAGCGGATCACTATGGACTTCGTTACTGGACTTCCTTTGACTCGGAGGAAATTTGATGCTATTTGGGTCATTGTTGATAGGTTGACCAAGTCAGCACACTTTATTCCAGTATCTGTCTCCTACTCGTCGGAGAGGTTAGCGGAGGTTTACATTAGGGAGATTGTTCGTCTCCATGGAGTGCCAGTATCTATTATCTCCGATCGGGGTACGCAGTTTACCTCGCGGTTCTGGAGAGCGGTCCAGCAGGAGTTAGGCACCCAGGTTCAGTTGAGTACAGCATTTCATCCTCAGACGGATGGCCAGTCCGAGAGGACTATTCAGATTCTAGAAGACATGCTTCGAGCCCGTGTTATTGATTTCGGAGGCTCGTGGGACCAGTTTCTGTCATTAGCAGAGTTCGCCTACAATAACAGTTACCAGTCTAGCATCCATATGGCTTCGTATGAGGCGTTGTATGGTAGGCGATGTCGATCACCAGTTGGATGGTTTGAACCGGGAGAGGCTCGGTTGTTGGGTACGGACTTAGTTCAGGAGGCCTTGGATAAGGTCAAGACTATTCAGGAGAGATTGCGTTCAGCTCAGTCCAGGCAGAAGACTTATGCGGATCGTAAGGTTCGAGATGTAGATTTCATGGTTGGTGAACGAGTATTGCTCCGAGTGTCGCCTATGAAGGGTGTGATGAGGTTCGGGAAGAAGGGCAAGCTCAGCCCTAGGTATATAGGTCCATTTGAGATTCTAGACAGAGTGGGAGGGGAGGCTTACAGATTAGCTTTGCCGCCTAGCTTATCAGCCGTGCATCCAGCTTTTCACGTATCTATGCTTCGGAGATACCACGGCGATCCCACACATGTGTTAGACTTCAGTACTGTCCAATTGGACAATGATCTATCTTACGAGGAGGAGCCGGTGGCCATTCTAGACCGGTAGGTTCGACAGCTGAGGTCGAAGAGTTATCCTTCTGTGCGTGTTCAGTGGAGAGGTCAGCCTCCTGAGGCATCGACCTGGGAGTCCGAGTCTGATATGCGGAGCCGTTACCCACACTTGTTTCCTGACTCGGTACTTCTTTCTTTTGTCCGTTCGAGGACGAACGGTTGTTTTAGAGGTGGAGATTGTGACGACCCAAAGGGTCATCACTTATTTTATTAATAATTTCGAGCTTCTGAGGCCTTGAAAACCTCATTCCATGTTGCCTCGATTTACGTACACAATCCGAGCATGTAGCCGGAAAGATTTTGTGATAGAAATTATGAATTCTATGAGCAATTTGGATAAAAATGATATTAATATTGATATGGTTGACTTCGGTCAACATTTTTGGTAACGGATTCGGACCCGAGATTGGATGGTCCCGAGAGGTCCGTAGGAAAATATGAGACTTGGACATACGTCCGGAGTCGAATTCTGAGGCCTAGAGCCCAAGTTATGAATTTTTCTATGAAATTTTTTTTGATGTAATCGCAAATGCGAAGCCCCTCATGACCCAGCCTTGTTCGCAAATGCGAACAATTGTTCGCAAATGCGAACATCCCCTTGTCCTGCCTATATTCGCAAATGCGAACAATAGTTCGCAAATGCGAACAATGCCCTTTACTGCATGTGTTCACAAATGCGAACATTAGTTCGGAAATGCGAGCACTGCCCTTTTCCAGCCTTGTTCGTAAATGCGAACAAATGTTCGCAAATGCGAAGGCCCCAAAATTGCCTTGGCTTCGCAAATGCGAACAAAAGTTCGCAAATGCGAACTTCCCAACTTTAGCTTATTTTTCAAACTCCAGAAATTGGTCGGGGTTTGCAATTGCGAACCCATGTTCGCAAATGCGAACACAGAGACCTGTAAAACACGATTTTCAGTTCATTTCTTCACTTTTTACAAAATAAAAACACCCATTTGCGATTCTTCACGAATTCCTTCTTCATCAAAACAATTGTAAGTCACTTTTTACTTAATTATTTCAATTCCTAACATCATTAAACATGTTTTTCAATAGAAATCAAAGGTTTTCATGGTAGAATTTCTTGTTTTTGTTATAATATAGGGTTTTTCATAAATTGGGAAATTGGACCTCGAATTGAGGTCCGATTTTGAAACAAATCATATACATGAACTCGTGAGGGGATGGGTAACCGGATTTTGGTCATAACCCCGAGTTCCGACCATGTGGGCCCGGGGTTGAAATTCACTATTCCGGCAGAATGTTGTAAAAGTTGTATTTGGTCTTAAGAATTAGTTTGTTGAGTAGTATTGATGATATTAAATCAATTGTGTATAGATACGATTGGATTGGAGCCAAATTTGAAAGAAAAAGACATTTCCACGGATTGAATTGTTCATAAACATTCGAGGTAAGTGTTTGTTCTATCCTAGCTTGAGGGAATAGGATTATGTGTTATGTGTTGTGTGATCGAGTGCGGTGTATGGGCTGTGGTGACAAGCATCCATACACTGGCGTCTAGTATGACCGTGAGTCGTTGAAAATGCTTATTTTGAGATATATTTACAGATGAATTATTGAACCTTTGCCAGGTTGTAGAATTGTTATTGTTCTCCCTTGTCGGGACTTGTTGTGAAGATAATTATTGATTGCCCTTGTTGGGACAGATTATGAATTACTGTTTCTTTCTTTGCCCTTAACTGTGATTGTTATTTGGGTGAGGAAGAGTGATAATGCACGAAGGGTGATGCCGTGCCATGTTTTATTATTTACGCACGAAGGTTAATGTCGTGCCATGTTTTATTGATTATGCACGAAGGATCATGCCGTACTATGGATGTGAGGATGAGAGTAAAAGCACGAACGGTGATGCCGTGTACTTTATTTACTTATTTGGTGAGGATGAGAGTAAAAGCACGAAGGGTGATGCCGTGCAACTGCTTGCTATTCCTTGACTTGATATTACTTGTGTTTCCATTATACTTTGTTTTTCCTTGTGAATTTATTAACTGTTGTTAATTGTTGAATTCTTTGAGATATTCCTTATTGTGTTATTACCTGGTTATTTCTTGTTATTCCGTGGTATACATATATATTGAATTGCACAGGTTTATGTGGGTGTCTGGTCCTAGGCTTGTCACTACTTCGCCGGGATAGGCCAGGCACTTACCAGCACATGGGGTCGGTTGTGCTGATACTACACTTCTGTGCGTTTTTGCACAGGTCCAGGTTACGATCAGGAGCAGCAGCAGTAAATCGATTGTGTGGGAGTTGATCACATTTGAGACCGAGGTAGCTTGTAGACGTCCGCAGGCCCGGCGTCTCTCTCTTTATTTATGTTACTAGCTGTAGTCTCTTTGTTCCGAGACAAACAGAATTATGTTATATTTCTTTCAAACTCTTATGTGTAGTATTCGGTAGTAGTTCGTGAGTTGGTGACTCCACGTCTTAGGTAGAGGATTTCAGTATGATTTTCATCTTGTAATTAGTTATTTCTATTTTGATAAAGTATTCCGCATTTATTTAATTGAAATTGTATTAAAAACAGGATAGTATGAATACAGTGGCTTGCCTAGCTACCACGAGTAGGCGCCATCACGATCCTGATGTTGGGGAAAAATCTGGGTCGTGACATTATGTCTAATTGGTTTCTAATTTTGTGTGATAATTGTTAGTTGATGTTAATTAGTATTTTAGCATTAATTTAGTTCCATGATTTAATTTAAGATTTTTAGTTTTATTAATTAGGAAATAAAAGAAAAGAGAACAAATATGGGACAATAAAAAATTTGGGCTAGTTTGGATTTCAACATCCCAAACAAAACCAGCCCAAGACTCACCCCAGTCCGGTCCATCCCAGGCGCACGTCCTAACGATATTGTTTTGGCACGCGAAATTTGAATCGTTGATCAAACATATCTAACGGTCCAGTTTAGCTCCCACATTAATGAAACGACACCGCTTTGGGTTGGTTGATCTGAGTCGTTCAATTCAATTGATCGAATGGCCCAGTATCGTCTTCCACGCCCGACCCATTTCCATCCAGAGACCAACCCGGTCTCAAGGGCGTTGGAACGATGTCGTTTTGTTAAGTCAATCAATCCAAGCCGTTGATCTTAATTGATCGAACAATTTAGATTCGTTCCCCCATCCCATATATAAGCTCACACCCTAACCTCGTCCACTCTACAACCAAACCCGCCCCATCGTCTCTCTCAGAGACCCAAACCAAATCCCCTTCCCTCTAAACCCTAGCCGCCATCGTATCCCAGCGCCTGAAACCCGGCGGCAAAGCCTCCCATGACCACCAAACTTACCCCCCCGAAACACCCAACCCCCATCAATCCAAATCCACCTTCAGCTTCCTTCATATCCTTACAGAACCCTTCGAATCTTAGATCGAAGAAATCAACCTCAAACCCTAGGTCATCTGTTTAACCCCAGATCAACACCAGTTGACCCCCTGACTTCCCCTAACCCTAAACCATCATTGGTTTCCCTCGAATGTTATCTTAGAACCTCGAATTTTAAATCTAAAGAATGAACCCTAGGAGAACCAGAACCTGGGAATCGATCCAAAAGGAAAAAATTAAGGTCGTGGACGACCTTAGTCGTGTGTTCTCAATCGAGAACACTCGATTACAGTTTGTTACGGCTTCAAACATAAGTGGAAGTTTTGACTAAAACGAATGGGAGCTAGGTCTGAGATTCTGAGGTATTTTCTTCTCTTTTCTTTTGTTCTGTTGATTGTTATTGCTTATTTGTTTAAGTTCCATTATAGTTCACCATTTGTCAATTAATTCTTCCTCATCCTTCGGACCTTTTTCTGGTCCATTTTTCCTCTATCATTTAGCATATGTTATAAATTATTGAGTCGATTAACTAGTTTCGTCAATTAGTCTGTTCATGTTTGTGGTTTAGTTGTGCTCTTCGGATTAATTAATGTTAGTTGTTTTATGTATTACCAGCTTCAGGGGTCACTTCATTTTGTCTAAGTTTAGTTTAGAAATTTTGATTTGTTCTAAATATAATTAGTTTACTCCCTTGTATCCATGTCAATTATGGTTTGAAGTTTTGCTTTAGTAGTCAATATAACTTTGTTCTGAATCATTGAATGCTTGACCCTTGTTTTGATGCTATTTATATTAATATGATGTTTATCGTAATGTTATATTTGGGTTCTGATATGAATTGAACTTGAGTTTAAATTCAGCCTTCGTTAATCAGTGGTTAGGTGAATTGGAAGAACTGATGGGGTTAAGGTAGGATAGTAATTTCAGGGGTTTTAGGGGGGTGTTTTAAAAAGGTTTGAAAATGTGTTAGTGTTAGTGCTCCGACAATAAGGGAACTTAGGTATTATTAGATTAATGAATTATTTAAGGAAAAAGTGAACCTCACCTACTTAAGAAGTTGCTAGTAGATGGTAGGATCAATTAAAGAGTTTTTAAATCAAAAGTAGATCAATAGTGTGGATAACACCTTGTTTAGCAGTTTTAAGAGTGGGAATCAGAAGCAAACATGGGGGGTAATAATAAGAGGTAGAGGATACATGTGCTCAAAGAATATACAAGCTGGAAAGGGAAAAAACTTGAATAAAAATATTTTCTACTCTTTAAATACACATACACACATTCTGATGAATGAGGAGAACACAGATTGAGAGATTCTAACAAGAGAGCTAGAACATTGGAGATACTTAAAAAAACACAAATTTTGATTAAAAAATAAGAGTTGAGAAAGCTTTGAGAGTTTAATCAGTTAAGATCAGCTTCTGAGACTAAAATTCAGAATACATTGGGTCTTACTGTTCCATTAGGTTCCTTTGATTCAATTCGAGTGTGTTAGGTGCTTCCGATAATTGCTGGTCCATTTTTGGTTTAAGTTCAAGTTCATTCGAGTCTATAGGATGTTTGGTATTGTTGTTTTTACAATTGATTCGAAGCTGCCAGTTGAAAGTATATTCTGGAGGAAATTGTTCTTACTGATTGGTTTTGGTCTAGTTGTTGTTGTTGTATTGTTGTTACATTGCTGCTGACTTCCTCCTTTTTTTTCTTGTATTCCATTATCCAGGTACATACTTGAACTCACAGATGATGCAACTTAGAGATTGAAAAATAAAATGAAAGCATTCAATTATTTTTTTATTGATGATGCATCCATAGTTAATTAGATAGCAGTAATATATAACTGTATAGTGTGGTTTAATTAGATTTATATTCAATAAAATTCCGACTGTGTGATTTGTTGGACTGTTAAATTTATTGGATGTTCTCCTGGAAACGTGAAAGACCTGTAGTTGTTTATAGTTTAATTTGTTTGAACTTATGTTGATATTGTAATGAAGGATATCAGTGGGTCTTCATATGTATTTAGTTGTTTGTTGTGAATTACTGGGGGTCATCAAAAAACATAATTCATGATTTGTTTGGGATATTTGATCATTTATTAGACATGTTGTAGTTTAATTTAGCTTTGTGTATTGTGAGTTTTTTTTTTGAAAAAAAATTAGAAGCTTGTCAGAATACAACTGGTAGTTTGAACTATAATTGAAATTGATTTACAATAATTTAGATTGATTTAAATAACTGGTAGTTTAGTCCTGAAGTCACATTATTTGTATTTAGTAATGATGATTGTGGGTTAATTTTGGAACAGACGTTCATATTATCATTGAATAATGCAAACCCTGGAATCAAAAGTAATTAAGGTGTAGAGGCTTCAAATGCTCTAATTATTTCGAAACTGCTTCATAGATGTCACGACCCAAACCCCGGTCGTGATGGCGCCCATCACATACTAGGCAAGCCCGACCATGATTTCCAGATAACCAACCCATTTATCAATTAGTACTACTTCATTAAGATTAAGAGCTTATTTTCATAATAGAAACAACAAGTGCTGAAACAAAATACATGAAATACAGCCCAATGAATCCGGTGTCACAAGTTTGAGCCTCTAACAGAAGGAAAACATCCTATACAATCCAAGTCTAGATAGAATAGTAAAATACATAAATGAGAGGAAGGAGAGAGACCGGGTCATGCGGACGGCGGCATCTACCTCGATGTCTCCTCGGATAATAGTAAAATAGCAGTTGCGGATAGCTCAACTGCCCTCCTGGACACCTATATCTGCACATAAAGTGCAGGGAGTGGGGTGAGTATCTTTCAACTCAGTGAGTAACAATAATAAGTAATAACTGATAGTAAGAACACCTGCATTATCACTAAACAGTACAAAGAATAACCGTACAGGTAAGTCATCCCTACAATGATAAGTACAATTCCAGTCCACTACTGTCTCACACTGTTCCAACACTGATCTAGTCCTACTGCGGTGTGCGGCACGATCCAATATATATGTATATATATATATATAGAATGCTGCGGCGTGCAGCCCGATCCAATATATATAGTGCTGCGGCGTGCAACCCGATCCAATATATAGATATACTGCTGCGATGCGCAGCCCGATCCAATATATATATTGCGCTCACTGGGGTGTGTGTTGACTCCGGAGGGGCTCCTTCAGCCCAAGCGCTATGATATTGTTGCGTGCAGTCCGATCCACATATATATTATATATATTACTACGGCGTGCAGTCCGATCCAATATATGTATATATATATATACTGCTGCGGCGTGCAGCCTGATCCGGTATATATATCAATACCTCACAATGGTTCCTCGACCCCATCTTAGTCAATATAGACTTGGCCTCTCGGGCCCACTCAGCTAGAACAGGGTATTCAACCCCATGTAGTCTCACTCAGAGTACACATCTAGTACTGGTTCATGTCATGCTATGCAGCTATGAATACGACTGAGAGTATGTGTTTAACATGCTGTAGGATTCGCTTATTTCTACAGGCTTCCCTAATATTCTACAAATAGGGCAGGGCCCCAAACATGGCTACTAGCCCAATTACGCACATATAAGCCCAGTCTCAGTTATTATACACAGTAAACTATCAACCGGGAAGGACCAAGTCCAAATCCTCAGTCATAATACCACCACGCTCGTGACATAACGCGTGTTCCATCTCATCATAGCACTGAATAGTGTAAATATGGGGTTTCAAACCCTCACTACATCATTTATTACCACCACTCACCTCGAAACGACAAAAGTCCTAGCTTGCCTTGCGCTTGCCTCGCAAATCAACCTCATCTGATGCCAAATGTGATCAAAATCAATAAGAATACATCAAAATAGGCTAAATGAACATAACTCAATCGAAATAACCTGAATTACACCAAAAACTACGAAGTTGTCAAAATCCGACCCTCGGGCCCGCTTCTCAAAAAAATACAAAAGTCACATTTTCAGATTCCTTATCTTACCACGAGTCCATACATATAAAGTTTATCAAAATCGGACTCCGTTTGCCCATTCAAATCAATGATTTTTAATAACTCAGGCTTAGAGCAAAAACCTCCATTAATACTTCAAATCCTCGATTTTTAGGTGTTAACTCCATAATTTAACAATGTAATAACATAAATTGAGTCCATAGTTGCTTACCTGAAGAATCCTCTCGGTTTTCTCCCCAAAATCACCTAAATCGCCTCTTAGAACAAAGCCCCAAATGTGATATAACTACTAAAATTCGAACCCTTCTGTTTCTTTAATCACTAACGTTTTTTCACTTCTACGGAACCTAACACGCTTAAGCGATACTGCTTCTGCGGTTTATCCGTCACTTCTGCGACAACTCACTTAATTGCGAGGACCGCTTACGGTCAACCTCTCACACCTACGCGACCGAGCCTGCGGAGCCTTCTCCGCTTCTGCGACATTACCCCAAATGGCCACGTCCGTTTCAGCGTACCTGGCCTCGCTTCTAAGATCCCGCCCCCGCGATAATCCTTCCGCTTCTACGGAATTCACCCGGAAAACCCCTGATCGCTTCTACGACCTCCTGTTCGCTTCTGTGGGGCCGCTTCTGCGATTCCCCATCCACAGAAGCGAAAATCCCTGCTTAGCACACCAACAATCCAAAAACATCAAAAACTCTTCCATAGACCCTCCGAAAACATCCCGAGGCCTCAGGGACCTCAACCAAAAATGCAAATCCGCTCTAAATCATCACACAAACTTGTTCAAATCATAAAAACATACCCGCAAACACACGAATCATCAAATTAAGGCCGGTTCAAGCCTAAGATTCGACCAAAACTTCCGAAACCTACATTCTATCAAAAACCCGACCAAACGATGTCCGAATGACCTGAAAATTTGTAGACATATCCAAAATGACCTAAGCTACTGCAATTTTCGAAATTCCATTCCAACTCCCCGATCAAAGTCTCACCTATCGATCGGATTTTGCCAAAATTCTAACTTAGCCAATTAACAGCCTATTTCTACACCGGACCTCCAAATTCAATTCCGATCACTCTCCTAAGCCACAAATGACCTCCCGAAGCTAACCAAATCATCAGAATTTGATTCCGAGCCATCTAACTTACAAGTCAACATCTGGTTGACGTTTTCCCAACTATTCCTTCTTCAAAGAGACTATTTGTCCCTTTTTCTACCAAACTCAATCCGAATTGACTCAAACTCACCAAACACATATATTGAAACATGAGCACACATATAACAGGGAAAACGGGATGGTAACTCTCATGATGACGGGCCGGGTCATCACATTCTCCCCAACTTAAGCAAATGCTCGTCCTCGAGCGGGTCAAGAAACATACCCGGAGTCTCAAATAAGTGAGGATATCTGCTCCGCATCTCCTGCTCGATCTCCCAAGTGGCCACCTCCATGGGTCGGCCTCTCCACTACACCTTAACTGAAGCAATGTCCTTGGACCTCAACTTTCAAACCCGTCTACCCATAATAGCTACCGACTCCACATCATAAGATAGATCACCATTAAGATGAATCGCACTGAAGTACAACACATGAGATGGATCCCCGACATACTTCCGGAGCATAGACACATGGAATACTAGATGAACACTAGACATGCTGGGTGGCAAGGCCAACTCATATGGCACCTCCCCAATCCTCCTGAGTATTTCAAAAGGACCAATGAACCTGGGACTCAGTTTCCCTTTCTTCCCAAACCGTATAACACCCTTCATGGGTGAAACCTTCAACAATACTCTATCTCCAACCATGAAAGACAAATCTCGAACTCTACGGTCCACATAACTCTTCTGGCGTGACTGTGCTATGCGAAGCCTCTCATGGATCAACTTTACTCTTCCAAAGCATCCTGAACTAACTCAGTCCCTATCAATCTAGCCTCGCTAGGCTCAAACCATCCCATGGGAGATCTACACCTTCTACCATACAATGCCTTATACGGGGCCATCTAAATGCTCGACTGATAACTGTTGTTGTAGGCAAACTCTGCAAGTGGCAAAAACTCATCCCATGAACCTCCAAAATCAATCACACATGCACGCAACATATCCTCTAAGATCTGAATAGTGCACTCAGATTGTCCGTCTATCTGAGGATGAAATGTTATGCTTAACTCTACCCGCGTACCCAGCTCCTACTGAAATGCCCTTCAGAACTCAGAAGTGAACTGAGTACCTCTATCTGATATGATAGACACTGGGACCCCATGCAATATGACAATCTTCCGAATAAAGATCATTGCTAACCGCACCTATGAGTAAGTAGTACATACTAGAATGAAGTGCACGGATTTGGTCAGCCGATCAACAATCACCCACATTGAATCAAACTTCCTCGAAGTCCAAGGGAGCCCAGTCACAAAATCCATGGTAATCCGCTCCCATTTCCACTCAGGAATAACCATACGCTGAAGAACACCGCCCGGTCTCTGATGACATTTGGCCACATGACTAACAATATATGTCTTCATCTTCCTCCACCAGTAATGTTGTCTCAAGTCCCGATACATCTTCGCGGCACCCGGATAAATGGAGTACCGCGAGCTGTGAGCCTACTCTAATATCAACTCTCGAAGACCATCTACATTGGGCACACAGATACGGCCCTGCATCCTCAGAACACCATCACTATCAATGGTCATATCTCTAGCATCATCATGTAGAACACTGTCCCTAAGGACAAGAAAATGTGGATCATCATACCGACGCCCTCTAATATGATCATATAAAGAGGACCAAGAAACAACACAAGCCAACACTCGGCTCGACTCAAAAACATCCAATCTCACTAGCCGATTGGCCAAATACAGAACATCATATGCAAAGGGCCTCTCCCTAACTGGAATATAAGCTAAGCTGCCCATACTTTCCGCCTTTTGGCTCAAAGCATCGGCCACAACATTGGCCTTCCCCGGATGATACAATATAGTGATGTCATAATCCTTAAGCAACTCCGGCCACCTCCGCTATCTCAAATTAAGGTCCTTCTGTTTAAACAGATGCTGAAGGCTGGGATGCTCGGTATACACCTCACAAGAAACACCATATAGATATGTCTCCAAATCTTCAGATCATGAATATGACTGCTAGATCCAAATCATGTACATGGTATTTCTTCTCATGGGGCTTCAACTGGCGAGAAGCATAAGCAATAACCCTACCCTCCTGCATCAACACACAACCATTGCTAACTCTCGAGGCATCACAATACATAGTATAAGAATCTGAAGCTGATAGCAATATCAAGACTGGTGCCGTGGTTAATGCTGTATTGAGCTTCTGAAAGGTCTCCTCACACTCCTCGGACCACACAAAAGGAGCACCCTTCTGAGTCAATCTAGTCAAGGGTGAAGCAATAGAAGAGAATCCCTGAACAAATCGGCGATAATACCCTGCCAATCCTAGGAAACTACGAATCTTAGTAGTTGAGGTCGGTATAGGCCAACTCTACACCGCCTCTATCTTCTTCGGATCCACCTAAATACCATTACTGGACACCACGTGCCCTAAGAATGCCACGGACTCAAGCCAGAACTCATACTTAGAGAACTTGGCATACAACTTCTCCTCCCGCAACCTCTGTAATACAACTCTATGGTGTTGAGCATGCTCCTCCTGGCTACGGGAGTACACCAGGATATCATCTATGAACACGATCACAAAGGAGTTCAAATATGGCCAGAACACACTGTTCATCAGATGCATGAACATGGCTGGGGCATTAGTCAGCCCAAAAGACATCATAAAAAACTGATAGTGCCCATACCTCTTCCTGAAGGCTGTCTTCATTATATCAGAATCTCTAATCTTCAGCCAATGATAGCCTGAACGAAGATCAATCTTCAGAATACCCTAGCTCCCTGGAGCTGATCAAATAAATCATCAATGCGAGACAAAGGATACATGTTCTTCACTGTTACTTTGTTCAGCTGACTATAGTCAATACACATCCTCATTGAGCCATCCTTCTTCTTAACAAACAAGACCGGTGCATCCCACGGTGACACACTCGGCCGAATGAACCCCTTATCTAGGAGTTCCTGGAGCTTCTTCTTCAATTCTTTCAGCTCGGCTGGTGCCATACGATAAGGAGGAATAGAAATAGGCAGAGTGCCTGGAACCAAGTCAATCCCAAAGTCGATGTCCCTGTCCGGTGGCATGCCCGGTAGGTTTGAAGGAAATACATCAGGAAAGTCCCGCACAATGGGAATAGAATCAATATTGGGAGTCTCAGCTCCGACGTCCCGCACAAATGCCAAATAGGAAAGACATCCCTTCCTAACCATCCGTTGGGCCTTGAGGAAAGATATTACCGTACTGGATACATAATCAGTCATGCCTCGCCACTCAATCCTCTGAATGCCCGGCATAGCCAATGTAACTGTCTTGGCATAACAGTCCAGAATAGCGCGACACGGAGATAGCTAATACATGCCCAATATAACATCAAAATCAATCATGCTCAAAAGCAACAGGTCTACTCGGGTCTCCAGACCCCCAATAGTGACAAGACAAGACCGATATACATGGTCCACGACAATGGTATCACCCACCGGGGTAGATACATGCACGGGCAATGCAAGACACCCTCGGGTCATGCCCAAATGAGGAGCAAAATATACATAAGAATAAGTGGAACCATGATCGAACAAAACTGAGGCATCTCAATGGCAGACTAAAATAATACATGTAATGATAGCATCGAAGGCAATACCATCGGGTCTGCCTGGAATAGCATAGAAAAGGGCTTGACTGCCCCCTGATCAACCTCCCTCTCTGGGTGGTTCCTAGCTGACTGATCCTCACCCCTAGCTGGCGGGGCGGGTGCTAAAGTAGATGGGCCAGAAGATGAGGGTTGTCCCCTCTGCTGATAAGGCATGGATATAAGTCAGGGACACTCTCTAAGGATGTGCCGAAACTCTCCACACTCAAAGCAACTCCCAGGTGCTGGGGGCTGGGACTGATGAGAACCCCTCGCACTGGAGTGTCCAGCAGAAGAACTAGGTCGGGAAGAACCCTGAACAATTGGAGCCTGTGATGAACTCTGTGCTGGTAAAGCATTGAGAGATGGCTGGCCCTTGTGAGAACTCTGATAACCTCAGCCAGAAGATGACCCACGATACTCTGAGCGGGTGGGCTGTGAAGATCTGAAAGAGCGACCTCGGCTCTGCTGACTCTGCCCTTTAGTCTGAGTGCCACTTGAACTAGCTGATCCTCGAGGCCTCTTGTACTCCCTCTTCTCTCTCTCCCTACAATGATATGTCTCTATGTCGCAAGCTATATCAACAGCATCCTCAAATGAGTGACTCAGAACCCTCTCTCGGGTCATCAAAATACGGATAGGATAAATAAGCCCATCAACAAAATGTCTGATCCTCTCCTGATTAGTAGGAACCAACCACGATGCATATCTGGATAACTCTGTGAATCTAACCTCATACTCTGACACTGTCATGTCTCCCTGGCAAAGCCACTCAAACTGCCTATGCATTTCCTCCCTCTGAGATTGAGGTATCCACTTCTCCAAGAAAATATTGGAGAACTCCGGCCATGACAATGGTGCTACCCCTGCCCATCGGCGGCGCTCATAAACCTCCCACCAAGCGAAGGCTGCTCCCTAAAACTGAAAGGTAGTAAAGGATACACCGCTCGACTCCAAAATCCCTACTGTACGGAGCATCCGATGGCACTTGTCCAGAAAACCTTGGTCGTCCTCGCCCGGAGTACCACTAAATATAGGAGGAGATATTCTACTGAACCTCTCAAGATGATGTTGTTCATCATCGGGCATCACTGGGACCCTGTCCCCCTGAATCTGAACAGCTGGCTGTACTGGGGCCACTGGCTGGACTGGTGGAGCCTCAGGTGTCTCAAGGCCCTGCACTACTTGCTCTGGAAAGTGAGCTGCGGGGGTCTAATGACCACTCCCGGTCTCGGATGTAGCTGCTGCAGTGGAGGCTGAAACTGCCTGAGCCGGGCCAGTGCAAACCATTAATATCTGAGCTTGGGTCTCTTGTAGACCCGGAATCACAATAGGCACAGCTGGTGCCTGAACATGTGCTGCTGGGACCTTTGAAACTGGAGGCTGATCTAGAATGGGAACAGCGGGTGGGTCAACTGGCACTACCTTAGCTACTATACCCCTACCACGACCGCGTCCACGGCCTCTAGCAGATGGCAATGGTGGTCGTCCGCCTCATCCTGTTGCACGAGTTCTCGCCATCTGTGAGAGAATAGAATATCAAAGTTTAGTTTCGGATCAACAAAAATCACACGACAAGAATTTCAAGAATTCTAAGCTTTCCTAAAAGATTTTGCAGCCTCCCGAGGATAAGTACAGACGTCTCCGTACCGATCCGCGAGACTCTACTAAACCGGCTCATGACTCGTGAGACCTGTTAACCTAGGCTCTTATACCAACTTGTCACGACCCAAACCCCGGTTGTGATGGTGCCTAACACATTGCTAGGCAAGCCCGACCATGATTTCCAAATAACCAACCCATTTATTAACTAATACTGCTTCATTAAGGTTAATAGCTTATTTTCATAACAGAAACAACAAGTGCGGAAACAGAATACATGAAATACAGCCCAACAAATCCAGTGTCACAAGTTTGAGCCTCTAACAGAAGGAAAACATCCTATACAATACAAGTCTAGATAGAATAGTCAAAGAAATAAATGAGAGGAAGGAGAGAGATTGGGTCCTACGGACGCCGGCAGCTACCTCGATGGCTCCTCGGATAATAGTAAAATAGCAGCAGCGGATAGCTCAACTGCCCTCCTAGACACCTGTATCTGCACATAAAGTGTAGAGAGTGTGGTGAGTATCTTTCAACTCAGTGAGTAACAATAATAAGTAATAACGAAAGTAAGAACACATGCATTATCACTAAACAGTATTAAGAATAACCGTACAGGTAAGTCATCCCTACAATGATAAGTCCAATTCCAGTCCACTACTGTCTCACACTGTTCCAACACTAATCTAGTCCTGCTGCGGCTTGCAGCCCGGTCCTCATTCATACTGCTGCGGCGTGCAGCCCAATCCAATATATATGTATATATATATATATAATGCTGCGGCGTGCAACCCGATCCAATATATATAAAGCTGCGGCGTTCAGCCTGATCCAATATATAGATATACTGCTGCGGCGCGCAGCCCGATCCACTATATATAGTGCACTCACTGGGGTGTGTGCAGACTCCAGAGGGGCTCCTTCAGCCCAACCGCTATGATAAGGCAGAGTGCAGTCCGATCCACATATATGTTATATATATTACTGCGGCGTGCAGTCCGATCCAATATATGTATATGTATATACTACTGCGGCGTATAGCCTGATCCGGTATATATATCAATACCTCACAATGGGTCCTCGACCCATCTCAGTCAATATTGACTTGGCCTCTTGGGCCCACTCAGCTAGAACAGGGTATTCAACCCTAGAAAATCAATCTCCGCAGATGCCAAATGTGATCAAAATCAATAAGAATACATCAAAATAGGCTAAATGAACATAACCCAATCGAAATAACTTGAATTACACCAAAAACTACGAAGTTGTCAAAATCCGACCCTCGGGACCGCTTCTCAAAAAAATACAAAAGCCACATTTTTAGATTCCTTATCTCACCACGAGTCCATACATATAAAGTTTATCAAAATTGGATTCCGTTTGCCCATTCAAATCAATGATTTTTAATAATCCAGGCTTAGAGCAAAAACCTCAATTAATACACCTCAAATCCTCCATTTTTAGGTGTTAACTCCATAATTTAACAATGTAATAACATAAATTGAGTCCATAGTTGCCTACCTGAAGAATCCTCTCAATTTTCTCCCCAAAATCGCCTAAATCACCTCTTAGAACAAAGCCCCAAATGTGATATAACAACTGAAATTCGAACCCTTCTGTTTCTTTAATCACTAACGTTTTTCCGCTTCTATGGAACCTGACACGCTTAAGTGATACCGCTTTTGCGGTTTTTCCGTCGCTTTTGCGACAACTCACTTAGTGGTGATGACCGCTTATGCGGTCAACCTCTCGCACCCGTGAGACCGCGCCTGTGGAGCCTTCTCCGCTTCTGCGACATTTTCCCAAATGGCCACGTCCCCTTCTGCGTACCTGAGCTCGCTTCTGCGAGCCTACACCCGTGATAATCCTTTCGTTCTGCGAAATTCTCCCGGACAACCCTTGATCACTTCTACGACCTCCTGGTCACTTCTGCGGGGCCGCTTCTACGATTCCCCATCCGCAGAAGCGAAAATCCCTGCTGCAGCACACCAGCAGTCCAGAAACTTCAAAAACTCTTCTGTAGACCTTCCGAAAAAATCCCGAGGCCCCCGGGACCTCAACCAAAAATATAAATCCACTACAAATCATCACACGAACTTATTCCAATCATAAAAACATACCCTCAAACACACAAATCATCAAATTAAGGCCGGTTTAAGCCTAAGATTCGACCAAAACTTTCGAAACCTACATTCTATCAAAAACCCGACCAAACGATGTCCGAATGACCTAAAAATTTGCAGACATATCCAAAATCACCTAAATAAGCTACTGCAACTGTCGGAAATCCATTCCGACTTCTGGATCAAAATCTCACCTATCGATCGGATTTCACCAAAATTCCAACTTAGCCAATTCAAGCCTATTTCTACACCGGATCTCCAAATTCAATTCTGATCACTCTCCTAAGTCACAAATGACCTCCCGTAGCTAACCAAATCATTAGAATTTGATTTTTAGCCCTCTAACTTACAAGTCAAACATCTGGTTGACATTTTCCCAACTATTCCTTCTTCAAAGAGACTATTTGTCTCTTTTCCTACCAAACTCGATCCGAATTGACTCAAACTCACCAAACACATATATTGAAACATGATCATGCATATAATAGAGAAAATAGGATGGTAACTCTTGTGATGACGGGTCGGGTCATCACAATAGATTTCGTCATTAATAAATTATTAAGGACTCATCATTAATTAAACTGGTAAAATGAACTGATTTTAATATAAGATTTAAATGAATAATTTGTCTTTAGTTTGATTGGATAAATGTAATATTCTCTTGTTATGATGTATAGAATGAACTTTAAGTGATTTGAAGCCATTCTGGTGAACCTGCGTTCAACTGGAATTGAAGCTGAAGTCAGTTGTCCATTTGGACAACTTGGGCTTCAGCGTTGATGAAAACGGCCTAGGTCCGGTTATAATTGCATATTCATTTGGACCTTGGCCAATGACTGATTTACCCCAGTCTCATAACAAATTATTTAAGCCTTTTTTTATAGAGATGAAATAAATAGAAAATATATCTCACTTTAGGATGTCTTTAAATAAATATGAGATGAGTCTCGTCAAACAAAAATGTACAGTGACGATCTGGCCCGTTGTCACGTGAGTTACCGCCCCGTTTACTCCATATTTTGTTGCTTTATGTTTCAATATCGGTATTAGAGTTGATCGCGTTTAATTGAGTTGGTTTTAGTTGGAAATGAGAAACTTAGCCTCTTATAAGAAGGCTTATTTTAGAAAAGTCGACCGGAAGTTGACTATGTGGTTAGAGGGATCAGATGTGAATTTTGGTGGTTCGAATAGCTTCGGGGGATGATTTGTGACTTAGGAGTATGATCGAAATCAAATTCAGAGGTTCGATGTAGAATTAGGCTTGAATTGGTGAAGTTTGAATATTGGCGAATTCCGATTGATAGGTGAGATTTTGATTCAAGAGTTGGAATGGAATTCCGAGAGTTACAGTAGCTTTGTTAGGTGATTTTGGATATGTCTACAAATTTTCAGGTCTTTCGGACGTTGTTTGGTCAGGTTTTTGATCGAATGTGTGTTTCAGAAGTTTTAGTTCAACTTAGGCTTGAATCCGTGGTGAATTGATGATTTTTGCGTTGTTTGATGCGTTTTTTGGAATAAATTCGTATGATGTTTCAGAGTAGGTTGGTGTTTTTGGTTGAGGTCTCGAGGTCCTCGGGGTTATTTCGGGTGATCAAATGGACTATTTTTGGTTTTGGAAGATAGCAGATTTTGTTGCTGAAGTGTTGCAGAGAATTGCTCTATGTGATCGCATTGGGAGCATTGAGATCGCATAGGTGGTTTTGGAAGAGGATCAAATTTGTTCTATGCGATCGCATAATATGCAGTGCGATCGCATATGTATGAAAGTTTGGGTTGTGCGTTCGCATAGGATAGGTTGCGATCGCGTAGTGTATTTGGGACTGAGGTCCCTGACAGTGAATTGTGCTATGCGATCACATGGGTTGTAGTACGATCGCATTAAGAGGAAATCTGGAAGTTTGAAATTTGTGCTATGCGATCGCAATAGCAGGGTTGCGATCGCATAGGGTAGTATCTAGGCATACATAAGGGTTTTAATAGTATTTCATCCGTGAACCAAGTCTATTTTCCACCATTGTTAATCAACCTTGAGAGATTTTGATGAGGAATTTAGAGAGTTTTGATTGGGAATCAATTGGAGGTAAGTCCTATAGCCTAGGAACACCATTTAATTGAAGATTCATCCTTTGATTCTCTGAAATTTGGGTAAAAATTGAAGAAACTAGGGCTTGGTTTTTGGAATGTAAATTTGGCATTTGAAAGGGCATTTGAACTCCGATTCTTGTGTATTTTATATGCACGGATTCGTGGCGAGACGAGAATTTCGGAGATATGAATTTCATAATATTTCGAGAAGTGGGCCCGGGGCTCGGGTTTTGCCAACTTCGTGTTTTTGGGTATTTTTCGAGTTCATTCAATTGGGTTATGTTCTATTAGCATATTATAATGTAGTCATTGTGGTTTTGATCAGATTCGGCGCATGAGGAGGTTGATTCAATAGGGAAAGGCTTAGAGGACTAGTCTCGTGGTCAGTTTGAGGTGAGTAATGGATGTAGATGAAGACCTGAGGGTTTGGACCCCGGTATATCACACTATGGCGCTATATTGAGGCGTGACATGTACTCTATGGTGAGTACGGGATCGATTGTGAATGGAGACTATGGCTTAGTCTGCCCGAGTGATGTTGTACTATGTTATTGGCTAGGAATTAGCTGGCAAACCTCCTACTTGGATGGTTATGGATATATTTGGGCTGTGTGCCGGTTATTTGGATCCCGTAGTGATTATTATCACTATTTCCATGATGTTTAGCATGTTTTCATGATATCAGTCCTGAGTTAAATACTGTCTTGAAATGACTAGTTAATTTTTCTAAGGTTAACACACCTAATCTATAAATTCTGATAATTGGAACTGAAAATGGTAAGTTTGACTGTGCCTGTGTGGCTTGCATGCATATAATTGGATTGATTGTGGATCGGGTTGCACGCCGCAGCAAATGTTACGATGATATTGCGCTTGGGCTATAGGAGCCCCTCAGGAGTCTGAACCCCTATAGTGAGCGCGGGTACCCAAATGGATCGGCTTGCGCGCTGCAACGGTCATGCGTATTGCATTGCATTGTATTCATACATCTATATCTGCATGTGTTATCTATCATTAATTGTTGTTATTACACTGTTAAATGTGTAGGAGTATTGAATTATAGCTTTACATTGTTATATTTCGGGATTTCTTACTATCAGTCATTATACATGTCTATTACCATTGAGTTGGAAGTACTTACTTTACTCCCTATACCATGTGTGCAGATTCAGGTACCTCGGGAGTTTAGTTGAGCTTTTGTTGATTTCAGAGTTCATTTGGAGTTGTCGAGGTAGCTGCCTGACGTCCGCAGGACCCGACTCCTTCCTTATCCCTTTTGTTATCTTTCCACAGTTTTGAAATATTGTATTATTTGGAGTCTTGTTACACTGTATTGTTAGAGGCTCTAGACTCAGGACCCCTGGTCTTTGGGCATTTATTCAGTATTTTCATGATATTTGGATTATTTCTATCTATCAGTTAAAACTTGTAGCTTCACTGCTGTTAAATGATATTCAAATAGCTGGTTTTTGAGCTTTGTTCTCGGGTTGAGAGTGCAAATGGTCGGGCTTGCCTAGCAATTGCGTTGGGCACCATCATGATCGGGATTGGGGTCGTGACATGTACAAATTACAGGGCCCTCAATAAATGGCTATAATAAATACTCAGATTCTGGTATGGGCCATTTAGCGAATTTCATAACTTTCCCCGAAGATAATAATGCGTTAATCTCTTTAGGCGCGTATTTTAAATAACATTATATCCTTAAACTCGGGTGCACATTTATGTGACCCAAATCCAAATCTCAGCGAAGTCGAAATATGTCAATAACCATGGGTGCATTGATGTGACGTGGTTCAAGATGTGTTTTCACGATGTTGCAATTCTCGCTAAAAATAATAATAATAAAAAGCGGTTAAAAGTTAAAAAAATGCACATAGGTTTGAACATATAAAATCAGATAATTTAAGTGGAATACAACAGTTGAGCGTCCGTGCTAGAACCACGGAACTGAGGAATGCCTAACACCTTCTCCCGGGTTAACAGAATTCCTTACTCAGATTTCTGGTTCGCGGACTGTAATGCATAGTCAATCTTTTCCTTGATTTGGGATTCTAACCGGTGACTTGGGACACCATAAATCTGCCATGTGGTGACTCTGAATTAAATAAATAAATCCCGTTTCGATTGTCCTTTAATTGGAAAAACTCCCTTTATTATACCATTCACGGGGTGTGGTCGGCAAAAAAGAGGTGTGACAGCTACGGTGACTCTGCTGGAGAAAAAAGCCCAGAACATTTTGTTCAGGGTTCAAAATTTGAGCTTAGATAAATTGTTGTATTTGGTTATATCTTGTTTTCCTACATGTTTCATGTTAAATGTGCTAAATGCTTTACCGCTTTGATACTATCTGAACTGTATATAAACTGTACTGAAACCCTTCTCTTCTTACCTCCAAGGAGTGTATGTTGGTCGTGACTTCTTTCTGCTAGTGTCATATCCCAAAATAGAACGAGGATTCGGAGGAGTTGCAAAACTAGATGATTTTTTGGTTACCGGTACATAGCTCCCATCCTTGGCTCGAGATGTCTGCTCGGGTAAGCCAAGTCTAGAACAAACACCCAGGTTTTAAACCTAGTATAACAAAACCTCATGCCGGATCCCTAGTAGGAATGCTTATTTGCATTATGCTGCATTTGACTTAGGGGATTCAACACAGGGGTTGGGTCCATCTAGGACAGGTGACCCGAAACGAAAAAGACCATCATGCTGCATCTTGTTTGCTTTGCTCATTTTATTTGCCTCGGATTTGCATGCTGACCGGCCGCGAACATCGGGAAAATTTGAAAAGAAAATAAAAAGAGAAAAAATAGCATTATAGAGAGTTAATTACATGTTTTTGAGAAAAAAAACACCAATGCCCAAATAGCGTCGACACTCTGTTGAAATTTAAAAAAAAAAAGAGAAAAATGGGGAGTTGTTTTATTTATTTGAAAAAAACAAAAGAAAAAAAATCCTAATTTCGAAATTAGTTATTTTTTTGGCCCAAACTAGGCTGGTTTGATTCTCACTAGATGTGAGATACGTAGGAAACCTTTATCGGGTCCAACATCCCCTTTTGCAAAAATGTCCAAAAAATGTCAAAATTAGTATTTTCGTCTTGAATAAGTCCGGTGATGTCGTTTTCGTCAAAAATAGCCAAATATTCTCGAAAGGGACACCGGAAGGCTGATTTTGCATAAATAGCCACCTTTGATCATTTTTTAGATTCGGGCCGGTTGACCCACACATCCTTAAAATCTTCGTCCCCGAGGCACTAAAAGGCCATGTTTGCAATATTGGGTCCTTTATTTTAATCTAAAAAAAGAATCATAAATAAGTCGGGTGATGTCGTTTTGTCAAAAATAGCCGAATATTCCCGAAAGGGACGCTAGAAGGCTGACTGTGCATAAACAACCACATGTGGGTCTTTTTTAGATTTTAGCCGGTTGACCCACACAGCCTTAAAATCTTCATCCCCGAAGTGCTGAAAGGTCGTGTTTGCAAAACGAGGTCTTTTGTTTTAATTTGAAAAACAAGAAAATAAGAGTCAGTGGGCAAGTGAATGCTTTTGTGATTTTTGGTCAAAATAAGTTGGGCCAGCATCGACATTGTATTGAACCGTTCTTGCAGAATAGCCTTAGAGTATCTTTCAGTTGTCGAAAGGCTATTTTTGTAAAAGAATGAACAAGTTTGTGCAATGTCATAAAATAATCCTCCCCGGCCTCAAAATTCAGGTGAAATTGTGAAGGGGCCACATTTGCAAAAATAGTCATTTGGTAAAAATTGGAAAGTGGGGAAAAGAATATGTCCGTTTCTTTTTATGTTTGTAATTCTTTTGATTAGAATATGTGGGTTATTTGATTTTCGAGTTTGAAGGTCATCTTCAAACGTTGGAAACACAGTTTGTTTTATTATGAAAATTGAAAATTCCAAAAAGTGTTTCATTGTTGTTTACCTTTCATTCGCCAGAACGACGCTCGGTCTGATTCATGCGGGTCGTGATAGACAATCCACATAAGATTCGACCACCTTTTAAAACAAGGAAAAGAAAAGAAAATAAGAATATAGAAAAGAGGGGCACAACGATTAAAAGCCGGAATGACGCATGCAATCGAAGAGAATGTCATGATAGAAATGGTTAAACTGCCTAGGTGCATTGCATCTCAATGTGCGATTGTCTGTTTGTTAAAATCGGAAAACTAAAAAGTTTGTTGATATTCCAGAAATTTCAAACAGTTAGCTTGTTAGAACATACTGGCATCTTACCATTACCAATCAAGATCTAAGGAACCAATACCAAAAAGCATGTCTAACTCGGAGAAAAGTGTTGAGGAGGAAAAGACGGAAACACAAACGCTGAAGGAGGAAGTAGACATATTGAGATGATAAATAGCAGAATGCACCTAACCTGGGCTAGGGGACAACCATTACCAATACTTCCTAATGCTTCTACTATAACACCGGCGACTCAGGAACACCCTCCCATTGGTGCATAGACGAGCTTCTCGATTCACCAATACTATCAGGGGAAAACTGCCTACAATCCCCAAGCTTCACCACCCAAACAGAACCCTCCTCCACCAATCGTTCCTATTTTCGTGGCACCCCCACCAGCCACGCTACAAAGATTATCCAGTGAGCCGTTGTTTTAGCATCACGATAACCAATACTATCCTCTTGAACCTACCTTCAAAGCTAATGAGTCACATACTTATACTCCTCATTTTGAGCTCCCGGCAGAAACTGAGAGGCCGTCTAAGAGTTCGGAGCAGGATGAAGTGCTTCGCAAAGTCAAAAGCCTGGAGTAGTCCTTTAGGAATATGCATGGGTTGGGAGGCCAAGTCAGTGTGGCCTATAATGATCTATGTCCTTTCCCCAATGTTCAATTGCCGACAGGATTCAAAATGCCAAAGTTTGATCTGTATGAGGGGCATGGTGATCTAATGACGCACCTGCATGGTTTCTGTAGCAAGATGGGAGGGGCCGATGGGAAAGACGAGCTGTTGATAGCATATTTTGGTAAGAGTTTAAGCGGGTCTGCACTGGACTGGTATTCAAGGACGGATCCTAGCGGGTGGTACACCTGGGACGACCTAGCGCAAGCATTTGTCGGTCATTTCCAATATAATCTTGAGATCGTCCCTAATCCTCCCGACTTCCTTTCTATTCTCAGTCTCATCCGACTGATGAATGCAATTGGAACATTGTTGAAACTCGAGAAGAAACCGGCAGAGAGCTTTAGAGAATTTGCATTCCATTTGAGGGAACATGCGGCGAGAGTTGATCCTCCAATGAGGGAAGGTGAAATGGTGGATTACTTCTTACAGACTTTGGAGCCAACTTACTTTGGTCACCTGGTGACGTCAGTTGGTAAATCTTTTAATGAGGTAGTAAATATGGGTGGTATGATTGAAGAGGGACTCAATTCCAACAAGACAATGAGCTATTCGGCAATCAAGACCCTCACTCAGGCTATCTAGAGCGGCACGGGAGGTGTGCTCGGGAAGAAGAAGAGGGAAGAAGTCATAATAGTCGAAGTTGGTACTTGGTCTAGATCCAGAGGTCCTTCACCCTACTACCAATCCAGACCCCACCACCTAAATTACCCACACACTCCATATGGCCCTCCACAGGCCTACTACCTACCATAAGAGCGAAATGTTTCTGTCCATCACGCCCAAACATAATAAATACTTAGATTTCGGGATGGGCCATTTAGCGAATTTCATGGCTTTCCTCGAAGATAATAACGCGTTAATCTCTTTAAGCGTGTATATTAAATAACATTATCTCCCTAAACTCAGGTGCACATTTATGTGACCCAAATTCAAATCTCAACGAAGTCAAAATATGTCAATAACGACAGGTGCATTGATGTGACGTGGTTCATGATATGTTTTCACGACGTTGTAATTATCACTAAAAATAATAATAATAAAAAGCGGTTAAAAGGTAAAAAATGCACATATATTTGAACATATAAAATCAGATAATTTAAGCCGAATACAACAGTTGAGCGGCCGTGCTAGAATCACAGAACTCGGGAATGCCTAACACCTTCTCCCTGGTTAACAAAATTTCTTACTCAGATTTCTGGTTCGCGGACTGTAATATAGAGTCAATCTTTTACTCGATTCGGGATTCTAATCGGTAACTTGAGACACCATAGATATCTCAAGTGGAGACTCTAAATTAAATAAATAAATCTCATTTCGATTATCATTTAATTGTAAAACCTCCCTTTATTATACCCTTCACGGGGTGTGGTAGGCTAAAAGGAGGTGTGATAATAAGTAGGAGTTAAATCCATCACACACTGGTGACTTGTTATCATCAATGCCCAATAAGGCTTGCTTCACTTCTTCCTTGCTGACTGGTCTGATTAACTATAGTTGTTGACTCCTGTTCAACACATTGCCATTCTTTATTATGTCATAGTTGATCACTGGTTGCTGTGTAGCTGAACTACCAAGTAATCCCCTATAAAATTTTAGAATTTCTTCCTTCACCTCTTTAGGACTTTGCATTATATCCCCATTGTTGTCAGTTAACCTGCCAATGTTGTTCCTTGCTTATCACTTTTTCATACAAGCATGATAAAAATTTGTATTAGAATCTCCCAAATTAAGGCACTGTACTCTGGACTTCTGTTTCATAATACTTTCCTCCACCATTAGCCATTTCTCCAGCTCTAATTTAGTAGTTCTTTCCAATTCAATCTGCATTTCTCCTGGTCAGGACATCTCATTTGGTTTTGTATACTTTCTAATGTTTCTCTAGTATCTTATATCTTATTATCGATGCCAATGAACTCCTCTTTATTCATTTGCTTTAGTAACCCTTTTAACTTCTTTTGTTCCAGACTGTCAACATTGTTTATTTGTTCTTTCCAAGCTCCCAAGCCTTCTGCATTGTACCTTTAAAAGTCTTCAAGTTTTCCAATCAGTTCAAGAACTTGAAAGTTTTCCCTCCAACTTGGCTACTTGTATCAAACTTCACACTTAGAGGGCAATGAGCAATGATCAGATAAACCAGGATTCAAAGACATCCCCTCTATATTAGGCCACATTTCTATCCATTCAGCATTTACCATAATTCTATCAATTCTATTGTGCATATGATTATTAGTCCATGTGTATTTTCTTCCCACTGTCTTCAATTCATCTACTTTAGCATCCACTAATGATTGTTTAGATTCCCTTGTCTCTATCTCTTGTACATGATTTCTATTGAATCTATCTTTACTAGTTAGAATTCTATTGATGTCCCCCATTATAAGGCAAGGACTCCTTATAATGACCACTGATATTAGCATCTCCTCCCATAGATTCTTTTTGTGTTGTACTGTATGCTTACCATAGAAAGCACATAGGTGAAACTGAACATTTTGCTGTATTAATGTTACTTCCCCCAAAATAAATTGCTCATGTTGTCTAATAATTACATAGTCCACTAATGTAGAGTCCCAGACAACTCATATTCTGCCCCTAGGAGCCTCATCATAGTTATCCACCCATTTCCAGTGTTTCAAAGCTTTCCTTAACACAAAGTCAGCATTACTTTGTTTCACTCTATGCTCAGTTATTGCTATCAATACTATATTATTAATTCTGCAATTTTTTTAGTTCTTTTTGTTTATACACCTTATTCAGACTACTTACATTCCATGCAATAAAGGTCATCATGATATAATAGGTAATATTGGAGGTCCACTCATGTCTTCCTTGCTGTGCATTCCTTTTGTACCTTGAGCTTCAGACATTTGAACAATTTTTTGAGTAGTATCAACTAGAGCTTTGAATGCGTTGCCTATATCCACTTCCTTCCCCCTTATTACATATGTGTGCTTCTTAGTTGCAGAGCTTCCTCTAGCTATTTGCTATTGTGCCTCAACCTCTGAGTTACTCTTTTGTATATCTGCTTCTTCCTCCAGTCGTTCATTAAATCTCCCTTGTGCATCAATTTTGTTATCCTTAGGATCAAGTACTCTAACTTTTTTCCATTCCTGCATTTGCTTTCCTTCCACATTTTTTCTCACTCAGCTTTCTTTGATCCTTACATATATGGCCACATCGACAACATTCCTAGCAATATATTGGTTTCCAGTCATAGTGTACAAGTTGTTCCAACACCTCCCTTTTGGATCATAGAGCTTTATCTTCTCCAGTAAAGGCATGGTAACTTCTTTCTCTATTAAATTCCTTGTGTATGAGATTCTCTCAGCAATAGTCGTACAAGCATCGGCATATAATGGCTTCCCAAACCACTTCCTATATTACTTTACGCTTGATTACTCCAAAGGTTAAGTGAAAGATTTGGAAGCTTGATCCACATGGGGATGGTTCTCAGAACTTCCTCATTAAAATCAAAATTCTTCGACCATTGCCTCATAATAACTGGCCTATTGTTAATTGTATAGGGGCATGAGCACCTTCTCCTTCTCTTCATTAGTACTAAGCAGGACTATGAGATTCCCATCATTATGAAACAATACCTTAGGTTTCCGCACACTTTCCCATTGGTTAGTGATAAACCTTTCAATGGCACAGATTGGAGGTGTATTTCCCACTACATCTATTTTACATTTTCCTCCACAATGTCTTCCTCTATCAGCTGCACAACTACTTCATCATCCTTCATTGACGAGGGTATATAGTTGAGATTTATACTTTTTGCTGCTAGCTTGTTCTCCTATAGTAATCCCGCCTATGATCGACCCTTATCAACAGTTGGATTTGAGTTCTCCACTTGAGTTTCCTTTTGATTATCCACAAAAATAGCCCCACGTTCCTTGTTTGAGATTGCATGTACTGTTCCATTGGATTTTACCTTACACGAGCTGGTTTTCTCATTTGCAACCCTAATTTTGCTATTTCCTTTGCTCATGTTCTCCTCAGTGCCAATTTCCTTCTCGAGTTCACTGGAGTTGTTGCTTGATTCCGATACTTGTCCAGATCTGGCCAGTTGTCGTTACTGCCATTTTCCTGTTCTGTCTCATTCTCCTGGATTTGATCCATAGCTTTGGACTTTCCTTTCCCCTGTTCACTCGATCTAGGCATCCTAATCTTCTGGTCTAGTACTGGTGCTTTGGTAGTATTCTTCTTCAGTAGTCCTCTTCCTCGCATTTTCCGATGAAGGCGTAGTTTAGTCAGTCACCTAACGTGCGCCCTTTAAAAAAGTTATTATTGTTCATATGGTCTAATACTAAAAACAAAAACAAAAATACTTTTAGCATGATTTTTAAATATTTTTTCTCAAATTAAAGTGTTTGGTCAAGCTTTTGAAAAGTAAAAAAGTGCCTTTGAGGAGAAGTAGAAAAAAATAGCTTCTCTCTAAAAGCACATTTATTAAGAGCACTTTTGAGAAAAATACATTTTGAAGCAGTTTTTAAAGCTTGGTCAAACACTAACTGTTGCTCAGAAGTGCTTTTCATATTAATTAGTCAAACACAAACTAACTCTTACTAAAAAAAATACTTTTGATTGGATATAAGTTGGATGACTATTTAAGGAATTGACTCTAAGGGCCCGTTTGACCATGAGTTTTGCCAAAATAAATTTTGAATTTATTTGGCAAGCTTATATTTGGACATAAATTTTGCCCACATTTGGCAAAATACTAAATCCCAAACCCCAACGCAAAATCACCCCAATTGTTGATTTTGCGTCAAAATCCCAAAACTTGGAAATTATATACATATTTTTCTAAAATAAATTTGAAAAATATGTTTTAAAAATACATGTCGAAATATATTTTTTTCCTTCAAACTAAATTTCACGCAAATAAAATTTTCAAAATAAATTTGAAAATTTATGGTCGATGGCCAGTTAATATTGAAAATGATTGACAGCTAGTATGTATTTAAAATTATTTTATGTGACGTAGTTCTCACCCACAATAATGCATATATTTCTTTATTGCCCTTGTGTTAAACGTTTCTGGGATTCTTTTAAGATAAAACCTTATTTGATTCCTATAACTTCTTCTAACGAAGAAATTATGCATTGGTTATACCAGTTTACTCATTTAACAAATCTGAAACTACCCTATGATATTCCTGCGAGAACTATTATTCCCTTTGTATTATGGGAAATTTGGATTGGTCGTAATAAATTTATTTATGATCAAAAGCCTAATTTCTTTTTAATAAAAATGCCTTGGTACAGAAAACTGCTGAATTTTATTTTTTGACAAATCATTCTAAGCATAATATGAGAAAACATAAAATTCCTATTTATATAAAATGGCATCCACCTGATTTTATGTGTTACAAATTAAATAGTGATGGTTCTTGTAACGCGGATAAGGCTATGTATGGAGTAGGAGGCATATTCGAGATCATCATTCAAATTGAATCTTAGGATATGCAGCAGCAGTCAATCAAGGAGATTCTACTCAAATAGAAATTAAATCACTCTTCCAAGGAGTGCAGATTGCCATCAAACGAGGATTTGTTCCATTAATTATTGAAACAGATGCCCAAAATGTTATTTCTATGTTACAATCACCATCCATGAATTATATTAATATTACTAATGATTGTAGGTCATTACTTCAGCATCTGGGTAAATTCTCTGTCCAACTAGTCTACCGTGAGCAGAATATGGTTGCAGATAAGCTAGCTAAGTATGGTGCGAAACAACAATTGGAGGACTGCCAAATTTTGAATCTCCACCAAGTTTTGTGATGTCTTGCTATCAACAAGACTGTCATGGCATACTCCATACTAGAGCAATTCGGAATGTTAGTAGTAATAACAGTAGTAATATTATTAAACCTGTTTGTAATTATCTTTTATCGTCTCCTAGTTTATCTAATATGATAGATTCTCCACTAGGGTGTATTTACTCTTGTAGTTTTAATCTTGTAATTCAAATGCTATGTAGGCATCCCAAGCTCTAAACTATGTAAATTTTATTATATATAATAGAGATAATGCATAAATATCTCATTAAACTTGTCCGAAAAAGTCATTTACACACTTTAACTTTACGGGCGACCTATGTCCCCCCTATTCTGTTTGAAGTGAATTTTATATACCATTGATAACTCATAATCAGTCTTTTGGTAGGCATGTGTAGTACACGCGCCATGTGTCAAAACAAAGAATAGGGGGAAATTATCAATATATACACCATGTAACAAAGAACATAAAACGTATCCAATCATAGCAACTATATACAAAAACCCCATCATCTACAAAAGTCAACTTTACAAGAATAGAAAACCCAAATAGCTAAAAAAACTAATTACCGATTAATCAAGAATTAACGGGAAAGAAAGATTGAAACTTTTACCACAAATCTTGATGGGTGCTTCAAGTTCCAATAAATTAGGCTGTTTCAAGAAAATCTCTTTAGAAATCAAACACAACTGTTCGATTTTAGTCTCTGTTAACACTACTTGTTTCCCTGGTTTACCCTTTACTTCAAGAAGCCGACTTATAATATCATCTAACACATTTTGGTCCATTTTTTTCAATTTTCACTAACAATTTTTTTACCTACTGCAAATGGGGTTTGAGTTTTGAGGGCGTAGATGTGATGGACTTGGTATAAGAAGATTATACCAATAAAGTTGTACTAGAAATAGAGATGAATAGTGGTCGGAATTAAGAAATAAAAAAAAATTGCCGGCAAGAGACGGCCTTTGACAGTGAAAGATGAGGGCTTTTATTTTTGTTGGAATGACAAAAGAGTCCCTGGTATTAAAAGGAAGAAAATATTTTTAGGAAAGGTATTTTAAGGAAAAGTAAAGTTGTATGCAATGTCTTTACCTTTTACACGCGAGTTTGGGAGAGTGAAATTACTGCCTTTGCCACGTCACCATTTAGGGTGGTATAAAATTTACCTCAAACAAAAATTGGGGTACATAGGTCACCCGTAAAGTTAAGGTGTATAAATGACTTCTTCGGCCAAGTTTAATGGAGTATTTATGCAATTTTTTCTATATAATATGCATATGTTGCTACCAAAAAAAGAAGTTTCTCTTTGTCGGTAGTCCGTTAAACTTTAAACCCTGTTGTTATGACATGCGTCAAATGTCATACAAACATTGAGGGGTTCCACAAAAAACGACAAAAAAAGAAAACCAAGAACTTATCCGAATAATGTGAAAGTAGAGCAACGAGCAGAACCAAAGCTTCACAAAAATCAGCTTACTATCTAAACAGGGCTTCCCCAACTTGATACTTTACTTGTTTTCTTGTTTTTCCGGTAAGTCCAATAATTTTACTCCTCTTTAATTACATAATTGATAGACTAAATGACTCTGTGTTTCTCTTAATCTTGGTGGGTATTCATTAATTAATTTGTTGAACTTGGATTTTTTGAGGTTTCTTTTATAAATGGAGCTTTATATTTGTGTTTGTGCAGTTAGATTAGCTGTAGTACTTAATTTCGGTTTACTTGTACAGAAGATTTAAAACCCCCCATATACCATTGAATTTATCATCTTAAAGGAGAAATTCCCTGCGCAAAACTCCCTCAGGAAATTGATTTTGAGGTTTGCATGAACTTCTGTTCAAATTATGTTAATTAGGTGAAGAGTTTAATATATATGTGTAATTGACTTATAAATTATGAGTAATGTTACCAGTAGGTCATAGGTTCGAGCCGAGCCTTGGAGCAACGGTAAAGTTGTGGAAGAAACCATAGGTTCGAGACGTGGAAGAAACCACTAATGCTTGCATAAGGTTAGGCTATTTGCGGGTGTGGCGCCGCGTCACTGCACGATGCTTTGTGCACTGGGCTACCCTTTTATTATATTACTGATAGGCATGTTTCTTTTTCTGCATATTTGAAGGAAAGTGTAGCTTTTTACCAATAAGAGTTCTGTTTTGTAAGCTGATCCTTGAATCTGCAGGTTGTGCCGCATGTCATACAGTCTACAGCTTCAGTTTGGCTTTTCGGTGGGCAAGATCTATGTTCAAGTAAGATATTTAAAGAAATTAGAACAAACACCTGTGTTCCCTTTTCTCTTTCTTTTCCTTGGAATCATGTTTGACAAATTGATATTTTTCTCCGCTTGATTAACAGCCTGCTAGTTGTTTTGGAAGTATAGTATGTTGTTACGGCATTATGGACAATGTGAAGCTGTTACTCAAGCCCATGATTGTCGAAAGTAACATAGAATGATACATTATGGAGTCAAGATAAGCTGTTGCTTTAGTGTAGTCAACAAAATATAGCTAGGAGACGTAATGATTGGTATCACCTCCTAACATTCTTGAGTAGTCCATATCAGCACTTTGGTGCATCTTGAATGTCTCTATTATTTGAATGATGAGTGCAGAACCTGAATACCTCTTGCTCACTTTTTCTCTGTGGTCGAAGAACTTTTGTTTGACAGTTTGACTTCGGCTTTAGATGGTAGGAGTAGTAGATACGAGGGTCACATGGGGCATAATCGGTTGATTTAGTTCTGATATGAATTGACTAGAAGTCAGAATCACTAGCGAATCAGTTTGGTTTTCATTTTGGTCTATAATACGCATGTTAGCATTTCTACCTGTAAAGTTTCTATGAAGATAACTTATGAAAAAGAGGAAGACAGTAGCGCCGGGTACTTAATGTGAAAATCCAATTTCAGATTGTTTTATAATGTACTCTTTCAACAAGAGATTAACTGGTCAATCACTAATCAAATTGTGATCAATTAGGATTTTATTTGTAGGGGGGATCCGTAGGCGTAAGGGATCCAGTTATATGAAAGGATGTTTGCGAGCAAATATACTCATATCATTTCCTTTTTGGGGAAATACACAGAAAAATATTTCCTTTTCGAGAGGGAGAAGGAAACTACTTGTGCCTGGTATGGAGTCCTTAATCCGTATCAGGCCTTCTAGTCTTTTATATTCAGCTGAGTTCGAACCTAAGTTCCCAGTTAATCATGGTATATCTGGGGATTTTGTGGAAATAATTTTGTTTGTTTCTTCTAGAAAAGCAGTGAAAAGTGGAAATCAAGGCCCCAGTGGAATTGCTGTGTTCCTATAGTGGAATGCTCCTCGGGAGGACTTCTTAACTGGTGATAACTAAGTATTGTGAGCTCACGAACAACGAGCTGATCATTGTTTCTTAGATTGTCCACTGACTAAACAGTTCTGAACAACGAGCTGATCATTGTTTCTTAGATTGTCCACTGACTAAACAGTTCTGAGCTATGTTTTAGTTTCTCATGGCTAATGCCGCGAAACTTGTCATGCTTTTCCAATTACTAGCATTGCAGTTAATTTGGAAGGATGTTTAACAGCAAATATACTTATAACATTTCCTTTTTGGGGAACCACTTCGGCCGTATTAGGCCTTCTAATCTTTTATATTCAGTTGAGTTCAAACCTAAGTTCCTGGTTAATCATGGTATATCTGGGGATTTTGAGGAAAGGTTTTTGTTTGTTTGGGAGACGGCTTGGGGGGGGGGGGGTGTTAGAGGGGTTAAGGTCTGATCTGATCTGCTATGGTTGGTCCAGTTACGTTTGCAAGCTACTGAATGTTTTAACATATTTCCAGTGAATAAGAGCTCTTCGAGTGAGGTAAAAAAGAAGTAACTTAGAAAGGAGTCTGACAATTTTTACGCATCAAGAAAACAGTAACAGCACTTATCTAAAATGCTGGATCTTTGCATAGTTGATTTTTGGTTTTACTGTTTTGATGCACTCAGTTAACCCGATCTTCATAATCGTGATACACAATTGTGCCTATCTACATTACGTGATGCTGGTGTATACGACATGGAGCCTCTTCTCTATCCATCACCTTTGTGGTGCTTCACTAGTATATGCTAATTTATTGCCTGTTACATTCTGTTGGAACTAACAAATGGTTCGTTTTTCCACGAGATGGTACTTCTAATGATACTTGTTATTAAGGAATATAATAATTTGTTTATAACCCAATTGCTCCTTGTTTATGTACCACCAGTGATGATGAACCTTTGGCCTTCAAGAAAATGCACGAATTTTCTGCGACGGATGGCTTTGTAGAGATAGCTGAATCCTTGGCAAACATGACAAAGTTCATCGCAAATGAGCCCTCCATGGGACTTTTCTACATTCAGCATCATACTCAGAGTGCAGCTCTCAACCTTATCAATCTCAAGAACAATATTGAGGAAAAATCTCGTGAAGTGACTTTGCACGAGGAAGATTCAAAGGATTCTATCACCATGATCAGGTCGATGAAAGATTGTGGTGCACCAATTGCTAATGAGATGATTAAAGATCTGAGACATTCTCTAGCTGTTGTGTCGAAGAATAGGCAATTGAGAAAAGGGTTAATAAGGCAGTCCAGGTCAAGTTTGGAGTCGTGCCACTTGGGTTCGAAGTACAGTTCCAGAATTGGATGGTGAGTGGGTTATCTCTCAAATATTTTCAGGTCAGAGGCGGATCTAGAGTTTAAGGTTGTTATCAACGACCCCATTAAACTTTTGAACTGAGCTCCATTGACCTGTGTTTCAGGTCAACCAAAGAAAAAGTTAATACTAGTTTTAAGTGGTCTCAATTAGAGTCCAAAGAATGTGATGTAACCTATATTGATGATGCACTATCAGCTTCAACGGCCGGATGTTTGTTCTCAGTTTCAGAGTTGCCATTATCAAGTCCAACTAATAATGAGCTACACATGTCCAATGATCAATAAATGTTATTAATAGTGAAATGAAAGACTCGAGCTTGATGGTCTTGAGATTTGATCATGCTTTTCAACAAGTAAATTTAAATGATTACTCCCTGTGACTAAATTTAATTTATGTAATGCAGTTAGGATTTTGAGAGTTAAACAAGTTTTTCTTTGTTTAAAAAATATTTAGAGATTAAAATTAAGAAGTTTGATTCTCGAAATTCGAGTTAAATTTGAACGATGTGCAAGATATCTTGAAATTTCATCTTAGGTAAAATAAAAAATCCAACCTAGATTGCATGTTGTCCACTAAAATCAATTTGAGTTGCTAAACCCTTAAACTTAAAAAGAACTTTTTATTTAGACACATGCCATAACTTATTAGCCTCAAAAGATCTCTGCTCACGAAACAAAAAACAAATATAAACTAGTGAAGGGAGTTATCATTCAAGGAAATTTGCATTTTAAAGATGGTTTTGAAGCCAATGCTCACAAATTTCTTCTTCATTTGAACAAGTCGAGGAGTGAATCTTCATGTATTCGATGATCTTGATCAAGCTAAGAGGGATGACCATCCATCTTCCACCATTCTTACACACTCAATGCCAATGGATGATGCTGCCTCTGCCATTCTTACCATTCTGTGTCTGTTAAACCATATAAAACTTACTATATAGTAGAATATTTTCCAAAAATAATCTGAATTTGTGATGAATTCTACTGAGTGAAATTATAAGATTTATAACTATAGAGGACCATTGACTTCGCGTAATATCTCTTGATATTTCAATTTTAGCTACTCAATACAGAAATTACTTCCTAAATACCACTTCTTATTTAAGTGTTTGCCTGGATACGCCGTTTAAATATTACTGGAAGAGTGAATTTACTTGTTACCCTTTATAAGCAAGCTGATTTTTTTTTAACTTATTTTGGTAATAATTGTTGAGGAGGAAATATTATAGTAGTTATAAAGTGAGTCTGGAACCTAAATAATAAACAATAAAACAAAAATTACTCTTTTAAAATAAAAAAAAAAAACCAAAATACCCAATTCGCAGTATAAAACTGCGAAATACATTAAATTTTTTTTTTAAAAAAATAGGGGTAATACGCAGTACTGTACTGCGTAATACCCTTTTAAATACCGGCCATCTCCTTCATTTTATCCCCACTTTCATTTTCAACTTCAACACCAAAACCTTTCGGCCCCCTCTCCTTTTCTCTCAAATTTTTTGTCAAAAAAGAGATTTTGCGGTCCCACCCGTCCCCTTCAAGTGTAACACAAGTGGGCCCCACATGGAGACAGTGTTGGACACGATTTCAGTTACAAAATTTCAGTTTTACAGCTTTAATTTGAGGTATTTGAATTAATTTTATTTTATAAATCACTAGAAAATATGTTAGTGTTAGTTTTATATTATATAGCATGTTACTGTTAATTGTATTTATGTTATATGTTGTATATACCATGTGCGAAATGTTAGCAGTAATTTACCATGTTAATTTTAATTTATAATGTTGGTATTTTTATTGTGTTAGTATTAATTTAATATGTTATTGTATATCATGTTAGCGTAGAGCCTGTTAGCGTAGAGCCTTGTAGCGTAGAGCTTTGTAGCGTAGAGCCTTAGTATGAATTTATCATA
Source organism: Nicotiana noctiflora (assembly GCA_032618575.1). NCBI lineage: Eukaryota > Viridiplantae > Streptophyta > Magnoliopsida > Solanales > Solanaceae > Nicotiana > Nicotiana noctiflora. The sequence continues at coordinate 105,349 of JASVEL010010289.1, forward strand.
TTTTGATATTTTTATCAAGTTGTCATAAATAAAATTGAAAATATTAAAATTGATATTTACAATAATTAAGTATTATTATGTGTTCCCGGGCCTCAAAAATCAAGCCTGGAACCTTTAAACACCCATTATATTTAATTTGTAAAATTATACGTAATTTAATTAATTAAGATAATTAAATTATGAAAATATTAAAATTGATAGTTACAATAATTAAGCATTATTATGTGGTCCCGGGCCTCAAAAATCAAGCCTGAAACCTTTAAACACCCATTATATTTAATTTGTAAAATTATACGTAATTTAATTAATTAAGACAATTAAATTATGATATTAAAATTGAGATTTATAATAATTAATCATTATTATGTGGTCCCGGGCCTCAAAAATCAAGCCTTGAACCTTTAAACAACCAGTATATTTAATTTGTAAAATTATACGTAATTTAATTAATTAAGACAATAAAATTATGAAAATATTAAAATTGAGATTTATAATAATTAATCATTATTATGTGGTCTCGGGCCTAAAAAATCAAGGCTGGAACCTTTAAGCATCCATTATATTGAATTTGTAAAATTATACGTAATTTAATTAATTAAGATAATAAAATTATAAAAATATTAAAATTGATATTTACAATAATGAAGCATTATTATGTGTTCCCGGGCCTCAAAACTCAAGCCTGGAACCTTTAAACAACCATTATATTTAATTTAAAAAATTATACGTAATTTAATTAATTAAGAAAATAAAATTATGAAAATATTAAAATTGAGATTTATAATAATTAATCATTATTAAGTGGTCCCGGGCCTCAAAAATCATGCCTGGAACCTTTAAACACAATATATTTAATTTGTAAAATTATACGTAAGTTAATTAATTAAGACAATAAAATTATGAAAATATTAAAATTGAGATTTATAATAATTAATCATTATTATGTGGTCCCGGGCCTCAAAAATCAAGCCCCGAACCTTTAAATAATCATTATATTTAATTTGTAAAATTATACGTAATTTAATTAATTAAGACAATAAAATTATGAAAATATTAAAATTGAGATTTATAATAATTAATCATTATTATGTGGTCCCGAGCCTCAAAAATCAAGCCTGGAACCTTTAAACAATCATTGTATTTAATTTGTAAAATTATACGTAATTTAATTAATTAATAGTGTGTCTTCATTTATGCAATAATTAATTTTTCTTATTTATAGTACACGACATGGCATCTCGTCTACCTGCACACCCTGGACCTTCGGAAGAAGGATTATTAGTATTGCAGGGTGACCATGGGTCATCGTTTATTTGGGAGGGCCAGCTAGCTCTTCAGACTATATGCCCTAGGAGGCCGGACGATCTATGGGAGTTTTTGGCGCAACATCCCTTTCATCCACGAGTTGTACAGCTTCTAGAGCAAACCGGCTTGTACAACATATTTGAGTTGGGACGGATCCAGCTTGACTGGTCGCTCATCACAGCGTTGATAGAGCGGTGGCGACCAGAGATGCATACATTTCACCTGCCTACTGGAGAGGCTACGATCACTCTCCAGGATGTGCAAGTGCTATATGGATTGCGCATTGAGGCCGCGCATTGACACTAACCCAGGCGTGGAGACGGATGACCCGCGCACAGCTGGCGGATGCGATGGGGCGGATGACAGGTTTGCACCCGGCGGGCGACCGTGGTGGTTGTCGTGTCCAGCTATCATTGATTAGAGCGTCCATGGCGGAGTTGCATCCACAGTTCACGCATGAGACAGAGGACCTGTGGATTATCCGTTACACTCGGATGACATTGCTCATGCTATTTTGGCATGTCTTGTTTCCCGACACGTCGGGGAATAAGATATCGATGCGCTTTCTCCACTCTTTGGAGGATATGGAGCAGGTGCAGCATTACAATTAGGCAACTGTTGTTCTGGCGCATCTCTATAGGAGCATGTACCGGGCTAGCATCGGTCCAACTACTGATATTGGTGGTTTTTTGCCACTCCTTCAGGTGCAAAATACTTCCAAAATTAATTAAGCCCAAATTATATATTGTGAAATGACTCATAATTTACATTAATATTTGTTCTTAGGTTTGGGCGTGGCAGTGTATCATGCCACTGCAGCCACCTCTGCCGGCACAGGACTATCCGCCCCTCCCGCTAGCTGTGAGATGGATTCTCCGGCGGGGGAATTACCAAGGAGTGGATGTGCACCACAATCTCCCCCTTATTAGAGACCATTTGGATATGTTGCATGCTGGACAGGTAAACACCTACATAAAGTTGGTTGTTTTAAATGTAGTTGTACTTTGCATACCAATTTATTGCTATTGGTTGTAGTTCATCTGGATACCGTACACCGATGAGCTACTTGCCTACCTACCTGTTATTTGCTCGGCAGACCGGCTCATATGGAGCAGCTCCATCCCATTGATATTCTGGGATGTTGTTGAGTATCATGCGACAGAGCGTGTGCTTTGTCAGTTTGGTCTTCATCAGCCGGTACCGAGTGATCCCTCTTGGGACCCTACTCATTATCAGCGTAACGACCGTCACAACATGAGCCAGGATTATGTAGCGTGGCTGCATGAGCAGGTAGTTCATTGGGAGGAGCGAGCTTAGCGCATCCCGCCACCACCGACACCGTACCAGGAGGCTACTATTGCGCTTTATGAGGGCTGGTACAGATGTCACACCCGACGGCATGTCGGGAACCCCAGCCACATGCTTGACAGCCGGTACAGACCGTATGCCGGGAGGCACGAGTCACTGGTATGTTTGTTTGACTTATTAATATCATATAATTGTGGCATAGAGTTATTTAATTACTAATTGACTTATTTCACAGGTTAGTGGGCTTCATCGGGTCTTCCAGTCTGGTATAGATATCCAGCAGTATGAAGACAACGCTAGACTGGTTGATTATGGACGGGAGATTGCCCAGATATGTCGTTTGGCACTGGATGAGGCGAGGGAGGGCAGCAGGTTAGACCATGAGCCCGAGTATATAGCTCCAGACGCGTACCGGAGGGGTAGGCCAGTCCCCCGTGCAGGGGCTAGGGCTCGCAGGGGACGACGACGACGTGCCCGACAAGGGGGTGTTGAGGAGCCGGTCGACCCAACTGCAGGGTTTGGAGCTGGGGGGTTTGGAGATGAGCAGGAGGGTTATGTGCCTCATCTAGCTGACCCTTCCAGCAGCATGCAGCGGGGTTTTATGACCCATCCAGCTGACCCTTGCAGCAGCATGCCCTCATACGACCCTTGTAGCAGTATGCCCTCATACGACCCTTGTAGCAGCATGCCCTCATACGACCTTTAGTTGTCATTGCCAGCGACACAGATGACCCCGTCCGAACCATTGCCGATTATGGGTATCTTTGACGGGGATGTACATCAGTACTTCGCTGGCACATCTACCGCAGGTGAGCATCGGCCGACCCGTGACGTGGATGGCGGTCGTAGGTTGAGTTATCCATCGTCCCCTGCATTTGATGCGGTATGTTTGTATTACTTTTGTTTTTCAATTCTAAATTATTTTTACTTTCGACGCAATAAATTAATTACATCTGTTTTTATGCAGTCTTCGTCTCAGACCATGTTTGAGCATACTACATGCGATGATGAGCTGACCATCGATGAATATACGCAGGACCTCGACGAGACCATGTTGAGAGAAATAATTTGTTAACCATAATAATTTAAATACCTATATTATTTTATCTAACATTACTTATTTTTTATAGGTTGGTGCCGGCCCTACGGCCTATTCCTCCGACCCTGCCAGTTGTGCTGTAGATGCCGCTGCACATCCTCCCATAAAGAGGCGGCTTGACGATGATGATCCAGATAGTGTGCCAGACCGACAGGGGATGCAACTTAGGCCAGCAGCAAATTTGAGGCACAAAGCCTGCGGCACTCATTGATTTCATTATGTATATATACTTGTGTAAATAACATTTATTGTGAATAAATAAATATTTTTTGATTTCATTATTGTGTAAATACAAACATAACATTAATAGTAGAAACAACACTTTCAATTCAAATATAACTAAAGCAATAAATAGAACAATGAGCCAAATATCTATATATAAAAATATATCAACTAAGTAATCACTTCCAATTTAACCTCCATATTATAATTCCATTGTTATAATTTCGAGATAACTTATTCCCTACCAAATGGCGCATATATGTATAGTTTAAATCTCAAATGAACACTGCCATTAAATCAAGATTCATTGGGAAAGTGCCCAATCTTCATATTTGTGTAGAAAGTAGGGACGTACAAATCTAACCGAAAAATTATACCGTTAAAAATAGAACACAAACATAATATTCCAATAAAACTTAAAATTGTACAATACAAACACAAACATACTATTACGAGTTAAACTGAAATGCCACTTAAACGAGAGTAAAATCAAGTAGACAAACCTAAAACGCAACTAAACACATAGTACGAATTGTTTCGTCTATGGCCTTCCATTTATTCTGCGTTCTAGCCACTTAAATTGTTCTAGCAGTCGTTCTTGTTCGTCTTCTAACTCTTTTAGTCTCGCCTTAAGCTCTGCAATTTCCTGTTTATTTATTTGGTTTTCTTCCGTAACTGCTGCCAATTTCCATTATGCTTTTAGTTTTTTATTCTTTACTTCCCTCACCTCGTCCCACAGTTCTATCCTTCTTATATTGCTATTGTAGCTGCTTTCTGCTTGGGCTAACCACATATTATGCAGATTAAGCAGTCGTTCTCTGTAGTTTGCTTGGAGACATTGTTCCTCAGCCCATTCATTGAACTCACACATTGGTTCATTCGGATTTTTGTAGCAATCCATCTGGTTCATGCACATCCAATAGTTACGTCCAACATCATCACCTTCCCAACATGTTTGTTGCACACATTTTTTTCCACAGTAACACACTGGTGTACCATATTGAGCCATTTAAAATATTGCACAGTAACACACTTTGAAAATATCAAACGTTTGCAAGAAATATTTGCGTTTTGTAAGATTTCGAGCACATGTAATGACTGTAATGAGCCCGGTATTTATAGGCAACATGTAATATAAATCGTCATATAATACTACGAATTACAAAAAAATTCAGATTTTTCGTATGAAAGGACAACTTTACATTTCGTAGTATTGAACTGCGAATTACATTTCGTAGTATTGAACTACGAATTACATTTCATAGTATTGAACTACGAATTACATGGACATGACAAATCACATGAGTTTTAGCTTTTTTTGAAATAAAATGACAAATTTACATTTCGTAGTATTAAACTATGAATTACATGGACGAAATGACATAGACATGACAATTCACATGGTTTTCATAACTTCACTATTTGTATTATTATAGACTCAAATTTTTCCAGTATTGAACTACGAATTACATAGAGACTACGTAGTATTTGGACAATAACTTTTTAAAATTGTACAATATCACATTAAGAAAATTAGAACAAGATACGTAATTTGAAGAATAATTTTATTTCAAATGCACAAAACGTACTACAGACATATATTACAACTAATAATACAAAAATAAAGAACTAATGTTATGGTTGATAGTTGGGTACATTGGACGAACTTGCACCTGAAGGACATTTACGACGGTCATGTCCAGTTTGGGAGCATATGCTACATTTACGTGCATAAACGGACTCACCAACATCTATTTGGTTTGGTATACGTGTTCTCTTTTGCACTCTCAGCTTGCGCAAGTACTCCTTGTTACATACCAACTTAAAAGGTTCCGGCGGCCAATAATTCTCAGCACCTAATGGATGCAACTTCCCACTATATGTGTCTACGTATGCTGCAACACTGTAGTGCCTATCAATGTAGTTTGTTGCCCCATAGCCAACTTGTTGAAAGCACTTCAATGCATGTGGGCACGACATGTGGTAGATGGTCCATTTCCCACATGAACATAACCTTCTATTTTCATTCACCGTATGTACATTATTCCCACGGTGTCCACGATTACCAGTCTTAACTTCAAAAACACCCAGTTCATTATCGTACTGAAGAAAAGAATGCCACTGTGCTCGCTTCCTGTACTTTTCGAATCGTACCATGGGTATTAGCATAAATTCAACACCCCTATCCAACAATGACGATGCAGCTGCATGCCTTTCAACATACCTTTCTGCACTCTGTTTGAAAGTCATGCGGACCATCGCAGTGACAGGCAGTCCACGGGCAGATTTCAACAAGCCATTAAATGACTCCGACACATTTGTGGTGAGGGCTCCCCATCGTCTGCCACCATCAGCATGCAATGTCCACATTTGAGGGTCATGTTGCATCAACCAAGTATAGGCTCGTGGTTCCATCTGCCGGATTGCTTCCATGCACCTCGTGAATTTACAGAGCTGGTGCTCGGTTGCAGCCATCCACATTAAGTCATGCAACGCCTTGTCAGGAAATCTCTTTTGAAAATTGGCCTTTAGGTGCCTCACACAGTAACGGTGGTATGCATGCGGTGCCTGCCATTCAAGCAAGTGACGTACATAACTTAAAATACCACCATGCCGATCAGATATTAGACAATTACCTGAACACTGTTTGACAACGTGCTGCTTCAAGTGGTTCAAGAATTGCGTCCACGTCTTTTCACTTTCGTTTGCACAAATGGCAAAAGCTAGTGGAAATATTTGGCCGTTGGCATCTATAGCAACTGCAATCAAAAGCTTAATATCATATTTTCCATAGACATGAGTACCGTCTACGGAAATTACAGGACGACAATGCACAAAATCATCTATTGCTGGTTTAAATGACCAAAATAGATAGTTGAATATAAATTCCGGCCTGCCAGGACTTCGCTCGCACCTCCATTCAATAATAGTACCGGGGTTAAATTGTTGCAGTACATCCATGTACCTGGGAAGATTTGAAAAGGACTTATCCCAGTCGCCATAAATTAGTTCAAAGGCACGTCTGCGACCGAGATATGCCTTTCTTTTAGTTATAGTACAACCATACTCCTTGTGGACAGCTGTAATACACTCTTTAATCTTAAATCTAATAGACACTTCCAAAAATGGAACCAAGACAAGGAAAATCAAGTCAACATCCAGGTTGAAGTGGTTCTCACTGAATGTGTCCATTTCACATCTATGACCGCTAATAAATTTACCAACTTTCCACAAACCTGATTTTTTCTTTGTAGCATAGAGCATCCAGTGACAGCCCAACAACCACCTACGACATATAGCCTTGTATCTATCCGTAGTTGACTCACTTACCGTCATCTCACGACACTCCCTTATGCTATAGATTTTTACAGCCCTAACTAGGCGAGCTTTGGCAGGGAAATACATGCCCTTTGTAAGAACAGCTAGTCTAGATTCATCCCACATCTTCGATCGTAATTCATCATCATCCCTTGTCAATGCATCAATATTAGGCATGGCGGGCAAATTATCAAGGTATGGAATATTTCTCTCATGAAAAGGCACGTGGGATTCATACACTTTTGGTCTAACGGGGGTGGGGGGTGGGGAGGAACATGCTCCCTAGTCAACTCAGGTTCCACATTCACTTCCTCCTCCTCATCGTCACCCTCCTCCTCATCACCCTCCTCACGGAAGGGTGTCTCATCACCAGACTCATCCGCATTGTTATCGTAATCACTATCATCCTCCTGACTCTGCGCATCTGCTAAGTCACGAGTAAAAACATCATCTACGGGCAACTGTGTTAGTCCAGGAGCTTCAAGAAGCTCATTTTCACTGCATAAAACCAACAAAAATTTAAGTATCCTAATCGTATTGTCTTGAAATTTAACTGTACATATCACTATATCACTTTACTTACAAATCATATTGTCTTGAAGTTTCATGATGGCTATCTTGAGGTTGCTGATAACTACCAGAAGGACCACCGTGCTCCAATACTGTAGAGTTTTGCAAATTCCAACTAGGGACGTGGTCATTATTTGTCAAATTCAAATCCGGGCGGTACACCCTATGAAAATTAGAACTATAAATACAAATCCAATTAAAACATCAAGAAAAATATTTCACTAAATTTAAGTTTACCAGTCGTCTTGTTGATTATACAAAGTAGTAACATTATTTTCTGGCTGCTTATTCGCGTGTGGTGACAAGTTCAAATCAAGAGAACCTCTTCCATCTCCAACCTGTCTGCCTAATGCTGCTCCAAAATAACCACCCGATGATTGGGGGTTATCACTTGTACGCACTCCCTCATTACTACTAAGGTCTTCAACCTTCACATACATTTCTAATAGTTTTATTACAATGTATTCTCTATATTCGTCCGGAACCCGCAAAAAATCTCTAAGACTTTCATCATCGTCAATGTTAAACTCAGAATAATAAGCAAACCCATGCGGGGTCACTGAATAAGGAAATCTTCCGATTACTTTAATGCTAACCGAACGCCTCCGCTCACTCATTTTTTTACGTAACAACGATACCAAAGTATCGTACTCCATATTAAGCGGCAATTTAACATGACATTGTGGAGGAGAGCTATACCTCACAGAGTTATTATCCACAACAACCTCACCCCCTCACCCCAATACATTGAAACCCTTATTTTGGCAACTTCAGACATTATAAAAAATGGATTGATAAGGAGAAGAGAGAATAAGCATTTGTTTGAAGTTTAAGTGTTGATGGAGTTTTGATGAAGTTCAATTGTCTATAAATAAGGAAATTTTGAGCAATTTTTCAATGAAATTCGCACTACAAAACTACGAATTATGAATTTTAATTAAAAGTGGGCCCATTTGCAGCCTATTTCGCAGTTTTGTACTGCGAAATAGCCTAACTCGCAGTACAAAACTGCAAACTAGGCCAATTTTCAAAAACCGGTCATTTTTTTTAAAAAAATAATTAAACCCAATTTGCAATATAAAACTGCGAAATGCACTAACGGCCGTTAGTGCATTTCGCAGTTTTATACTGCGAATTAGGTATTTTCGTATTTTTTTTTAATTTTAAAAGGGTAGTTTTTGTTTTATTGCTTATTATTTAGGTTTGAAGGGCCGGCTTGGCTCAGCGGTAAGCTTGCTTGCCGTGGTGTGTCGGGTCGCGGGTTCGAATCAGCCTCTCTGCAAAGCAGGGGGAAGACTGCCTAGAGTATTCCCTTCCCCAGACACCCACGAAGTGGGTATTGAACTGGGTCGGCCCTTTTGTTTATTATTTAGGTTCCGGACTCGTTATAAAGTTAGCTTTTGTCATGAGCCAAATTCCATCCGTCGATGTGCTTATCATGATACTAGGCAAGCCGATCACTCATATATTAAAATACTTTCAAATTCGTATTATGCTAAAATAGGTTTAAGTAAGTAGAAGTGTAATTTGTGAGACAATAAAGAGTCTTATAGTGACACTTTGCTATTGTACGCCAACTCCACCAGAAAATGCCGCGAGGCCATCCTCGACGACATGCAAATACTGTGGATCTGAGAGATTTAGCAGTGAAGGAAGTAGATAGTGCGCCAACTGAGAAACTAGATGAAGAAGATAAGAAAATCAATGGAGCAGTAACGGACAAACCAATGGAACAATGGCCAGTTTTAGCGAAAGGAGGAAAAACGCCACCGTTGATTGCCGGAGGTTCAAATTTAACTCAATCAGAACCTAACAAGAGTGTTGCTGATATAATTGATGAATCAAAGAGGAATGAAGTTGGAAAAGGTATGGCAGATACCGGTGCTCAAAGGAAATAGGAGATCCCCGCTCTGCAAATGCAACGATGAAATAGAAGAGTTTATTTTTTGAGAATAAAATAACTACTCGAGGAATGAATTTATAGTATACTTCCCTATGATTAAGAATGGAGTCAAGGTAGCTAAATTAGACAAAGAGGTTGTGGAGTGAGCTACTGAAAAATGGAAAATGGCTGTGATTGTGTATGTAGTGGGTGAAACTCCTACTATTATTGCGTTTGAATGATTTGTCTCGTTTCAGTGGATCTTTGCTGCAAAACCATCAATATACCTTCATAATGATGGGTATTTTTTTGGTTAAATTTGACACAATAGAGGATAGAGATGTTGTGCTCTATTCAGGGCCATATATGATGAATAACAAGCCTGTGGTGGTTAAAGTGTGGACTGCGACTTTTGATTTTGCAAATGAGGCATTCAAAACCATATCATTATGGATTCAATTGCCTAAGCTACCTCTTAATTGTTGGGAGGATGATTCATTGAGTAGAATTGGGAGTACTCTGGGAATATCTATATATTCAAATGCCTGAACTACTAGAGTTGAACGTATTTCATATGCTCGAATTCTAGTGGAAATGGATGTGACTAAGCCACTTCCAAAATAGATTATGGTAGAAGATCCTAATGGCAGGGAATTTGAGCAGAATGTTTGATATGATTGGACGCCCCAATATTGCACAAAACGTCTTCAATTGGGACATGTATGCCAAGAACCACAAAAGGAAGAAATAAAGTAAAGAAGAAGAGACCAAAAGCCACAACATTTTTGGAGGAGGAAAGGGCAAACGGAAGAGAAAATGGACAAAGAAGCTGCTCCATAAGTTCAAAAGCGGAATGATAAATAGAAAGGAATAGAGTAGCCACATAAAGAATTTTTACCACAAAAGGCAGGAGCATGAGGAAGGTTGGCTGACAGTGGCGAATAAATCTATAGCAGGAAACTCAAAAGATGGGAGGATAAGTATAACAACTGGAAGCAATACAACAGATCCTTCAAACTCAATGCTAATAAGTTTGGGATCTAGTAGTAAGAACATATGGGATGTGATGCAGGAGACTGATGATCCATTCATACCTAGATGAAGATAGTAGCATGGAATGTTAGAGGATTGAATAAAGTATATAAGCAAAAGGAAATAAAGAAACATATTGGAGACAATAAGGTAGGCTTAATAGCTATTATTGAGCACAAGGTGAAGTAACATGTGGCAGGGAAAATCATACAAAAAATTGCACAGAACTGGAAATGGAATGATAATTATGTAGCTAGTACTAAAGGAAGAAATATGACCAGTATGAGATTCAGGATTAGTGGAGTTTATACAACATAGTTACTCTGAGCAGATGATCACGGGAAAGATTACGTTAATGGAGAGTAAGGAAGAAAATTGGCTCTCAACAATATGTGGTATGCATACTATTGAGAAAAGAAGGAACATATGGGAGAATTTAACACAGTTACATAGGGAGCTAAAGGGACCTTGGATTGTAATAGGAGATTATAATGCAATACAAATTTGGGAACACAGGTAAAATGGAAACCCTATTATGGAACCAGTGATAAGGGATTTCACTGATTTCTTAGAAAACTCAAGAATGACAAAACTCAAATATGTTGGGAGGGAGTTTACATGGACAAATAGTCATGTCCATAGCAAAATAGAGAAATCACTAGTACATGATGGATGGATGATGAGTATGAGACAATTGGAGATAGTGGTACAGGACCCTTTATTTCTGACCATACACCTTTGTGTTGCGGAAGCCAAATGTATATAGTGTGAATGAGTCACAACTACTATACCAAAAATTATGGCAGCCACCAAATAATAAATAAGACAATAAAGCAACAATAAAAGGAACACCAGAATTTACGAGGTTCGGCTAATTTTGCCTACTCCTCGGACACAACCAATATTTTATTCCACTCCAAATACAAGTGAAATAATACTAAAGAGAGAAGATACAAATGCCTTAAGAAGATAAGAAGGCAAATGAGAGGTGTGTTTAAATCCTAAACATTAGGCCTTCTTTTATAGGGAGAAAATCCCCCAACTTCACTTCCCAACCGATGTGGGATGAAATTTTGTCAAACTTCAACAAATCTCCACCTTGACAAAAATTCTACATCTTCAATTTTCTCTCTATAACAAATTTTGGTTGTGTCTTCATCTTCAATCTTCAGTGTTCAACAATGTTGATCAAATCCAAACAATGTTGAAACTTGATCGCTGTCACCACCTTTGTCAGCATATCAGCAGGATTCTCCGTAGTATGAATTTTCTTCACCGTAACTCCACCTTCTTCTATGATTTCTCGTACGAAGTGATACCGAACATCAATGTGCTTCGTCCTTGCATGATAAACTTGGTTCTTCGCTAATTGAATAGCACTTTGACTATCACAAAAAATTGTGATACCCTTTTGTTCAACACCAAGCTCCTTTAGCAATCCTTGAAGCCAAATTGCCTCCTTCACAGCCTCTGTAATAGCCATGTACTCCGCCTCTGTTGTAGACAAAGCAACTGTTGACTGCAAAGTAGACTTCCAACTTACTGGTGCCTTTGCAAAAGTGAACATATAACCAGTAGTTGATCTTCGTTTGTCCAAATCACCCGCAAAATCCGAGTCACAATAACCAACTACAGACTGATTGTCTTCCTGCTAAAAAATTAACCCGACATCTACAGTATTATGAATATACCGCAGAATCCACTTCACAGCTTGCCAATGCTCCTTTCCTGGATTGTGCATATATCTGCTAATAACTCCAACAGCTTGTGAAATGTCAGGTCTCGTACAGACCATTGCATACATCAAGCTACCAACAACATTTGCGTATGGTACCTTTGACATATACTCTTGTTCAACTTCATCCAATGGCGACATAGTAGTACTTAGCTTAAAATGGGGAGCAAGTGGAGTACTAACCGGCTTAGTTTTGTCATCTATGCCAAAACGTTGTAGTACTCTCTTCAAATATTCTTTCTGAGATAAACAAAGTTTCTTTGAACGTCTATCTCTTATTATCTCCATGCCAAGAATTTTCTTCGCTTCACCCAGATCCTTCATCTCGAACTCCTTCTTCAATTGAATCTTCAACTTATCAATTTCTTCCGAATTCTTGGAAGCTATCAACATATCATCAACATATAGGAGAAGATATATAAAGGAACCATTTTTAAGCTTGCGCAAATACACACAATGATCGTATTTGCTTCTCTTGTACCATTGCTGCAACATAAACTTGTCAAATCGTTTGTACCATTGTCTAGAAGATTGTTTCAACCCGTACAACGATTTTTCAAGTTTGCAAACCATATTTTCCTTTCCAACAACTTTGAATCCTTCTAGCTGAGTCATGTAGATTTCCTCCTCCAAGTTTCCATGTAAAAACGCAGTTTTTACATCCATCTGAACTAGTTCCAAATCTAATTGTGCTACCAAAGCCAACATAATTCGAATGGAGGAATGTTTTACAACTGGAGAAAATACTTCATTGTAATCAATTCCCTCCTTTTGAGCATATCCTTTGGCCACCAACCTTGCTTTGTAGCGAACATCTTCTTGGTTAGGAAATCCTTCTTTCTTTGCAAATACCCATTTGCACCCAATTGCTTTCTTTCCCTTCGGGAGATTGGCCAATCTCCATGTATGATTCTGATGAAGGGACCGTAATTCATCATTCATGGCAATCCTCCACTTATCTTCTTCTGAACTTTGGACTGCATCTTTATAAGTGGTGGGAACATCATCAGCTGCAATTGCGGTTGCACAAGCAACTGTCTCTATGAGACGAACAGGTTTCGTTACTTTCCTTTTTGGCCTGCTGGTTGCTATTGATTCAAGTTGTTGTTGAGGTTCCTGGGTTGGAATCTCCTCTACTGGCTCTCCTCCCAGAGGATAATCTTCATTTGTTTCCTCCTCTGCTTCTTGTGTAGGAAAAATAAATTTTCCCTCAAACTCCACCTGCTTAGAAGCACCATCATCTTGTTTGGTATCTTCATTTGTTACCTTGTTTACCATAGAAGATTCATCGAAGGTAACATCCCTGCTAAATATTACTTTCTTTGTCATAGGACACCATAAGCGATGTCCTTTGACTCCAGAAGTAATCCCCATAAAAATAGCCTTCTTTGCCCTTGGATCCAATTTTGACTCCGTCACACGATAATATGGAGTTGAGCCAAATATGTGCAAAGAGTCGTAATCTACAGCAAGCTTTCCATACCATTTTTCAAATGGTGTCTTGCCATCAATAGCAGCAGATGGTAAGCGATTAATGAGGTGGCATGCATATGTAATTGCCTCAGCCCAATATTCTTTGCCCAAGCGAGCATTGGACAACATACACCGTACCTTCTCCAGCAAGGTCCGGTTCATGCGTTCTGCCACTCCATTCTGTTGTGGTGTATGTCTCACAGTGAAGTGTCGGACGATGCCATCATTTTTACAGACCTTATTGAAATGATCATTTTTGTATTCACCTCCATTGTCTGTGCGAATACACTTGATCCTCCTGCCCGTTTGATTCTCCACCATCGTCTTCCATTTGAGAAAAATTCCCCAGTACTTCATCTTTGCTCTTCATTGCATACACCCATACTCTTCGGGAAAAATCATCAACAAAGGTCACAAAATAGTGCTTCCCACCCAATGAAGGTGTTTTGGAAGGACCCCAAACGTCGAGTGTACATAATCCAAAATGCCTTTGGTATTATGGATTTCTGTACCAAATTTAACCCTTGTCTATTTTCCTTTGACACAGTGCTCGCAAAACTCCAAATTGCAAGCCTTTACCCCTTTCAACAATTCTTGTTCTGATAAAGTTTTCAAGGATTTTCCTCCAGCATGTCCCAAACGCATATGCTATAGCCTGGTTGCTTCTGCCTCTTTCTCGTCATTTGACGTTACCGTCGTTGTCCCAATAACTGTACTACCGAGATAACGGTACATGTTATTGTTCTTCCGATTGGCCTTCATTACCACTAGTGCACCGGAACATACTCTCATCACTCCATTTTCTGCAATAATTTTGAACCCTTTTGATTCCAGGGCTCCCACAGAGATGAGATTTTTCTTCAAACCCGGTACATATCGAACATCTGTTAATGTTCTGATCATTCCATCATGGTTCCTCAATCGTATTGAACCAATTCCATATGAGGTAAGATGGCTGTTATCCGCTGTTTGGACGACTCCATATTCTCCTTCTTGAAAGTCCACAAACCAATCCCTGTTGGGACACATATGATAGCTACAAGCCGAATCCATCAACCATATGTCTGATGACGTTGACGGCTCCGTTGTAACTAATGAGAAATCCGAATCATCACAATCAGCAACATTTGAATCCATAATGGCCTTTCCATTGTTATGTTTGGCCTTATTATTCAACTTCGGACAGTCTTTCTTCCAGTGCCCCTTTTCTCGACAAAAGGCGCATTCATCTTTGTTGGGTTTAGATCTTGACTTAGATCTTCCTTTCCTTGTCCTCGTTTGATTTTGAGGACGACCCTCACGAACAGTGCTTCTCCTTCTCCGCCCTTATGTTTTTCTCGCTTTCTTTGTTCATAGTTGTATAAAGCCGAACAAACTTCTCTGAGAGAAACTTCGTCATTTCCATGGAGTAGAGTAGTTTCAAGGTGCTCGTACTCGTCCGGAAGTGACGCCAACAACATTAAGGCCAAGTCACCATCATCATAAGTTGTATCCATATTTTGCAAATCCGTGACCAACTTATTGAAACTGGTGATATGTTCATTCATCGTGGTACCAGGAACATAGGTGAAGTGAAACAGTCTCTTCTTCATGTACAATTTATTTTGACTGTTTTTCTTCAAAAATTTATCCTCCAGTGCTTTCCATAATTTACTTGCAGAAGTTTCCTTTGTGTATGGATATTTCTGCTCTCTAGCAAGGTAGGATCGAATGGTACCACAAGCAACACGGTTAATAATTCTCCAATCTTCTTCTCCAATACCGTCTGGTCTTTTCTCTTCAATAGCAAGATCTAGCCCTTGTTGAAAAAGGACATCTAGAACCTCGCCTTGCCACATCCCAAAATGTCCGGACCCGTCAAAAATTTCTACCGCAAATTTCGCATTTGACACAATTCTTGTCATAAGCGAAGATGCCAATGATGACGTATTGTTGACACTTGATGTAGATTCTTCTTGTTTATTGTCTCCCATCTTTGACATAAATATTATTTAATAGCTGACGACACAAATCAAGATTATTTCCTTTCTGATGTGGAAGATCGGACTAAGCTGCAACCACAGAGCATACCGAGAAAGAACCTTGACTCAGTTACCAAGATAAATCTTTTCTGATGTGGAAGATCAGACTACGCTGCAACCACAGAGCATACCGAGATAATACCTTGACTCTGATACCAATTGTTGCGGAAGCCAAATGTATATAGTGTGAATGAGTCACAACTACTATACCAAAAATTATGGCAGCCACTAAATAATAAATAAGACAATAAAGCAACAATAAAAGGAACACCAGAATTTACGAGGTTCGGCTAATTTTGCCTACTCCTCGGACACAACCAATATTTTATTCCACTCCAAATACAAGTGAAATAATACTAAAGAGAGAAGATACAAATGCCTTAAGAAGATAAGAAGGCAAATGAGAGGTGTGTTTAAATCCTAAACATTAGGCCTTCTTTTATAGGGAGAAAATCCCCCCAACTTCACTTCCCAACCAATGTGGGATGAAATTTTGTCAAACTTCAACACTTTGTGTCTTTGTTTTGAGTAGGAACAACAGAATAATCTAAAACCTTTTAAATTTTTCAACAACCTTGTTGAGCACAAGAAGTTTGAAGGCATAGTTTAAACAACATGGGAGATAAACATTCAAGGATCAACAATGGAAAAAGTCTGGTTGAAGCTTAAAAGACTGAAGAATGGACTGAAGCAGCGGCATCAAGAGGAGTATAGCACAATTCATGAGAAGATTACACTCATAAGGGTGCTACAGAGAATTCTGGTGCAAATGAGAGACCTAAACCATTCAGAGACCTTTAAGAATGATAAAAAGGATCTAAAAGAGAAGCTAGAAAAATAAAGTACAATTGAGGAGAGTATACTGAAACAGAAGTCCATGATCCAATGGTTAAGGCCAGGGGATTCAAATTCAGCTATCTTTCGTGCTAGTATAAAGAACATGAATGCTCAAAAGAAAATTACAAAGCCAGTCACCCAAATAGGTTTGCATACACAGAATCAGGAGTAAGCACAATAAGAAATCATTTAGTTATATCAAAAACTCTTAGGAATAGCTGTAGAGGAGATTCCAGCTATTGAACATGATGTGACGAAGAAAGGAAGCATACTGACAAGAGCATAACAAGTAAAACTGATAGAACCTATGACAAGGGAGCAGATTGTCAAAGCACTAAAAAGTATTGATGATTCCAAGGCCCCAGGGTGTGATGGGTATAATTTACTATTCTTTAAAAAGATATGGGCAATTATAGGGGAAGAAGTAGTGGAGGCAGTTTAGGATTTCTTTAGAACTTCATAAGTGTACAAGCCAATTAATTGCACTATAGTGACCTTAGTTCCTAAAGTACAAAATCCCTCAAGAATTTATGAGTTTAGACCAATATCATATTGTACTACAATTTATAAAATCATCTCCAAAATTATAACTAGCAGGCTTCGATATGTTATGGACTACTTTGTTGATGATAGCCAATCAGCTTTTGTTCCAGGAAGAATAAATTTAGATAACATCATTCTAAGCCATGAGATAGTAAAAGGTTACATCAGGAAGAATATTACTCCAAGATATTTTTTGAAGATTGATATGAAGGAGACATATGACTCTGTTGAGTGGTGTTTATTAGAGCAGATTCTGGATCAATTATGTTTCCCAGAAGTGTTCATTACATGAATCATGAAATGTGTAACTACAGTCTCCTACTCTATACTTATAAATGGTAGTCCTATAAAGCCTTTTCCAGCAAAGAAGGGACTGATACAAAGTTACCCCATGTGTCCTTTTTTGTTTGTTCTAGTAATGGAATACTTCACAAGAATGTTAAAGGGGCTGACGGATAACAAGTTTTTCAAATTCCATCCAAAATGTGCTAAGTTGAACATAATACAACTCAGTTAAGCAGATGATCTATTATTGTTTTGAAAAAGAGATATGGAGTCTGTGAAAGCACTTTATGCTTGTTTTCAAATGATCTCTAAGATTTCAATGCTTGAACCAAATGTTGAGAATAATAGTGTATACTTTGGAGGAGTGAACTAGAAATTGCAGCTTGATCTATTGGATCATCTAAATTTCCTAAAGGGTGAGCTTCCTATAAGATACCTAGGGGTTTTTCTCAGTACAAAAAGGTTATCAGTTACTCAATGTAAGCCACTAATTGATAAGATCATTCGCAGGGTTACTAGCTGGACATCAAAGTTTTTGTCTTATGCAGGAAGATTACAACTTATTAAAAGTGTTCTTTTCTCAATACAAACTTTCTGGTATCAGATTTTTACACTACCAAGGAAGTTGATACAAATTATTGAGAGTGTAAGTAAAAGGTTCCTCTGGACAGGAGGTGTTAATTTATCACATATGGCCCTTATTGCTTGGGATAGGATCTATATGCCTAAAGTAGAAAGGGGGGTGAACATTATAGACATTCAACTGTGGAACAAGGCAGTTGTGAGCAAATCGCTGTGGAATATATGCAACAAGAATGACAAACTATGGGTAGAATGTATACATTGTTACTTTGGGAGGAGAACTAGTCTGTGGAAGAGAAAACCAATACAACCATCGTGGATTGTACAGAAGATACTTAAGGCTGTTGGATATCTGGAAGACGTGGGGATACATGAAGAGAAGCTTAATCAGATGCAGTGCTCCACCATACAGAAGATGTATAAGAAGTTCCAGGGTGAGTATCCAAAATACTCTTGGAGAAGATTAATGTGTAACAACTATGGATCTCCAAGATGGTTATTCATACTATACTTAAACCTACATGGAAGGTTGTTAACAAGAGGTAGAGTGGAAAGGTGGAGTCAAGTTGATGATCTATAATGTCCATTGTATACAAGAGAACCAGAAAGTACAGAACATTTATTTTTTCAGTGTGGAATAACATCGCAAATCTGGGATAGCTTATTAGAATGGCAAGGAATTCAAAGGAAATCAAAAGGGCGGTATGAAGAAGTTCCATAGGTAGAGGTGCATGCAAAGGGAAAATCTGCAAGTTCATACATATATAGAGTCTGTTTAGCATCATGTGTCTATCACATATGGAATGAAAGGAACTTGAGAATTTTTCAAGGGAAAGCTAGGCAGAATAAGGCCATTGTACGGGTAATAGCACATGAAATTCATAGTCGTGGAAGTAAATACAAGAAGTTAGATAGCAAGTTACAGGAGATGAAGGAGTACCCTAAACTATGAGATAGTAGTAGACTGTTTTGCAGAGTTCTTAGTTTTTGTTTGTAATTAGGAGAAACATGAATGTATAGGGCTTGGGGCATGATGTCCAAGATCCTAATGAACGGGATTTGTAACGATTATAATTGGTTTGTAAAATAAAAATTTATACTTATAAAGACAAGGTTTAAGTAAGTGAAAATCTTATAAAATTTGGATGGAAACGTCACAATTAAATACAGAAGTTCCCAAACCCGGATGTCATTGAGTACATGAACATCATAATGACATCGTTTGATACACTTTCTAGAAAGTATAACTGAATAAATAAGACTGAAAGATAGGTAAAGGAGAGTCAAGGTCTGTAGATGCCTAGACAGCTACCTCAATGATCTCCGAACTGATGAAATGCCAGAAATCGGCAACAACCGTGTTCGGATACACCTGGATCTGCACACGAAGTGCAAGGTGTGGCTTGAGTATAATCAACTCAATAATTAAGAAGTCTAACATAATTCAATTACAAATTCATAGTGTATAGAAGTAGACATGCTTTCAAGTTTAAGAGTTAAACTTAGAACATATAAGATATGTCAAGTTTGGATAATACAAAGAATAAGACATCGCTATATCTACATGCCAAGATGCATATCATATGACATGCAACATAATGAAAACCTCACGTACTCATACTCTCGGAGTACTCAACTTGACAGTCTTAGTTCTCACTTATCACACTAAATCACTCAGTAGGGTACAGGTCTAGCCCGAATCAAATATCATGAGTAAATAGCAACCACGCTCACTGTCGGTGTGCAGACTCTGATGGGGCAGATCCAGCCCTAACTCTATCATAAGTGAAATCCTGGCATAAATTAATAAAGCATGATACATCATGCAGTCCTATCCATAAATATTACTCACAAACATGCCCTCAGCCTCACTCACTCTTGAATCTTTCTAGTCTCTCGAGCTCATAATACTCATGTTAGGAAACTAAAAATGATGCAAGATGTGACAATATACAATAACAGAGATTGAGATATCATATGCAATGACGAATTTGATTTAGTACATAACTACAATTAAGCAAATAAATCAACAGTAAAGAACGAACACTATGGGTCCCAATAGTACTAGTACATAGCCTAAATCATAGCTCAAGAGCTCTAACACATATAGTACAAAAATAATATTCAGATAACATAGCTATGCAATTACATGGTATAGACTAAATCACAATTACTATGGGTCACGCCCATACGCCCATCACCTAGCATTCGCGTCACCTCCACATCAATTACATAGCATGTAATTTCTGGGATTCATACTCCCAGCATCAAGTTTAGAAGTGTTAGTTACCTTAAACCGTGTTAAACTGTACTCCAAAAAGTCCTTGCCTTGTGAATCAGCGTCTGAATGCCTAGAATCCAGCCTCAAACAATTCAATACGATCAACTCAAGATTACAAATCAATTCCATTTAAATATACTAAGTTCTTAATCAAAAGCAAAAAAGACAACTTTAAAATCAACCCCCAAGCCTATGTCTATAAATCCAATGAAAGTTATAAAATCCAAATACCCATTCGCCAACGAGTCGAACCATACCAAAATTACTCGAATCTGACTCAAAAATATCGCTCAAATCCCAATTTGGCCTAAGACGTTTTCTCCACTTTCCCACAATTTTACAACTCTAATCACTAATTAAATGATGAAATCAAAGATAAAATCATGGAATTTAACCAAAACTAAGTAAGAATCACTTACATGAATAACTATCATAAAAATATCTCCAAGAATCGCCTCCAACCGAGCTCCAAAAATCCAATTGTGAAATAACCTCAAACCCTCATTTTTGAGACTTTAAATTCTGCCCAGTTATCCTGTCTTCGTGATCACGAAAAATGTTTTGCGATCTGTAACGACTCGGCCGGTTGATTTTAAATTTTACGTCTCGATCCCTAATTAACTGCTTTCCCTAAGTTTATTTCTGCTATTTTTGTTTGTCGGGATGTTTGGTTCTAGAATTTAGAGTGTTTTGGGACACTTAGTCCATAAATGAGAGCTTAATAGTTGAAAAATGGCCCGTATTTGGAACAGTGTTAAGACAACCTGGGAATGGGAATTCGATGGTTCCGTTAGCTCCATTAGGTTATTTTGGGGTTGGGAGTGTATTCGGAAAGTATTTTGGAGGCCCGTAGCTCATTTAGGCTTGAAATACCAAAGTTTGGAATTTTTGAAAATCTGGTTGATAGGTGAGATTTTGATCTGGGGGTCGGAATGGAATTTCGATAGTTCCAGTAGCTTTGTTAGGTGATTTTGGGTATGTTTGCAAAATTTCAGGTCATTCGGATATCGTTTGGTCGGGTTTTTGATTGGATGTTGGTTTTGGAAGTTTTAGTTGAAACTTAGGCTTGAATCCGCCTTAATTTGATAATTTTTATGTTTAAGGATATGTTTTTATGATTGGAACAAGTTCGTATGAAGTTTTAGAGTAGGTTCGTACTTTTGGTTGAGGTCTCGGGGGCCTCAGGATGAGTTTGGGCGATTAAATAGGAGAAATTGGAAGTTGCATCAGGTCTGGTTATTTGTCTCCTGTTGTTTTCGCTTCTGCGGAACTTGGAGTGCAGAAGTGACTCTGCAGAAATGGCAAAGGAAGCGCAGGTGCGAGATTATGGGGGGTCACCTAAGTCCGCAGAAGCGGACCTATGTTCGCTGAGGCGAGCCTGCAGATGCGGGCAGGTGCTCGCATAAGTAATTGTGGTTGTTTGGTAAATTTCCGCAGAAACGGACAAGTTTCCACGTAAACGGTGTCGCAGAAGTGACTTAGAATCTGCAGAAGCGGAACTTGAGTTTTAAGTAAGGGTCGCAAAAGCGACCAGGATTCCGCAGAAGTAGAACCGTTGGTGCGTCCTAGGTATCGCAGAAGCGAAAGTACCTGGGGTTTAATATTGAATGCTGGTTCGAAATTTCAGTAGAGAA
This sequence comes from Nicotiana noctiflora, assembly GCA_032618575.1. Taxonomy (NCBI): domain Eukaryota; kingdom Viridiplantae; phylum Streptophyta; class Magnoliopsida; order Solanales; family Solanaceae; genus Nicotiana; species Nicotiana noctiflora. The sequence goes on from JASVEL010010289.1 coordinate 127,476, forward strand.
AGAAACATTTGGGGCTTCGACTTCGAGACGAATTTGGCGATTTTGAAGAGGAAATTGAGGAGTATCATCAGGTAAGAACTCTTGGACCCAAATTATGTTAATACATTGATAAAACATGGATTAAATCTCTGAAAATAGAGGATTGTAAGGTGTAAAAATGTGGGATTTTGCTCTAAACCTAAGAGAATGAAAATTTATAATTTGAATGAGCAAACGGACTCTGATTTTTATAAATTTTATATAGTTAGACTCGTGAGAGTGCAAAGGTTCTGAAAACGTAAAAATATTTCGATTCCGAGCCGATGGCCGGAGGGGTTTTTTGGTCATTTTACCTATTTTTGCACCTTATCTTTAATTTTAAGAATGTAATTAGTTACTTGTGATGTTATTTACACTATGTAATTAGTTTGAATAGATTTGGGCCACTCAGAGTCGGATTCTCGTGGCAAGGGCATTATTTCGTAGCGGTTTTGTATCAGGATTGAGCTAACTGACTTGTCAAACCTTGTGTGGGGGATCTTCTCCCCTAGGACATATTATGTGTTGATTTAAATACCTTGTACGCGAGGTGACGAGCGTGTACTTGCGCAAATTATTGGAAAACCCACTTTACTTAAGTTGCTCAATCAGTTTTATCTTTGTTATCTGATTGGTTTAATTGCAAGATTTATCCTGTGTTAGCTAGGGAAGCATGATTAGATAGGATTAACTGTCTAAATGCCCTACTTGTCTTAATTGAATTTCCCGTAACATGTTGAGACTGGATTTAATTGATAATCATAGCAGTGTATTTCATTTCTCTCTGTGTATTTCTCTTATTGGATTGTGTTTGTGTTTTGTGGACTGCGGGTTCGATTACCGGAGAACCGGTGCTACTGAGATAAAGGACTGCGAGTTCAATTCCCGAAGATCCTGTGATACTGATATAAAAGACTGCGGGTTCAATTCCCAGAGATCCTGTGATACTGATATAAAGAATTGCGGGTTACATTCTCAGAGATCCTGGCTACTGATATATGTGGACTGTGGGTTCGATTCCCTAAGATCCTGAGCTACTGAGTATAAATGGACTGCGTATTCAATTCCCGGAGATCCTGAGCTATTGATTTGGTACTTGTTGTGTTGATTACTCTTTGTTAGCTTAACTGTAGATAACGTGTAGTTTCTATCTCGTTTTTCTGCTCTTTCAGATTTTCTCCTGCTTTGCACTGTTCGATATTATTATTAGTATTATTATTATTATTCTTGGTAGGGCCCTAACCTTCCTCCTCACTACTCCATCGAGGTTAGGCTTGGTACTTACTGAGTACCGCCGTGGTGTACTCATGCTACTCTTCTGCACACTTTTTGTTGTGCAGATCCAGGTTAATCTGATCAGACATACTACCAGTGATCGAGGATATACTTAGGAGATTCGAGGTATGCATCTGCTGCGTCCGCAGATTCAGAGAGTCTTTTTCCGTTCTTTCCTAGTGGCACTAGATTTTTCCTTCTTGTTTTCGGTTGTATAGATACTCTTGGTGGATAGAGCCACAATTTTTACTATCTTAGCTTGTGTTTGCCCGTGAGTTTCCGGGTATTGGTGGTTATATGTTCTAGAAATTTTGGTAAAGTGTATGTGCCGAGCGACACCTATTACATTTTCTATGTCATTCCGCTGTTATTTCTTGTTGTTCGTAAAAGTTGTAAATTCCACATTTGTGTTAGGCTTACCTAGTCGCGAAGACTGGGTGTCATAATGACAGGTTCACGATTGGTGAACTAGGGTCGTAACAAGTTGGTATCAAAGCTCTAGGTTCATAGGAGTCACGGGACACATGCCGGTTATTTAGAGTCTCGCTGATCGATACGAAGACATCCATATTTATCTACGAGGGGCTATGTAACTGTTTAGGAAACTCTTCATTTCTTTTGAATTTTCTTGTCGTGCGATATTTTGACACCAAATCTAAACTTCTGTCTTCTATTCTCTCACAGATGGTGAGGACACGTGCTACTCGCGAGGATTAGGCACCCGCACCCCTGCTGTCGCTGCCAGAGGCCGAGGTACGGGTAGAGGTTGAGGACGTGCCCAAGGTGCAGCCATAACACCCGCACGCGCTGCCGCTAAGGCACCACTAATGGATCAGATTAGAGCACAGGCACCTGGTATACCTAGTACAGCTACTACGACCCATCACTCCAGGAGACTCTAGCTCAGGTTATGAGCATGTACACTACTCTGGCTCAGGCGGGGTTGCTTTCTCTCGCTGCAGCCATATCTTAGGCCAAGAGAGGGGCCCAGACTCCCGCAGCCCGCATTCCTAAGCAGCGAGTGCCGATGGATCAGGTTCCAAAGGTTATTCCTATACCGCCTACCACACCAGTACAGCCAGGAGGTGGGTCAGCTGCCTCCGAGGACAAGCAGCGCAGGTTGGTGGCGTTCAAAAAGTATGATCCCCCAATGTTCATTGGCCTGGCTTTAGATGACGCCTTAGGATTTCTGGAGGAGTGTCATCGCATCCTCCATACTATGGGTATAGTGGAGACCAGTGGGGTTTCTTTTACTGCTTTTCAGCTTCGAGGGGCCACTTATGATTGGTGGCGAACATATGAGTTGGATAGTCCAGTCAAGTCTGCCTCGCTGACTTGGACACAAGTTTTTGATATGTTTTTGAGGGAGTTTGTTCCCAGAGCCTCAGGGATGCTTGGTGTGCGGAGTTTGAGCAGTTGCGCCTGGGCTCTATGACAGTATCGGAGTATGCCACAAGTTACACCCGGTTAGCTAGACATGTATCGGCTTTGGTCGCCACGGTCCGGGAGAGAGTGTAGATGTTTATTGAGGGTCTTATTCTGCCTATCCAGTCCAGCATGGATAGAGAGCTAGAGACGGATGTGCCGTATCAGTAGGCGATAAGTATTTCCAAACGGATCAAGGGTATGCTCGCTAGGGAGCAAAGAGAGAGGGAGGCCAAGAGGTCTCGTAAGTTGGGTCATTTCTCTGGTGCCTGTATTGCAGCAACCGATCGATTTGGCAGGGGTTATTCCGGTCATCCGGTTCATTATTCATTGCCAGCAGCTGGTGGTACACCAGCTCCAGCACCTCAGGAGCCTTACTATGCTCCCCCAGTTTCCAGTGCGCCTCCGATGTGGGTCACCTCCATGTCAGTCAAGAGGGAGTGGGGCCAGTCAGTCACAACCACCGCATCCTCCCAGTGCTTGTTATGAGTGTGAGGATACTTGCCATCTGGTTAGGGAGTGCCCCAAGCATGGGAGGGGAGCTCCTCCACAAACTTCACAGCCTCAGCATGGTTCACAAGGTCAGCATCGTTCCAGCTCCAGCTGCCACCCCGCCTGCCCAGACAGCTAGGGGCAAGGATCTGGGTGATAGAGGCCGCCCTCAAGCGAGGGGCCGGGCTAGATTTTATGCTATTCCTGGTAGCACCGCAGCTTTTGCCTCTGATTCTGTTATCACATGTATTATCTTGGTTAGTCACAGAGAGGCATCAGTTCTATTCGATCCTGGTTGTACCTTTTCATGTGTATCCTCTTATTTTGCTTCATATCTGGCTGTGCCTCGTAATTCTTGAGAGCCCCCATTTATGTTTCTACTCCGATGGGAGATTCTTTGGTTGTGGGCCGTATGTATCGGTCGTATTTGGTCACTAGTTGTGGTTTTGAGAGCAGAGCTGATCTTTTATTGCTCGGTATGGTTGATTTCGATATTATTCTGGGCATGGACTAGTTGTCGACCCATTATGCTATTCTTGATTGTCACGCCAAGACCATGATGCTAGCTAGGCCAGGCATTCCACGTATTGAGTGGAGTGGTACTCTAGATCACACACTCAACCGTGTTATTTCTTTTATCAAAGCTCAACGTATGGTTGAGAAGGGGTGTGCTGCTTATCTAGCTTATGTGAGGGATGTTAGTGTTGACACCCCTTCTATTGATTCAGTCCCAGTGGTATGAGATTTCTCTGATGTGTTTCCAGCTGATCTCCCGACATGCCGCCCGATAGAGATATCAATTTTGGTATTGATTTGTTGCCGGGAACTCAGCCCATTTTCATTCCCCCGTACCGCATGGCTCCTCCTAAGTTGAAGAAGTTGAAGGATCAGTCACATGAGTTGTTGGGTAAGGGTTTCAATTGACCCAGTGTTTCGCCTTGGGGTACTCCTGTGTTGTTTGTGAAGAAGAAGGACAGTTCTATGCGTATGTGCATTGACTATCGCCAGTTAAACAAAGTTATAGTGAAGAACCGATATCCTTTGCCATGTATTGATGGCTTATTTGATCAGCTACAGGGCGCACGGGTGTTCTTCAAGATTGATTCGCACTCTGGTTATCATCAGCTAAAGATTCGGGAGCCAGATATCCCGAAGACTGCCTTCAGGACTCGGTATGGTCATTACAATTTCCTCGTTATGTCTTTTGGGCTGACTAATGCCCCAACAACTTTCATGCATTTGATGCACAGTGTATTCAGGCCATATCTTGACTCGTTCGTCATTGTTTTCATTGATGATATTTTGGTATACTCCTGGAGTCGGGAAGAGCATGAGCAGAACCTGAGGATAGTGCTTCAGACTCTGAGTGAGAAGCAACTATATGCAAAGTTCTCTAAATGTGAGTTCTAGCTGAGTTCGGTGGCATTTCTAGGCCACATAGTGTTAAGCGAGGGTATTCGAGTGAATCCGAGGAAGGTAGAGGCCGTGCATGGTTGGCCCAGGCCCTCCTCAGCTACTGAGAATCGTAGTTTCCTTATTTTGGCAGGTTATTACTGTCGCTTTGTGGAGGGGTTCTCTTCGATCGCAGCACCTATGACCAGATTGACCCAAAAGGGTGCCCCTCTTCGGTGAACAAAGGAGTGTGAGGCGAGCTTCCAAAAGCTCAAGACAGCTTTGACTTCGGCTTCTATCTTCATGTTTCCTACCGGTTCGGGGTCCTATACAGTTTATTGTGATGTCTCACGGGTTTGGGCTTGGAGCAGTATTAATGGAGGACGGTAGGGTGATTGCTTATATGTCCCGACATCTGAAGGTGAATGAAAAGAACTACCTCGTCCATGATCTTGAGTTAGCTACCATTGTTCATGCCTTGAAGATCGGGCGTCATTATTTGTATGGGGTTCCTTGTGAGATTTACATTGATCATCGGAGTTTGCAGCAATTGCTTAAGCAGAAAGACCTGAATATGCGTCAGAGGAGATGGTTAGAGTTGTTAAAAGATTATGACATCACTATTATTTATCACCCGGGCAAGGCCAATGTGGTTGCCGATGCTTTGAGTCGCCGGGCGGAGAGTTTGAGGAGTTTGGCATATCTACCAGCCTTAGAGAGACCTATGGCTATGGATGTTCAGGTTTTGGCAGACAATTTGTTAGATTGGATCTTTCAGAGCACAGTCGGGTTCTGGCCTGCGTGGTTTCTCGGTCTTCTCTATTTGATCGCATCAGGGAGCGGCAGTTTGATGACCCTAATTTACTTGTTCTTGAGGATAGAGTTCAGTAAGGTGATGCTCGAGATGTTACCATCGGGGATGATGGAGTAATGAGGATGTAGAGTCGTATTTGTGTGCCCAATATGGATGATCTTCGAGAGTTGATTCTAGCTGAGGCCCATAGCTCATGGTATTCCATCCATCCGGGTGCCGCGAAGATGTATCAGGACTTGAGGCAACACTATTGGTAGAGGCGGATTAAGAAGGATATAGTTGACTATGTTTCTAGGTGCCTCAACTGCCAGTAGGTGAAGTATGAGCATTAGCGTCCGAGTGGGTTGTTACAGCAGATTGAGATCCCAGAGTGTAAGTGGGAGCGCATACCATAAACTTCGTATCTGGACTTCTACGGACTGTGAGGAAGTTTGATTCTATTTGGGTCATTGTGGATTAGCTGACCAAGTCCGTCCATTTCATACCTGTGTGCACTACTTACTCATCGGAGCGGTTGGCGGAGATCTATATCGAGGAGATAGTCATGTTGCATGGTATTCCAATTTCCATCATTTCAGACAGAGGCACTCAGTTTACTTCACGATTTTGGAGAGCCGTGCAGCAGGAGTAAGGTACTCAGGTGGAGCTAAGCACAATATTTCACCCCCTGACAGATGGGCAGTTTGAGCACACTATTCAGATTTTGGAGGATATGCTCCGTGAGTGTGTGATTGAGTTTGGAGGTTTATGGGATCACTTCTTGCCACTGGCGGAGTTTTCTTATATCAACAGCTATCAGTTTAGCATTCAGATGGCGCCGTATGAGGCCCTATATGGTAGGAGGTGTAGGTCCCCTGTGGTTTGGTTCAAGCCGGGCAAGGCCAGGTTATTAGATACTTATATGGTCCAGGATGCAATGGACAAGGTCAAGGTGATTCAGGATAGAATCCGTGCAGCCCAATCCAAACAGAAGAGTTATGCGGACAAGAAGGTTCGCGATGTGGCATTTATGGTTGGCGAGCGGGTTCTTCTTCGGGTCTCGCCCATGGAGGGTGTCATGAGATTTGGGAAGAAAGGGAAGCTGAGTCCGAGATTTATTGGGCCTTTTGAGATTTTGAGGCGAGTTGGGGAGGTTGCTTATGAGCTGGCCTTACCTCCCAGCCTAGTCGGAGTCCATCCGGTATTTCATGTTTCCATGCTCCGGAGATACCATGGTGACCCGTCGCACGTGTTGGATTTCAGTTCCGTCCAGCTGGAAAAGGATCTATCTTATATTGAGGAGCCAGTGGCCATTTTGGACAGGCAAATCAGAAAGTTGCGGTCAAAGAACATCGCTTCGGTGAAGGTCTAGTGGCAGGGTCAGCTGGCCGAGGAGGCGACTTGGGAAATCGAGCAGGATATACGCAGCCAATACCCTCATCTCTTTACTACTCCAGGTATGTTTTCTATGCTCGTTCGAGGACAAACGAATGTTTAAGTGTGGGAGGATGTAACGACCCGGCCGGTCATTTTTGAGATTTACACCCCGATCCCCAATTAACTGCTTTCCCTAAGTTCATTTCTGCTATTTTGGTTTGCCGGGATGTTCGGTTATAGAATTTAGAGTGTTTCGGGATACTTAGTCCCTAAATGAGATCTTAATAGTAGAAAAGTGGCACGTATTCAGAATAGTGTTAAGATGACCTAAGAACGGAAATCCGATAGTTCCATTAGCTCTGTTAGGTTTTCGGGGTTGGGAGCGTGTTCGGAATGTATTTTGGAGGCCCGTAGCGCATTTATGCTTGAAATGCCGAAGTTTGGTAATTTTTGAAAATACGGTTGATAGATGAGATTTTGATCTGGTGGTCGGAATGGAATTCTGACAGTTCCAGTAGCTTCGTTAGGTGATTTTGGGTATGTCTGCAAATATTTAGGTCATTCGGAAATCATTTGGTTGGGTTTTTGATTAGGTGTTGGTTTTGGAAGTTTTAGTTGAAACTTAGGTTTGAATGCGCCTTAATTTGATGATTCTTGTGTTTAAGGATATGTTTTTATAATTGGAATAAGTTCGTATGAAGGTTTAGAGTAGGATCGTACTTTTGGTTGAGGTCCAGGGGACCTCGGGATGAGTTTGGGTGATTAAACGGTAGAAATTGGAAGTTGCATCAGGTCTGGTTTTCTGTCTCCTGTTGTTTTTACTTCTGCGGAACTTGGACCGCAGAAGCGAGTCCGCACAAGCGGCAAAGGAAGCGTAGGTACGATATTGTGGGGGTTAAGCTATGTCCGCAAAAGCGAACCTATGTTCGCTGAGGCGAGCCCGCAGAAGCGATTGTGGTCGTTTGGTAAATTTCTGCAGAAGTGGACAAGTTTCCGAGAAAGCGGTGTCGTAGAAGCGACTTAGAATCCGCAGAAGCGGAAGTCGAGTTTTAAGTAAGGGTCACAGAAGCGACCAGGATTCCGCAAAAGTGGAACCACTGGTGCGTCCCAGGTATCGCAGAAGCGAAAGTACCTAGGGTTTAATATTCAATGTTGGTACGAAATTTCAGTAGAGAAAGAAACATTTGGGGCTTCGGCTTAGAGATGAGGTTGGCAATTTTGAGGAAGAAATTGAGGAGTATCATCAGGTAAGAACTCTTGGACCCAAATTATGTTAATACATTGATAAAACATGGATTAAATCTCTGAAAAATGGAGGATTGTAAGATGTAAAAATGGGGGATTTTGCTGTAAACCTAAGAGAATGAATTCTTTTGATTTGAATGGGAAAATGGACTCCAAATTTGATAAATTTTATATGGTTAGACTCGTGAGAGTGCGAGGGTTCTGAAAACGTAAAAATATTTTCGATTCTAAGCTGATGGCCGGAGGGGTATTTTGGTCATTTTACCTATTTTGCGCCTTAGCTTTAATTTTAACAATATAATTAGTTACTTGCGATGTTATTTACACTATGTAATTGGTTTGAATAGATTTGGGCCATTGGAGTCGGATACTCGTGGCAAGGGCATCATTTCTTAGTGATTTTGTATCGGGATTGAGGTAAGTGACTTGTCTAACCTTGTGTGGGGGAACTTCTCCCCTAGGACATATTATGTGTTGATTTAAATGCCTTGTACGCGAGGTGAGGGGCGTGTACTTGCGCAAATTGTTAAAAAACCCACTTAACTTAAATTGCTAAATCAGTGTTATCTATGTTATTTGATTGGTTTAATTGCAAGATTTATCATGTGTTAGCTAGAGAAGCATGATTATATAGGATTAACTGTCTAAATGCCCTACTTGTCCTAATTGAATTTCCTGGAACATGTTGAGACTGGATTTAATTGTTAATCGTAGCAGTGTATTTCATTTCTCTCAGCGTATTTCTCTTATTTGATTGTGTTGGTGTTCTATGGACTGGGGGTTCCATTCCCGGAGATCCGACGCTACTGAGATAAAGGATTGCGGGTTCAATTCCCGGAGATCTTGTGATACTGATATAAAGGACTGCAGTTTTAATTCTCGGAGATCATGTGATTCTAATATAAAGGATTGCGAGTTCAATTCCCGTAGATCATGTGATACTGATAAAGGACTGTAGGTTCAATTCCTGGAGATCCTGTGATACTGATATAAAGGACCGCGGGTTCAATTCCCGGAGATCCTAGCTAGTGATATATGTGGACTGCAGGTTCGATTCCCAGAGATCCTGAGCTGCTGAGTATAAATGGACTGCAGGTTAAATTCCCGAAGATCCTGAGCTATTGATTTTGTACTTGTTGTGTTGATTACTCTTTGTTAGCTTAACTGTAGATGACTTGTAGTTTCTATCTCGTTTTGCTGCTATTTCAGATTTTCTCGTGCTATGCACTATTTGATATTATTATTATCTTTATTATTATTCTCGGTAGGGCCCGGACCTTCCTCGTCTCTACTCCATCGAGGTTAGGCTTGGCACTTACTGAGTACCATCGTGGTCTACTCGTGCTACTCTTCTACACACGTTTTGTTGTGCAGATCCAGGTCCATTTTATCAGACACACTACTAGTGATCGAGGTTATACTCAGGAGACTTGAGGTATGCATCAACTGCATCCGTATATCCGGAGAGTCTTCTTCCGTTCTTTCCTAGTGGCACTAGATTTCCCCTTTTTGTTTTTGGTTTTATAGATACTCTTGGTGGATAGAGCCACAGTTTTTACTATCTTAGCCTATGTTTGCCTGTAAGTTTCCAGGTCTTGGTGGTTATATGTTCTAGAAATTTTGGTAAAGTGTATGTGCCGAGCGGCGCCTATTACATTATCTATGTCATTCCACAGTTATTTCTTGTTGTTCGTAAAAGTTGTAAATTCCTCATTTGTGTTAGGCTTACCTAGTCGCGAAGACTGGGCGCCATCATGAGAGGTTCATGATTGGTGAACTAGGGTCGTGACATTATCGCGAAGCAAAAAAACCAGCTATCAAAATTTAACATTATGAGAACGTGGATAAACTCATGCGAGCGCGATGCACTACCTTCATAAACCTACGCGATCGCAGACATTTCCACGCGTCTTTGGGAACGCAGCCAAGCCCACGTGTTCGTGATTCACTATTTCCTCCAGCTTACGCGATTGCATTCTAAACTGATGATCGCGTAGAACAAAAATCTCAACTGCCCAAATTACCAATCGCGAACCTTCCCGTGCTATCACATATAAGGAAACTAGATTTGAACACCAACAAACTTCAACCATTTGTCCAAGTCAAATTTCACTTTGTTAACCATCTGAAATCCTCCTGAGACTTGGGGGACCTCAGCCAAACATACTAGCAAGTCTTAAAATACTGTATGAACTTAGTTAACACCTCAACTAATATCAAATAACATTTAAAATATGAATCTCACCCCAATTAGAGCCTAATGAACATATGAACTTCCAACTACTACATTCGATCCTAAAACCTATAAAATCAAGTCTGTTTGACCTCAAATTAGCACACAAGTCCTAAATTACACAACAGTCTTGCTCCAATCCAGGAACCAAAATCCAAGCCCGATAACCATAAAGTCGACACTCGGTCAAATATCTCAATTTCCATAACTTCTAATTTTTTAACTTTCGCCATTTAAAGCCTAATCAATACCAGGCCTCCAAACTATTTTGATGCACTCTAAGTCCAAAATCACCTAATAGAGCTATCGAAACCGTCGAAACTCCATTCCAGAGTCGTTTATATATAAGTCAATATCTCGTCAACCTTTTCAACTTAAACTTCCAATGTTCTGACTAAGTGTCTCAATTCATTTTGAAACATCCTCAGAACCGAACGAACTACCCCAACAAGTCACACAACAAAATATGAGCATAAAATAAGCAGTATATGGGGAACCAGATCTACAACACACAAAACGACCGGCTGGATCGTTACAAATTTATATTATGAACATTATAGTCTTTATGCATATAATGATATTTAACTAAATATAGAGTTTAAGGTAAAAAAATATTATTGGGACATATAAAAGATAACTAGTTACAACTTGTGATCTTGAATATGTCATAATATTTTTATGGTTATAAGAGTATTTTGACGAAGGATATAATGAGTATTTTAAAATATAAAAAAAAAAGTAAAAATGAGACATTGTTTAGTAGACTAATATAAAAAAGTGTATCTTATAAAATGGAATAAAAAAATGTTTTATACAATTTTAAAACTAGAATGGTCAAATGAAATTGAATCTCAAAAGTTGTAAATTTAAGTAGAATGATAAATGTGTGAAATCCTTGATAATAGTTTTTTGATGAAATTTAAGTTAGTCAAAAGTAAAAATTTGCTAAGTTGTCACAACCCAAACTTCCATTGGAGCCATGACAACGCCTAAAACTGCTTGCTAGGAAAGCCACAGTTTCACAATAATAATAAAACTCAAATAATAGAACTTGATAATCTCAACAACAGTAATATCAGAAAGTATCTAAAGATAATAACAATAATGGAACTACAATCATCCAAAGGATATGGAGTCAACGAGAACTTCAAGGTCTGCGAATGACATAATAGCTACCCCATAGCCTCCACAAGCTGGTACTTGCGCGAACTCTAGCAATCACCACGCCTGGAAGTACTGGATCTGCATATAAAGTGCATAGTATAGTATAAGTACAACCGAGCCTATAAAATCAATAAGTTACAAACCCAACCTCGGGCTGAAAATAGTGACGATCTCAAAAGAAAGTCAGTATCCAACATCAATACTCAATAAGAACTCATGATATAATGAAGACAATAAAAGTAAATGACTCAAAAAATATCATTTTCAGCTCTTTCAGAGTTACGAAAAATAAGACACGCTTTTCATGTATAACAGTCAAAGCCTACTTTCACCAAAATTTCTAAAATATGATCTTTCAAGCAAACTGTGATTTTTCGAACTTCAGATAAGACATTTCATTTACCAGCTAGCATGAGGAATAGAAATTCATATGCCTACATGTCTAATGTACATGTCAGGTTAATAACATCAAAGTTAAATCACCAAGTACATTCACTCTCACCACACTCCATAGTGCCTGGCACAAATACCCCTCACCATCACACGTACACCACACTCAGCAGTGTGCGGGTGCATGATATAAATGTCCCTCACTAAAGCATATACACAAACACACACTTACACACACACACACACATACACACACATATATATATATATATATATATATACTCCGTAGGGGTGGATCTTGGCCTAAGAGCTAATCAATAATCAATATCAATCTGTTGTAGAGTGCAAACCTATCCATACATCAATATGTTGCAGCATGTATTCCGATCCAACATAACTCAGAATACGCCTCTATGACCGACATCAGCCATCAATCATTCAAGTCTCAAAGGCTCAAATCTCATAGAACGCAGCCCAAAGAGTATCACATATAGAAGATAACAACAATATGAGAAATGAAAAAATAAGTAATGCATAGAGATTGAGATATAGCATGCAGATGAAGAATTTTGACTATGTATATGACTATAATTAAGGAAAATAGCTCAAAATAGCAAGAATATCCCTATCATGTCTCAAACAAATAAGTACCTAGCATAGACATGGACTTTAAAATGAGTCATAACTCAAATAATCATACAAGTTGGGAAAACAGGATATAACGAGGTATAGAAGGAAACAAGTCTTTTAGTAGCTTAATGTCCACCCGTATAATGATTACCCATGTGTATGCACACGATTCAATCACCTAGCACCTGCGTCACCCCCAAAAAATTTCAAATATCGTAGTCCACAAGGAATGAATTCCCTCAAATCATGTTTAGATATGTTACTTACCTCAAAATGCGTGAGTCAATACTCAAAAAGTCCTTCATGCGTGAATCGACCTCTGAATGGCTAGAAACAACTTAATATCATAAGAAACAATCCCAAATAATAAAGCTTCGATCTTGAACAAAATTAAAAAGTCAACCCAAAGAGTTAACTCCGATCTTGTACCCCAGAACCAGTTAAAACTTACAAATTTTGAACACCTATTCCGAAATGAGTCAAAATATGTGTGTTTATCTAAATCCATCCTTAAATTATTAATTTTCACTCTCCAAAATTATAGTAAAGCATCCCCGAATTTTACCTTTAATTCACATAAAGTAGATGTAATATTCCTTGTGTAATTAATATCTAACAACAAAATCAAGTAAACTTCGTTTACCTCTTCAATTGTAGTGGAAAGCTTCTCAAAACCTTGCCTCAGACCGAGCTTTACAACTCCAAATAACAAAAAACAAAATGACCAAACCCTTCGAATTATAAAACCTGTTGTTGATTTTCCAAATCACCGAACATGCGGAATTGTATTTGTGATAAAAAAATTGCATCTACGGGTTCCACTTAAGTCCTGACCTACCCTTCAACGGACCCAACATTCGCACCTGCAACTCTGCCACTAAAGTCCCGACCACTCCCTTCATGGTCTGCGAATGACATAATAGCTACCCCATAGCCTCCACAAGCCGGTACTGGCACGAACTCTAGCAATTACCACGTCTGGAAGTACTGTATCTGTATATCAAGTGCAGAGTATAGTATAAGTACAACCGACCCTATAAATCGATAAGTTGCAAACCCAACCTCGAGTTGAAAATAGTGACGAGCTCAGAAGAAAGTCAGTATCCAACATCAATAGTCAATAACAACTCATGATATAATGAAGACAATAAAAGAAAATAACTCAAAGAATATCATGTTCAGCTCGTTCAAAGTTCACGTATAACAGTCAAAGCCTACTTTCACCAAAATTTCTAAAATATGAGCTTTCAAGGAAATTGTGATTTCTCAAACTTCAGATAAGAAACTTCATTTACCAGCTAGCATAGGGAATAGACATCCATATGCCTACATGTTAAATACACATGCCAGGTCAATAACATCACAGTTACATCACCAAGTACACTCACTCTCAGCACACTCATTGTGCCTGGAACAAATGCCCCTCACCATCACACGTACAACCACACACATCACTGTGTGGGTGCATGACATGAATGCCCCTCACTAAAGCTCTCTCTCTCTCTCTTTCTCTCACACACACATACACACACACACACACACACACACACACACAAACACACACACACACTCACTCACACACACACATACACACACACATATATATATATATATATATATATATATATATATATATATATATATATATATATATATATACATACACACACACACACAATTGCTGATAAATAGCACTTTTAATTTTCCTAATTTTTAAAGATTTTCAAGTCAATATAATGTCCATTTTAGCAGTACAAAAATTAGCAATTATTCCCAAAACCATCGATTTTGGTGAATAATTTATTTTTAATTCTCATATTTATATCAAATATAGTTAAGGTGATTTTTGTATATTTTTACAAATTTATCTGGTATTTTTAAAGCTAAATTGCATACAATTGCAATTTTAGCCTATTTTAAGATTAATAGCACTTCTATAATTGTAAAATTGGTTTCAATATTTTTAATTAATGTTTATGTATTTTTAATTGATTCAGTAATTTTAATTTACTTTTCAAATCATTTTTACTATTTTTATAAAATAAAAGGGGTAAAACTGGCTATTTAAATACTAGCTCCATTTCATTTCAATTATAGCCTATATTAACCTCGAAATGAACCTAATTTCAATTTTCAAATGGGCCAGCCCAAATCCTAGTTCAACCCTACTTAACCCATTTATCCAACCTGCCTGGTTTTCTTTTAATCCAGGTCGTTGATCATTTTAATCAATTGCCACGATTAGCCATTTCCTTTTTAATTCCTTAACCATACCCTAATCCCCGCATCTTCATTTGGTCCACCGCCTTTGAAATCCCTCTCCTCTCAAACTCTCTCAAACCCTTCTCGAACCTTCCCCAACCCTAATCATCTCCAATCGTCTTCAACTTCAAGACCCACCAGAAATCATGGCTCCTCCGGCCATGGTAACCATATACTCACTCACTATTACTCCTGTGTGCTCCATATTTGAAGAATCAAGGCCAGATCTCGAAGTTCTTCATCAAGACCTGTGCCAGCTCGAGTTTTCACGGCCATCTCCGGCCTTGCTCCAACATATCCTCGCCGAGAAGCCTTATTCCAGACCTCTTCGACTCAATATCTGATTTTTCATCCAAGCCTTTCTCATTTCTAGGGTTTTTCCGTAACCCTAAGATGTTCAAGGTTTTTCTCTATTTATTTTGTTATGATCTATGTTATACTCGACTTTTAAAGTATTTTCCCTTAATTTTCTTTTCAAAATCGTTTGTTTTTTATTTAAGGTTTCTGAAAAGTTTCAAAATGTTTTTCTGACTCTCCTTCTTCTTCTTCTTCTTTTCTTTGTATGTATCTCTCTATGCTATGTTCTTATGTTTCTTTTTGTACCTCGCATGTTCTTCTCATGTGTTCTTATATTTTCCTTTACCATGCATGTCCTTCTACTGTGTTGCTGTATCACGCTTTCATATGTTTATCTTATGTGTTATTTTTGCTAGGCTTTTCCGATAACCCTATGTTCCTCTACTGTATTTTCTACTAAGATTTTTAGTTAATTTTCCTTATTATGGAGCTTGTTTGAGTTCTCTTTAAACATGTTCTTCTTCTATTTTCTTAAGTGTTATACTACCTCTTTTCTCTTCTGAACTTGTTTAAGTTCCAAGCTTATCTTAAAACTTTTTCCTTCTATCCTCACTATGCTTCCAGTTAGTTTCTACATTATATTTGCTTTGAACCTGTTATTGTATCTGTTTGTTTTCTCATGAGTCTCTGAAAGAGATCTCTGAGCCTGTTTCAATTACTTGGACTCTCGTCTCTATATGATTCAACTTTGAAACCCTAGAATTTGGGGATTTTGATGAGGTTGATCTGGTGTTTGGACTAGGGTTCTACTTTGAACCTTTGACTCTCTCAGAATCATTTTTAGTCTATGAACTGGATTTGGGCCTCTTTGTTTATGACTCTGAACTTTTCTATGCTAGACTCTTCTGATTAGCATGACAATTCTTTCTTGTTAAGAATGTCTATATGCTTTTATATGTGCGTTGAATCATTCTTCAAAAGGCTTTCCAATTTATGATTGATTCAGAATGGTTTTTAGGTTTGACTGACTTTTACTGATTTTTCTTAAGCAAAACCCTTTTCCTCACCTTTCCTGGCTTGGTTCACTCGTACAAAGCTTACAATTTTGATTTCTTGACTGTTAGCTGATTTACTTTCCTTACTTGAACAAACCGTGTGCTGTCAAACCTTGTCCTTAAATAGAAATTTATGTATTTACCCCTCTTGTACTTCTTTGGAAAATTGTTTAATTGGCCCATTTCCTTAATTATGTTGCCCGTTTGAAATCAGAATCCCTGAATTAAAGGGAGATTGATTTCAATGTTACTTCCTTGCCTTTTTCTTTCTCGTTCACTGCATTATAAAAGGGGCACGATCCTTCTGCACTTAAATAACTTTGACCCTTCAGTTCAATACGCATATTCTTATACACACTCTCAATTACAATACTCTTTCAATTCTCTACTCTCTTCTGAGATCTTTTGTACTACCTGCTTGCAACTTGGCTTTCAAGGCTATTGTTTAACTTATTTGTTTCCCTGAAACTGGTATGTCTCGATTTTGATTTAAGCATCTTCCCTATGTGTTTACTTTACAGTTTCCACACTCTTGCCTACTTTGTTATTCATATGTTGTATTAAATATGCTACTCTTCCCTATATGTGCACTGTTTTTTATAAATTTCCCATACCCATTCTCTCATATGTGTTTGAGTTAGGGTTCATGGCTTGGCAGTATCCAAATTACTGCTCAGGTCTGAACCTGACCCTCAATGGGTCCTGACTCCCAAATTTAGCTAAGAGGCTGGTCAGGGGTGTGCCCGCATTGCTAATTGCTGGGAGTGACCACTCACCTGCCATGGCCTTACCTAACTCCCTCTATGCACTTATACTTATTCTTAGACTCTAAGTTCTGCCCCACTCCTTTGAGCCTTGCTTTGGGACCTTGAGTTCCCTCTAAACTTGGACATTTGAGGGCTGGCCCTTCCACACTGTATTACAATCTGATCGTGCAATGTATTTGGGTGTAAGCACTACTTGGAGTTCATGAAGCTCCTTGGAACTTTGACACACCCAAAATATAAGAAAGGCTTTTGAAAATCTGATCTTTGGAAATTGATTTATTACATGTTTCAGATTATGTGTCTAAATTAGGCCCTCCATGGTTGGATTTTTTAATTTCTAATGTAATTTTATCTTTTTTTTGAATTCATTCTGGTTGTAATAATCTTATAATAACTCAGGGCATGTATAGTAAAAAAAGGGGAGGGTCATTCATGTTATGTATATGGGTAGATATCATGTTTTAGGTGCTTACTTCTGCAATCACAACCTTTTCATTTATGTATCTGCATATAGAAATCCTGCCTGTAAGATGTTTCATTACAACATTATAAACCCTGTCTCTAGGTTTATGCATATGCATATAGAAATCATGCCTATAAGCTATCTCATTACTGCATTAGAAATCCTACTTATGAGTTATGTATTTCTTTAGAAATCATGTATATATGTTTCTGCAATAATTTAAAAACAATGTCTATAGGTTTCTGCACTTCTGCATATAGAAATCATGTTTATAAGTTTCAACACTTCTGCATATGCATATGTCATTAGGCAAACAACATATAGGTTAAATGAATAATCAATTGCATCCTAGACACAATTCTTATAGGACTTATGTAACCGTTTTAAAATTAGTAATGCTTAGAATTCATGCCTATTGGAGTAACCATTTAAATCTGATTTGTCCGCAAGTCTAATATCAGTAATAATGTCATTTAATACCTGCAAAATTGGTTTATTTCTAAAATTAGTAATCCTTCCTTAAAATCACTATACTTTACCTTGTTATATATCATGCCTATAGGTCTTACCTAGGAAAATCATTAGGTAATAAATTAACTATACAAATCTTTAATAATTACAACCAGCAGGCAGACCTAATTGGACTTCTTATCTAAAAGAATGTGATAAATCAGCCACCCCTTAACGTTTAAGTTTAATTAAAGACATGACCAGTACCTAAGTCATGCTAAGAAATTTGCTACTTTGAATGAGGAGGCCTATTTGAGCCTTTAACTGCTATGTTTTTCCCTTTTTATTATTTTATGTGTTTTTTTTCTCGCACTAGACTTTTGTCCATTTAAAACTCTAAAAAGCCAATCTCCCGTTCCTTTAGGATTAGTAGACCCACTGCCTCCTGGGGTTGATAGGATTAGGGCAGGTAATAACATGCAATAAGTAACAAGACCACTCCTCGATTTAATACTTTAATGGGGAGGGTAAGGTAGATATGGATATGATGACTATGCAATAACACCACGTGTATATGTATAAATGGTTACCTGTGTTATGTGGGGTGATCCGTGTTATTTATAAACCTAGGACCCTATCTCTCTTTACTTGTTTACTTTCTTTTCTTTTTCGAGAATTTTTAAAAGCTATTGAGTTGCAGTTCCTTAAACTTCCTCCTTTACTTCAAATACTTAAAAAATCTCTTTTTTGGTTATTTGATTTCCAACACTATTTCTTCTCCAAATCTCCATCTCTTTTACTCCTTTGTCTGATTATATGTACCAATTATTTGACCCCCTACTCCTGCACTTGCATATTCTTTAAATAATTATGAAATCGCCTATCTCCAAACTTCTGCATGCTTTTAACTTTTCCATTGTTTGAAATCATTGAGTGAAAGCTATCTTGTTTTCTTATTTGTTGTTTGTACTTTAAAGTCACAATTGTAGCATATCCGGGAACCACACTAGTGGATCTTGAGAGGTGCCTAACACCTTCCCCTCGAGATAATTTCAAGTCCTTACCCATTCTCTGGTTCTTCTTCTTTTAGGTTTAATTTCTTCTTGGTGTCCTAATGCACTTAATCATTAGGTTGCAACTCTTTTAAATTTCAAATCCAATTCCCAAAAGGAAAAGAGCTCTCCGCCCAAATGTCATTGTCACGACCCTAACCCCTGGTCGTGATGGCGCCCAACACAATGCTAGGCAAGCCCGACCATATTATCCCTTAAACCAGCCAGTTATTAATCAAATTAAACTTAAACAAGTAAATGATCATATCAGGTGATAAACGAAATGTAAAACATACAAAATACGGTCCCAACCATATCGTGGTGTCACGAGACCGAGCCTCTACAGAATAGCATCCTAATACAACCAAGTCTAGGCAAATAGGAAATCAACAAGATGATAAAGAAGGAGAAAACAAGCTCTGCGGACGCTGGCAGCTACCTCGTAATCTCCGCAAAAGTAGACAAGGATCGGCAGCTAAAATGTCTCAACTGCTCTCGGGTACCTGTGGATCTGCACAGAAAGTGCAGGGGAGTGGGGTGAGTATATTTCAACTCAATGAGTAACAATAATAAATAATGATTGAAGGTAAGAACTCCTGTGCTATCACTTAGCAGTTCTAAGGCAACCCTCATATGTACGTCATCACTATAGAAATACTCAAATCTCCAATCTACGTTTATCTCTACAAGATTCCACCCTGAACCAACCCTCACTCGTACCCCTACGGTGTACGGCCATCTCAACATATAAAGACACGTACTTATGTCTATAATGTATAAGTATTTAAGTAGATAGTAGGATATGATTAAGTATAATGCTGCGGTGTGCAGCCCGCTCCAATACATATACCGCTGCGGCGCGCAGCCCGCTCCATTTAACGTCGACGGCGCTCACTGGGGGTGTATACAGACTTCGGAAGGGCTCCCTAGGCCCAAGCACTATTATACTGCAGCGTGCAGCCCGATCCACACATGTATTACTACGGCGTGCAGTCCGATCCAATATTTATATGTATATATATTTATACTGCTGCGGCGTGTAGCCCGATCCCATGATATACACCAGCGCTCACTGAGAATGTGTGCGGACTCGGACTCCGAAGGGGCTCCTACAGCCCAAGCGCAATAATACTGCGGCGTGCAGTCCGTTCCACATGTATATCACTGCGGCGTGTAGTCCAATCCACATATACATTACTGCGACGTGCAGTCTGATCCAATACATATAGTAATACCTCATAATGGGTCCTCGACCCTATCCCAGTCAATATGTGCTTGGCCTCTCAGGCCCAATATAATATATCACAGTGGGTCCTTGACCCTGTCTCAGTCAATATAGACTTGGCCTTTCAGGCCCAATATAACATCTCATAGTGGGTCCTTGACCCTATCTCATCTCAATCGGTATAGACTTGGCCTTTCAAGCCCACTCAGCTAGAACAGGGAATTCCACCTTAGATAATCTCTCTCAATGTACACATCTAGTACGGGCTCATATTATGCTATACAGCTAGAGCTACGGCTGAGTGTATGTTTCCAACATGATATTAAGGGTCACCTAGCTCTATAGGTTGCCTAATGCTCTACAGATCGGCACAAGGCCCCAAACATGGCTTTTAGCCCTATTGTACAGTTATAATATCAGTAACAGTCATACAACATAGTATTCTATTAGCCGGGAAGGACTAAGTCCGAACCCCCAATCACAATGTCACCACACTCGTCTCAAGACGTGTGTCTCATCTCAACATAGCACTGTGAAGTGCTAGTACGGGGTTTCAAACCCTCGGTACATTATTTACTATCACCACTCACCTCGAACCGGTAGAAGCTTCAATCCGCCTTGCGCTTGCCTCGCAAATCAATCACCTCGGGTGCCAAATCTGCTCAAAATCATAGAGAATGCATCAATATATGCTAATTTCACGAAATTCATTCGAAATAACCCAAATTATATCATAACCCACAAGTTGTCAAAACCCGACTTTTGGTACACTTGTCGAAAATTACAAAAATCACATATTAGGAATCCTCATCTCGATACGAGTCTAGGCATATAAAATTTACCAAAATCGGACTCCATTTGCCCACTCAAATCAGTGTTCTTCTTTAATTTAGGCCTAGGGCTCAAACCCACCTTTAATCTTCCATTTACAGGGATTTAACCAAGGATTTCATGATAAAATGATGTAATTAAGCCACAAAACTTACCTCCAACGAAACCCCGATGATTTCCTAGCAATCTCCCGTCAAATTCTTCTCTTGGAACTCAAAAATGGAGGTTTTGGGTATTAAACCCGCGACTGTCCAGTTCTGGCTTTTAATTCACTGCCAGAATATTTCCTTCATCGCCTTCGCGACGCCACTCATGCGAACGTGATGCCTCTTTCCTTTTCCTCATCGCGAACGCGGCATGCCTTCACGCGTCCGTGAAGGTCAACTTCCCAGCTCCAGATTTTTACTCTACGCGAACGCGTAGTCTCCCACGCGAACGCGTGGCCTCGCCAAATCCTACTTCGCGAACGCGGCCTAGACCCACGCGAACGCGATGCGTTCCAACTCCCTCGTACGCGAATGCGTTAACTCCCTCGCGAACGCGAAGAGTGCTGAACCTGGCCTACGCGAACGCGGGCCTTGCCCTCGCGAACGCGAAGGCTTATTTTATGCCCAGTGATCTGCAGATTTCAGCAGACCATTTCTTGCTTCCAAACGCCGGATGATGGTCCGGATTCACCCCGAGGCCCCCGGGACCCCAACGAAAACCACCAACATACCCCAAAACACGATACGAACTTGTTCCAATCATAAAAACACCATCCTAAACATCAAAATCACCAATTACCCACGGATTCAAGCCTAAATTTCTTCAAAACTTCCGAATTACACATTCCATCAAAAACCCGACCAAACGACGTCCGAATGACCTGAAATTTTGCGGACATATCCAAAATCACCTAACGGAGCTACTGCAACTGTCGGAATTCCATTCCGACTCCCGGATCAAAATCTCACCTATCGATCGGATTTCGCCAAAATGCAACCTTAGCCAATTCAAGCCTATTTCTACATCGGGCCGCCAAATTCAATTCTGATCGCTCCCCTAAGTCACAATTCACCTCCCGGAACTAACCGAATCATCAAAATTTGATTCCGAGCTCTCTAACTAAATAGTCAACTCCGGGTTGACTTTCCTTATTCAAGTTTCCTCCAAGAAGGCTATATGCCTCATTTCCAATCCAATTCACTCCTAACTCCCCCGATAGACTCTAACACTGATATAAAAGCATGAATTATGTAATTACAACATAACGGGGTGGTAATTCCCGTAACGACCGGCCGGGTCGTCACATTCTCCCCCTCTTAAGCAAACGCTCGTCCTCGAGCGGGTCAAGAAACATACCTGAAGTCTCAAATAGCTGAGGGTATCTGCTCCGCATCTCCCGCTCAACCTCCCAAGTAGCCTCCTCTACGGGTCGACCTCTCCACTGAACCTTAACTGATGCAATCTCCTTCGACCTCAACTTCCTTACTTGGCGACCCAAAATAGCAATAGGCTCCACATTATAGGATAGATCACCAACAAGTTGAATGGTACTGAAGTCTAATACATGGGATGGGTCTCCGATGTACTTCCGGAGCATAGACACATGGAATACTAGATGAACGCTGGATAAGCTGGGCGGCAAGGCTAACTCATATGCCACCTCTCCAACTCTCCTGAGTATCTCAAAAGGACCAATGTACCTGGGACTCAACTTCCTTTCCTCCCGAACCTCATGACACCCTTCATGGGTGAAATCTTCAGCAATACTCTATCACCAACCATGAAAGACAACTCTCGAACCCTACGGTCAGAATAACTCTTCTGGCAAGACTGTGCTGTGCGAAGCCTCTCCTGGATCAACTTTGCTCTATCCAGAGCATCCTGAACTAACTCAGTCCCTATCAATCTATCCTCACCAGGCTCAAACCACCCGACGGGAGATCTACACCGTTGGCCATACAATGCCTCGTACGGGGCCATCTGAATACTCGACTAGTAGCTGTTGTTATAGGCAAACTCAGCAAGTGGCAAAAACTCATCCCATGAACCACCAAAGTCAATCACGCATGCCCGCAACATATCCTCCAGGATCTGAATAGTGCGCTCAGACTGTCCGTCTGTCTGGGGGTGAAATGCGGTGCTTAACTCAACCCGCGTACCCATCTCTCGCTGAAACGCTCTCGAAAACTGAGAAGTGAACTGAGTGCCTCTGTCAGATATAATAGACACTGGGACCCCATGCAACCTGACAATCTCCCGAATAAAGATCGATGCCAACCGCTCCGATGAGTAAGTAGTACTAACCGGGATGAAATGTGCGGACTTAGTCAGCCGATCAACAATCACCCATACAGAATCAAACTTCCTCGCTGTCCGAGGAAGCCCAGTAACAAAATCCATGGTGATCCTCTCCCATTTCCACTCGGGAATAACCATACGCTGAAGAACACCGCCCGGTCTCTGATGCTCATATTTGACCTGCTGGTAATTGAGGCACTTAGCTACATGCCTAACAATATCCATCTTAATTCTCCTCCACCAGTAGTGTTGTCTCAAGTTTTGGTACATCTTTGCGGCACCTGGGAGAATAGAGTACCGCGAACTGTGTGCCTCCTCAAGTATCAACTCCCGCAAACCATTAACATTGGGCACGCATATACGACCCTGCATCCTCAAAACACCATCACTGTCGATAGTCACATCTCTAACATCATTATGCTGCACTCTGTCCTTAAGGACAAGCAAATGTGGGTCATCATACTGTCGCTCCCTGATGTGATCATATAAGGAAGATCGAGAAACAACACAAGCCAACACCCGACTCGGCTCCGAAATATCTAATCTCACTAGCCGATTGGCTAGGGCCTGAACATCATAAGCAAATGGCCTCTCCCCAACCGGGATGAAAGCTAGGCTGCCCATGCTAACCGCCTTCCGACTCAAGGCATCGGCCACCACATTGGCCTTCTCCGGATGATACAAAATAGTGATGTCATAATCCTTAAGCAACTCCAACCACCTCCGCTGTCTCAAATTAAGGTCCTTCTGTCTGAATAAGTGCTGAAGGCTGCGATGATCCGTGAACACCTCACAGGAGACACCATACGGGTAATGCCTCCAAATCTTCAAAGCATGAACTATGGCTGCTAGCTCCAAATCATGAACAGGGTAGTTCTTCTCGTGGGGCTTCAACCGACGAGAAGCATAAGCAATGACCCTACCCTCCTGCATCAACACACAACCAATGCTAACTCCCGAGGAATCACAATACACAATATAAGGATCTAAAGCTGTCGGCAGTATCAAGACTGGTGCCATGGTCAATGCTGTCTTGAGCTTCCGAAAGCTCTCCTCACACTCCTCGGACTACACAAAAGGAACACCCTTCTGAGTCAATCTAGTCAAGGGTGAACCAATGGAAGAGAATCCCTGAACAAATCGGTTATAATACCATGGCCAATCCCAGAAAGCTACGGATCTCAGTAACTGAGGTCGGTCTGGGCCAACTCTGCACTGCCTCGACCTTCCTCGGATCTACCCGAATACCATCACAGGACACCACGTGCCCTAAGAATGCCACGGACTCAAGCCAGAACTCACATTTGGAGAACTTGGCATACAGCTTCTCCTCTCTCAACCTTCGCAACACAATACTCAAGTGCCGAGCATGCTCCTCCTGGCTACGAGAGTAGACTAGAATGTCGTCAATGAACACAATCACAAATGAATCAAGATACGGCCTGAATACACTCTTCATCAGATGCATAAATGCTGTTGGGGCGTTGGTCAGCCCAAAAGACATCACAAGGAACTCATAGTGACCATATTTGGTCCGGAATGCAGTCTTCATAATGTCAGACTCTCTAATCTTCAGCTGATGGTAGCCTGAACGAAGATCAATCTTCGAGAACACCCTAGCTCCCTGGAGCTGATCAAATAAATCATCAATAAGAGGTAGAGGATACTTATTCTTCACTGTTACTTTGTTTAGCTGCCTGTAGTCAATACACATCCTCATGGATCCGTCCTTCTTAACAAACAGGACCGGTGCACCCCACGGCGACACACTCGGCCGAATAAACCCCTTATCTAGGAGTTCCTGGAGCTGCTCCTTCAATTCCTTCAACTCAGCTGGTGCCATCCGATATGGAGGAATAGAAATAGGCTGAGTGCCTGGCACCAAATCGATACCAAAATCAATATCCCCGTCCGGCGACATGCCCGGCAGGTCTAAGGGAAACACATCAGGAAAGTCTCGCACAATGGGGACAGAATCAATACTGGGAGTCTGGGCCTCGACCTCCCGCACAAATGCTAAATAAGAGAGACATCCCTTCCCAACCATTTGTTGGGCCTTGAGGAAAGATATTACCCTGCTAGGTACATACTCAGTCGTGCCTCGACACTCGATCCTCTGAATGCCCGGCATAGCCAAAGTGACTGTCTTAGCATGACAGTCCGGAATAGCATGACATGGAGATAACCAGTCCATGCCCAATATAACATCAAAATCAATCATGCTGAGAAGCAACATGCCTACTCGGGTCTCCAGACCTCCAATAGTGACCAAACATGACCGGTATACGTGGTCCACAATAATAGTATCCCCTACCGGGGTAGATACATGCACTGGCAGCTCAAGACTCCCTCGGGTCGTGCCCAAATGAGGAGAAAAATATGTAGACAGATAAGAATAAGTAGAACCGGGATCAAATAATACCGAGGCATCTCTGTGGCAGACTGAAAGAATACCTGTAATGACAGCATCAGAAGCAACGGCCTCAGATCGGCCCTGAAAAGCATAGCATCTAGCCTGTCCGCCTGATCGGCCTCCCCCTCGAGGGCGACCCCTAGCTGTCTGACCCTCACCCCTAGCTGGCGGGGCGGGTGCTGAAGTAGAAGGACCAGATGACGAGGGCTGCCCTCTCTGCTGATAAGATCCGGAAACAAGACGGGGACACTCCCTACGGTGGTGCCCAAACTCTCCGCACTCGTAGCAACTCCCCGGTGCTGGGTACTGAGACTGATAAGGACCTCTGGTGCTGGAGTGACCAGCTGATGAACTAGGCCGAGATGAACCCTGAGCGGATGGGGCCTGTGAAGAACTCTGAGCTGGTATGGCACTGAGAGATGGCTGGCTCTGGTGCGAACCCTGATAAGCCTATCTAGGAGACCATCTGCGACGATCTGAGCACCCGACTGCGAAGACCTGAAAGAGCGACCTCGGCTCTACTGACTCTGGCCTCTGGTCTGAGTGCCACTGGAACTAGCTGCTCCTCGAGGCCTCTTGGCCTCCCTCTCATCCCGCTCCCTGCGAAGATCTGTCTCTATGTCGCGAGCAATATCCATAGCATCCTCAAATGTACGACTCAAAACCCTCTCCCGAGTCATCAGAATACGAATGGGATAAATGAGGCCGTCCACGAAGCGCCCAATCCTCTCTCTGTCGGAATGAACCAACCACGGTGCATATCCGGACAACTCTGTAAACCTGATCTCATACTCTGACACTGACATGTCCCCCTGACGGAGACCCTCAAACCGCCTACGCATCTCCTCTCTCTGAGATCGAGGCACCCATTTCTCCAAGAACATAGTGGAGAACTCCGGCCATGATAGTGGTGCTGCTCCTGCCGGCCTGCGGCGCTCATAACCCTCCCACCAAGCGAAGGCTGGTCCCTGAAACTGAAAGGTAGTGAAAGATATCCCACTGGACTCCAATATCCCTACCGTACGAAGCATCCGACGGCACTTATCCAGAAAACATTGGGCGTCCTCGCCCGGAGCACCAGTAAACACTGGAGGAGATAACCTGGTGAACCTCTCGAGGCGACGCTACTCATCGTCTGTCATAGCTGGGACCCTGTCCCCCTGAACCTGATCTGCTGGCTGAACCGGTACCACAGGCTGAACTGGAGGAGCCTCTGGTGTCTGTATGCCCTGCACTGCTGGCTCTGGAGTGCGTACTGCGGGGGTCTGATGACCATCCCCGATCCCCGATGCAGCTGCTGCAGTAGTAACTGAAACCGCCTGTGCTAGGCCAGTGCAGACTGCTAGTATCTGAGCCAGGGTCTCCTGTAGACCCGGAATAACAATGGGCACAGCTGGTGCCTGATCTGGTGCTGCTGGCACCTCTGCAACTGGGGGTTGTGGGTCAGCTGGCACTGCCTCAGCTGCCCTAACTCCGCCGCGACCACGGCCGCTTCCACGGCCTCTAGCAGGTGGTAGTGGTGGTCGTCCTCCACGTCCGGATGATCGAGTTCTCGCCATCTGCGAGAGAATAGAATGTCAAAGTTCAGATCAAGTCAAAAGTAACCGCACGACAAGAATTCCAAGAATTGAAACTTTTCCTAAAAAGGTTTGCAGCCTCCCGAGGATAAGTACAGGCGTCCCCGCACCGATCCACGAGACTCCACCAACCGGCTCATGACTCGCGAGACCTGTTAACCTAGGCTCTGATACCAACTTGTCACGACCCAAACCCTGGTCGTGATGGCGCCCAACACAATGCTAGGCAAGCCCGACCATATTATCCCTTAAACCAGCCAGTTATTAATCAAATTAAACTTAAACAAGTAAATGATCATATCAGGTGATAAACGAAATGTAAAACATACAAAATACGGTCCCAACCATATCGTGGTGTCACGAGACCGAGCCTCTACAGAATAGCATCCTAATACAACCAAGTCTAGGCAAATAGGAAATCAACAAGATGATAAAGAAGGAGAAAACAAGCTCTGCGGACGCCGGCAGCTACCTCGTAATCTCCGCAAAAGTAGACAAGGATCAGCGACTACAATGTCTCAACTGCTCTCGGTCACCTGTGGATCTGCACAGAAAGTGCAGGGGAGTGGGGTGAGTATATTTCAACTCAGTGAGTAACAATAATAAATAATAACTGAAGGTAAGAACTCCTGTGCTATAACTTAGCAGTTCTAAGGCAACCTCACAGGTACGTCATCACTATAGTAGTACTCTAACCTCCAATCTACGTTTATCTCTACAAGATTCCACCCCGAACCAACCCTCACTCGTACCCCTACGGTGTACGGCCATCTCAACATATAAAGACACATACTTATGTCTATAATGTATAAGTATTTAAGTAGATAGTAGGATATGATTAAGTACAATGCTGCGGCGTGCAGCCCGCTCCAATACATATACCGCTGCGACGCGCAGCCCGCTCCATTTAACATCGACGGCGCTCACTGGGGGTGTATACAGACTTCGGAAGGGCTCCCTAGGCCCAAGCACTATTATACTACGGCGTGCAGCTCGATCCACACATGTATTACTGCGGCGTGCAGTCCGATCCAATATTTATATGTATATATATTTATACTGCTGCGGCGCGCAGCCCGATCCCATAATATACACCAGTGCTCACTGAGAATGTGTGCAGACTCAGACTCCGAAGTGGCTCCTACAGCCCAAGCGCAATAATACTGCGGCGTGCAGTCCGTCCCACATGTATATTACATGTATATTACTGCGGCGTGCAGTCCGATCCAATATATATACTGCTGATGGGCCCTCGACCCTATCCCAGTCAGTATGTACTTGGCCTCTCAGGCCCAATATAATGTATATCACAGTGGGTCCTTGACCCTGCCTTAGTCAATATAGACTTGGCCTTTCAGGCCTAATATAACATCTCATAGTGGGTCCTTGACCCTATCTCATCTCAATCGGTATAGACTTGGCCTTTCAGGCCTGCTCAGCTAGAACATGGAATTCCACCTTAGATAATCTCTCTCAATGTACACATCTAGTACGGGCTCATATTATGCTATACAACTAGAGCTACGGCTGAGTGTATGTTTCCAACATGATATAAGGGTCACCTAGCTCTATAGGTTCCCTAATGCTCTACAGATCGGCACAAGGCCCCAAACATGGCTATTAGCCCAATTGTACAGTTATAATATCAGTAACAGTCATACAACACAGTATTCTATTAGCCGGGAAGGACTAAGTCCGAACCCCCAATCACAATGTCACCACACTCGTCTCAAGACATGTGTCTCATCTCAACATAGCACTGTGAAGTGCTAGTACGGGGTTTCAAACCCTCAGTACATTATTTACTATCACCACTCACCTCGAACCGGTAGAAGCTTCAATCCGCCTTGCGCTTGCCTCGCAAATCAATCTCCTCGGGTGCCAAATCTGCTCAAAATCATAGAGAATGCATCAATATATGCTAATTTCACGAAATTCATTCGAAATAACCCAAATTATATCAAAACCCACAAGTTGTCAAAACCCGACTTTTGGTACACTTGTCGAAAAATTACAAAAATCACATATTCGGAATCCTCATCTCGATACGAGTCTAGGCATATAAAATTTACCAAAATCGGACTCCATTTGCCCACTCAAATCGGTGTTCTTCTTTAATTTAGGCCTAGGGCTCAAACCCACCTTTAATCTTCCATTTACAGGGATTTAACCAAGGATTTCATGATAAAATGATGTAATTAAGCCACAAAACTTACCTCCAATGAAACCCCGATGATTTCCCAGCAATCTCCCGTCAATTTCTTCTCTTGGAACTCAAAAATGGAGGTTTTGGGTATTAAACCCGCGACTGTCCAGTTCTGGCTTTTAATTCACTGCCAGAATATTTCCTTCATCGCGTTCGCGACGCCACTCACGCGAACGCGATGCCTCTTTCCTTTTCCTCATCGCGAACGTGGCACGCCTTCACACGTCCGCGAAGGTCAACTTCCCAGCTCCGGATTTTTACTCTACGCGAACGCGTAGTCTCCCACGCGAACGCGTGGCCTCGCCAAATCCTACTTCACGAACGCGGCCTAGACCCAAGCGAACGCGATGCGTTCCAACTTCCTCGTACGCGAACGCGTTAACTCCCTCGCGAACGCGAGGAGTGCTGAACCTGGCCTACGCGAACGCGGGCCTTGCCCTCGCGAACGTGAAGGCCAAATCACTGCCCAGTGATCTGCAGATTACAGCAGGTCACTTCTTGCTTCCAACTGCCGGATGATGGTCCGGATTCACCCCGAGGCCCCCGGGACCCCAACGAAAACCACCAACATACCCCAAAACACGATATGAACTTGTTCCAATCATAAAAACACCATCCTAAACATCAAAATCACCAATTACCCACGGATTCAAGCCTAAATTTCTTCAAAACTTCCGAATTACACATTCCATCAAAAACCCGACCAAACGACGTCCGAATGACCTGAAATTTTGCAGACATATCCAAAATCACCTAACGGAGCTACTGCAACTGTCGGAATTCCATTCCGACTCCCGGATCAAAATTTCACCTATCGATCGGATTTCGCCAAAATGCAACCTTAGCCAATTCAAGCCTATTTCTACACCGGGCCTCCAAATTCAATTTCGATCGCTCCCCTAAGTCACAATTCACCTCCCAGAACTAACCGAATCATCAGAATTCGATTCCGAGCTCTCTAACTAAATAGTCAACTCTAGGTTGACTTTCCTTATTCAAGTTTCCTCCAAAAAGGGTATATGCCTCATTTCCAATCCAATTCACTCCTAACTCCCCCGATAGACTCTAACATTGATATAAAAGCATGAATTATGTAATTACAACATAACGGGGTGGTAATTCCCATGACGACGGGCCGGGTCGTCACAGTCATAAACCTGATTTCGCAAAAAAAGGGACATCGACAGCATGCCGAATCCGCTTGAAATTTCTTTAAGGCTTTTACCGTTTTCATGCTATTTGTGACTTTTATGATTCTTTATATGCCTTTACTTGTTTAAATTCCTCTAAATATTTATTCCTGCCTCTACTACAAAACTGACTTGGCTCTTTATTTCTTCCCTTTTATTGTTCTCCTTTACCGCTTTCTTTTAATACTGTTGTAAATTATGAGAAACCGTTACTTTATGAACGTGAAAGTACATGACAACTTGTTAATTATTGTAATTGCATTGTTTTTCAACATCATATCCCACTCGTGCCAAAAGAATACCAGAGCAATGAAAATAATGAGTGGTGGCGCCCTTCTGATATCATTACCCCTAAATTTGGCAAAGGCATATTTGCGGTAAAACTAGTCGATCAATGGTGTAGTCGATAGTTTCGTGCCTTGCCTCTTGAGTTGTCCGCTCGAGGGTACCAGTCTAATGCCCCATAGAAACCATTTATCGTTAAATTATGCATGCATCATGGTCAAACCTAGCCGATTCAGTTATGTTGTCTGCATAATGACTCTTTAAGATAGCCTTGTCCAAAGTCCACTAGGTTTCCCTGAAACGCAAATGGACCTTATCACTTTCTGTGCATTTATTTGGTGAGCTAAACGCTTGTTATGCTAATTATTGATGTTAAATAGTCGAGTCTGGCGGGGGTAAGGGACTATCCTTTTTTTCTTGTAGAAAATGAGGCACAAAGTCTCCAGATTCGACATAATCACTAACATCTGTAGACGCGTGATTTTAGACCCTCCCCGAGATTTTTTTATATTTTAGCATAAAGTATATAGTTTAGTCCTAATATAGCTATCTTAGCTAATTTTAACTCTTTTACTTTATTTTTACCTTCAAATGAAAAATAGCAAAAAATATAGTTTTATTAATATTTTGTAGTCATTTTTAAACTTGAAAAATACAAAAAATAGTACTTTATATTTTTATTTTTATATAAAAACGAAAATTATAAAAAATTAGTTTCATTAACATTTTGTAGTTACTTTAATCTTGAAAAAATATAAAAAAATAGTTTTGTTTTAATTGTGAGTCTTATAGTTATTTTGCTTATGTAGGATTAATTAAATAACACCGTGTTCTCATTCTCGGTTCTGGGCGAAGAATAATATTCGGTTTCAAACTGCCCGATTTTGGGTTTAGCTTTCGGACCTAACTATCATAATCCGAGTCCACCACATGGAGAATATAGACAAAAAGAACACATACACACACATGAACACACTACACTAACAGACATTGGATGGGAGAACAATTAAAAAATGAAAAAGGAAGAAAAAGACAAAAGGGAGAAGACGAACCAGGGGATCGCACAAATGAAAGACTCCCTCTGTTTCGTTCTAGCAGCAACGGAACAACCTTCTTAGCCATTCCCGTCACTCCTTTCGTTGTCACCATCCGAAACCAGCACAACTCCTCACCATTCCAAACACCACCTTCACCATTTCACGTCTAGCAACCACCAATGTGAACCCGTTCCAACCAGTTCTCCAACGTCTCCGACCAGCTCGTTGAACCAGTTTCTGCTTCGTCTTCTTTGTTCCAAATGACCATCTCCAGTAGCCATACCTATCGTCAAACCAGTAGTTGTTGAGTATTGTCGCGGTTCCGGTGTGTCCCAAGCTTTTAGTTCGAACATCGATCGTTTCTATTAGTTTTTGGCCAAAGCCCATTCGAGGTTGCCAGCGAGGTTCTATTCTTTAATCCTCTACTCATTTTATTCCAGTTTAGTGTTAATTGTTGGTTTGGTAATTTAATTCTGTGATTTGTCTAGTTGGTGATATATTTGAATTTGAATCAATATGATGCTTGAAAACGTATGATGTTCGCTTTCACGCCGTATGTGAGCATAAATTTGATGCCGTATGGTTATGGGATTCATGAGTTTGGCTCTACCGTCTTAAAGTCGCAGCATCTATTTTGGTTACTTTATTAGTTTACAGTTTGGTGATGTATATGACCTCTTATTCTTGAACAAATGCATTAATTCATTTACTATTGTTAAAAACTGCAAAAGCAAAAACCTATGCTGTTTAGCTTTAGACGTTGAATGTGTGATGTTGTTATTTAGTTTAAAGATTGGTTCATGATAGTTTACTATTGCATTATGTAATTGTTAGACATTACAATATTTAAAAGTCATATGGTAATTCCACATAATGCTATAATAAGCAACACCAAAAGACAGAGCACACAATAATTGGTTAATAAAACTATTTAGAATACGAGGCGTACCATTTAGCGAATTGCATGGCCCTCGCAAAGTGCAAACGCGTAGTTGCTTTAGGTGCATGTTTAATAATATTACTTTAATAAATGCGGATGCATATTTATGTGACCCAACTCCAAATCTCAACAAAGTCGAAATGTGATAAAGGCCATTGGTGTACTGGTATGCTGTGGTCCGAAGTATATTTTCACGACGTTGCAATTCTTATAAAATAATAATAATCTAAAGCGGTTAAAGGTTAAAAATTGGCACATAAGTTAAAGCATTTTACAAATCAGATAAATAAGCCAAATATGACAGTTGAGCGACCGTATGTCACGACCCTAGTTCACCAATCGTGAACATGTCATGACGGCACCCAGTCCCCACGACTAGGTAAGCCTAACACATTGCGGAATATACCAGTTTATGAGCATTAAATAAGAAATAGCGGAAAATAATATAAAAAAGGAGATGTAATCCGTGCCGCTTGGCACATACACCCGTCAAACACACTGTATAAAACACCACCAAGACCCGGAATCCCACGGGCAACACAGACTAGAAGAGAGTATACAACTGTGACTCTATGTGTAAAGAGTATCTAACAACGAAATGAAGGAAAACATCTACTAATACTATCAGAATAGAAGGAGGGCCTACGAATTCGCGGACGTAGCAGATCATACCTCGAGGTCTCCCGAAGTGCTGCTGAATCATCTAGTATGAGCCTGTCCTGATGTACCTGGATCTGCACAACAAAAGTGTGCATAAGAGTAGCATGAGTACACCACAGCGGTAATCAGTAAGTGCCAAGCCTAACCTCGATGGAGTAGTGACGAGGAAGGTCAGGGCCCTACTGAGGGAAAACAATTACAAAATAATAATAACAATAATAAGCAGTTTAAATGATAATAATTCCGAAATAACCACAATAAAAGTGATTACTACAACCGTCTACAATTAAGCTAACAACAAGTAACAAACTCAATTAACAAGTCCATGACATGTGGGAAATTGAACCCACAGTCCTATCAACGGTACCCCTGGGTCTCCGGGAATCGAACCCGCAGCCCATGTCTCAATAATATATCAATAGCTCAGGATCACCGGGAATCGAACTCGCAATCCATATCTCAATAACTCTGGATCTCCGGGAATCGAACCCGCAGTCCATATCTCAATAACTCGGGATCTCCGGGAATCGAACCCGCAATCCATATCTCAATAACTCGGGATCTCCGGGAATCGAACCCGCAGTCCATATCTCAATAACTCAGGATCTCCGGGAATCGAACCCGCAGTCCACAAACAATATCACTCCGGGTCTATGGGAATCGAACCCACAGCCCTGGGATCTCCGAGAATTGAACCCGCAGTCCACCATCACATCAAATAAAGAAAACACACAGAGAGTATATAATATGTTTAATTACAACCTCACCGAAACTAGTGCCAACAATTTATCAATAAGTTCAAGTAAATCAACTAGGCAATTAAACATGTTGAATCCTAGCTAATCATGCTTTTCTAACTAATACCGGGTAAAAGTAACGCTTTTTCAGCTAAGAGCAGGAATATCACTAAACGGACAATTCAAGTAAAGTGTGTGGTACAACAACCAGCGCATGTACACGCCCGTCACCTCGCGTACAAGGCATCTAAACTATCACATAATATCCTAGGGGTGAAAGTTCCCCCACACGAGGTTAGACAAGCCACTTACCTCGACTCCGGTACAAAACCGCTAAGAGACATCTCTCTTGCCGCGAATGTCGGCCTCCACAGGTGTAGTATCTGATAAAAATCAATGGAATCACATCAAAATAGGCCAATTGGGCATTACCCAATCAAAACAATCGAGTTACACCAAAACCACAAAGTTGCCAAAACCCGACTTTCGGTACGCTTCTCGAAAAATTACGAAAGTTACATTTTCGGATTCCTTATCTCAACACGAGTCTAACCATACCAAGAACACCCAAATCGGACCACAAATGGCCCATCAAATCCTTGATTCTATCCAAGAGGGTTTTCTACCCTTTTTAACAAAAATTCTCAAATTAAAGACTAAAACTTGCAATAGATTCGAGTTATACAACCAAAATTGAGTTAAGAGTACTTACCCTTTTGATTTCTCCAAAAATCTCCCGAAATATCGCCTTACCCGAGCTCCAAATCGTCAAAAATGGCAAATGGGACGAAGTTTGGACTTTATTCTGCTGCCCAGGTATTTGTTCTTCGCGTTCGCGGTCCTTCTCTCGCGTTCGCGAAGAACAAACTCCCAAAAATATATTTTTCCAACTTTGCTCGGAAAGCCTCTATTGCAATGGTCATAACCTTTTACACACAACTCCAAATGATTATTATAATATGTTTCTGAAAACTAGATTCAAAGAGCTACAACTTTCGTGTTTAAATCACCTCAAACTTCCTTGTAGATAAAACGATATGAGCTTCCGAAATAGGACCTGTGCGACAGAAAAATCCTTCTTTGCGAACGCGAGGGACTGTTCGCGAACGCGAAGAACAAAGTCCCTGATGGAAAATCCTTCTTCACGAACGCGATACCTTCATCGCAAACACGAAGAACAAAGTCTTAGAGGCCAAATTCTTCTTCGCGAATGCGATAGGACCCTTGCGAACGCGAAGAACAATACCAGATACCAGAACAGCAGTTCAAAAACTTCCAAAAACGACCCGTTGGGCATCCGAAATCATCCCGAGGCCCCCGGGACCTCAACGAAAAATACCAACCTACTCCAAAACATCATACGAACTTGTTCCCATCATAAAAACATGTCCATAAACATGAAAATCACCAAATCAAAGTGAATTCAAGCCTAAGTTTCATCCAAAACTTCCGAAACCTACATGCTATCAATAATCCGACCAAACGATGTCCGAATGGCCTGAAAATTTGCAGACATATCGAAAATCACATAACAAAGCTACAGAAATTGTCGGAATTCCATTCCGACCCCCCGGATCAAAATCTCACCTATCGTTCGGATTCACCAAAATTTCAAACTTCGGCATTTCAAGCCTAATTGAACTACGGACCTCCAAAATACATTCCGAACACGCTCCCAACCCCGAAATCACCTAACGGAGCTAATGGAACCATCGGATTTCCGTTCCGAGGTCGTCTTAACACTGTTCCGGCTACGGGCCATTTTCTAACTTTAAAGCTCTCATTTAGGGACTAAGTATCCCAAAATACTCCAAATTTCAGAACCGACTCTCCCGACAAACCACAATAGCAGAAATGAACTTAGGGGAACAGTTAAATTGGGGATCGGGACGTAATTTTCTAAAACGACCGGCCGTGTCGTTACATCTTCCCACACTTAATAGATTCGTTCGTCCTCGAACGAGCATAGAAAGCATACCTGGAGTGGTGAAAAGATGAGGGTACTAGCTGCGCATATCCTTCTCGGTGTCCCAAGTCGCCTCCTCGACCGGCTGACCCTGCCACTGAACGTTTACTGAAGCGATATTCTTTGATCTTAGCTTCCTGACCTGCCTGTCTAGAATGGCTACTGGCTCCTCAACATAAGACAGATCCTTGTCTAGCCGAACAGAAGTGAAATCCAACACATGCGACGGTTCACCATGGTATCTCCGGAGCATAGAGACATGAAATACGAGGTGAACTCCGGCTAGGCTGGGAGGTAAGGCCAACTCATAAGCAACCTCCCCAACACGCCTCAAATCTCAAAAGGGCCAATAAATCTCGGACTCAGCTGAGCACATTAGCATGATATAATCTGAAGATATTCCCTCTTGTTCAAACAATTAAGTCTTAGAGCCTAATTCCAACATTCGGAATTCTATGTCAGGCCTGTTTTCATCAAGAGATCACTCAATATTCCTCAAACGCCGTGCTCAAATATGACTGCATAACATTGCTGGATTCTTACCTTGCAACACAAAATCCACAAGACCACGATAATATTTTATGACCAAATTAGCCAAAAATTCAACGAACCAGATGCTCCCATTGCACCTCCTAATCTACATAGGCCTCGTTCTAACTTTTACAATGCTGACACGGCGGAAGAGATGTGCCGATATCCATAACCAACTACTGAATCAACAATTCATTGGGTCTATACTCCTGACAAGATCCATTACCTTGTCCTAAACTAGAGGATGATCTTTTCCTCTATAATATACTTTATATAATCAGTTTGCACTGACCCCAAATCCCATAATCTCATCTCACCCAGTAAGAATTGCTCAGGTGATAAGCCACCTCAGATATAATCAAAAGTCCTACAAGATAACACAATGTGTCATTAGGCCACTAATTCGTACGTGATACAAAAGGAAGGCGAACACTAGAGAGAACTATTCAACTCTCACACTAACATGGACCTCCTCAGAAAAATAGGAAACAGAACACACAAAAGCAATTATAGACACTGAAATAAACATCACATTGTTGCGGCGTGCAACCCGACCCCAGCAATATACCCATGGCGGCGTGCCACCCGATCCAACAATATAACCATGGCGGCGTGCCACCCGATCCCAACAATATAACCATGGCGGCGTGCCACCCGATCCTACCAATATAACCATGGCGGCGTGCCACCCGATCCTAACAATATAGACTCACACAAAGAGTCATACATCGAGCTGAATAGCTCGTCACATAAAAATACTTAATACCGCTCATAAGCACGCTAAGGTGCATGATATCAGACGCAATGAAACATATAGCGCTATTGGCTACAAACTCAAGCACAACTGAGGTGCGATATAAGATCTGAGTCTCGAGAGCCATCATGCTCATATAACATCATCGCTGAGCGGAACCTCAACACATAAGGAACTTACCAAGCCGTCTCACACTCATACGGCGCAATATATCTTTATATGAATTACTAACCGCGAAATAAAACCGCGACTATCCCTCCATAAAAGGGCGCATTGCTGGAAGAAACATAACCGGCCCGACGCAAGGCTCACTTCCACATTTAAATCTATCCACCGACCTTAAGTCTATCCTGGTCGTGCCAAGCTAAGTCAATAATATTTCACAGGTCTATAACCCAATAAGCAGTGTGCCCTTCAGGCATAAATCCTCAAATGGATGATATTACCAAGATCTTCATACTTGTTTTAAATTTATAATTAATCAAGTGACTACATGTCACACCTACACAACATTCTTGTGGGACAAGCTCCCACCATCTTCCGAATAATTATAATTAACGGGCCTACACATTCAATCCACCGGCTGCACTAACGCTGAAAAGCGATCAGGAGTCCCTAATCGGGATGCAAAGCCTTTCTCATAGAACACCGATCTCAAGTGATACTGACATTAATACCCATCTTACTCAAAACACTGTAACTCCTTTCCTGCTCATCCGAGCTCTTTATATCACATTCATTGACCAAACTGTGACCTCGGTCCTTACTTCAAATTTCATACTACTCACTGCACCTCACGTGCCGATATACGATAGACACAATTTCCATCACAACTCTAGAACTGACGATAGGCTAATACTTCGTCACATAAGACCTTCCATTTAACTCATTTCAGGAGAACTATAACAACACACGGCGAGTTCTCATAACCGTTGAATATGCCAATCTCTAAGTAGTGGTCCAAGCCACCATAACCCTTTCCGAGGTCCGCCTACTCATAACAGGCCCTAACAGAAGAATACTTCAAAATACCATCAATCCTTGCGGCCGACTAGCCTCAAATGCATCGCCACAAATCGCATGCATACCTCGACCACGTTACATAAACCGATCATTGACACAAATATGCAAACTCAACTTTGGCTAATCAATCTACTTCCTTCCAGTGTATCCTTGATTGCCTTAGAAGTGTTAATATCTCCCTTCAATACCTAACTTATTCCAACCACACTCACGCCGAGTGACCTTAAATCATGAGGCCATGCTGTCTAAAAAATGAGTACCATTTCATGTCTCTCAAATGCTACGCCACAAGTCAAAACATCATAGAACATTTTGTGCCTTTCTTCCAAAGTTGCTTCAAAAGCTTAAGCCTCAACTATACTTATAGACTCAGAATTATC
Source organism: Nicotiana noctiflora (assembly GCA_032618575.1). Lineage (NCBI taxonomy): Eukaryota > Viridiplantae > Streptophyta > Magnoliopsida > Solanales > Solanaceae > Nicotiana > Nicotiana noctiflora. Next base: position 166,297 of record JASVEL010010289.1, read on the forward strand.
AAACACCACACCTTACTTCTTGAATGCATTAGGACCACTATTGAGAACCATCCGGCCCTAACTTGTCCCAGTATGCAACCAACTCTACTAAATTTTATTTTTTTAACATATGAATACCCTCTCGATAAAGCACCCAGCGGAATCACTTCCCTCGAAGCCTGCACCTATACGAGGAATAAATCATGAATCTTTCCCTCAAGTTTGAACATGAGCCAGTAAGGCTAACCATAACATGCATTCAACAGTACATATACTCAAATTACCACACATGGTCCTTTCCCGTGGCTGCAATAACACAATAATACGCTAATATCCAGAATTCACACAGGTAATTAACCATGCGACCCAATCGTAAGTGGTGGGACTCTCCCACTTAGCCCAAAGCCACTATTACACGACTCTCGAACACATTAGAACCATTCTCTCAAGTCATTTACTATTATTCAACTGCAACTCACTTGATCCAACGAATATAACCACCTGTGCTCTATTAGCACTCTGACACCATAGGGTATGACCTCATTCCAATACAACCAAACATTCATCCCGCTCCATGCACCGAGCATTCTCTACCAACGACATCTTAAAACATACTGTGATTCTCACATGCCTACGAAGCACCATGTAGCCTTTGTCGAAGTTTTTCCCTGCTGATAATGAAATGTAGAGTTTATTAAGGACACAGGAACATCAAAAGTCCCAACATCATACCATACGAGCCTCAACTCTTGCCCATCCGCAAGTTTTCAAGAACTCTTTGAATAGCACCTAAATAGATCGCATGCCAAATTTGATATGACACATGACCCATAATTTGATCGTTGATAGTGAAATCCTTTCACTTGGCACGAAGCCTTAAGATACATTTTGTTAATCCATGACAATAGCCTTTATTATTTGTACATCTTCATCATAAGACAGTCCAAGACATTCATTTGGTACATGTCCTTCTTAAGATAGTTAAACTCATTTCCCCCAGTATCTCTGCTGGCTGAATCCTTCGCTAAATGGATATATCATATGAACCATATAGTCTTTATTACCACCAACTATCTTTAGATCTATATCCACCTTGTGATTCTACCATTACCGTGACGATTAGGCAGTTAAGTAAATCTTCTCAAGACCGTACTTATCAACCGAATGCCAGAACCTAGTGCACCCACATGTGCACAATTGAAGATCTCTTAATTCTCTTGCATTAGTGATATGGATGACACGCGGTAACAATGGTTGAGTAAATTCTCGACTCCCTTGAAATCTCTCTGCAGTGTCATGAACCGTCGGCGCATACTTGATACCGAGCGCGCAATTTCAATACGCGAGTAGATGCAAAATAACGTATGACATAGGCTCCAACTGAATAAACGGCGCACGATAAGGAATTCAAAGAATTGAAGAGTTTCCTCAACAGTTACATAGCCTCTCGTAGATAAATACAGACGTCTCCGTATCGATCAGCGAGACTCTAAGTAACCGGTCTGTGTCCCGTGACTCCTACGAACCTAGAGCTCTGATACCAACTTGTCACGACCCTAGTTCACCAATCGTGAACATGTCATGACGGCACCCAGTCCCCACGACTAGGTAAGCCTAACACGTTGCGGAATATACCAGTTTATGAACATTAAATAAGAAATAGCAGAAAATAATATAAAAAGGAGATGTAATCCGTGCCGCTTGGCACATACACCCGTCAAACACACTGTATAAAACACCACCAAGACCCGGAATTCCACGGGAAACACAGACTAGAAGAGAGTATACAACCGTGGCTCTATGTGTAAAGAGTATCTAACAACGAAATGAAGGAAAACATCCACTAATACTATCAGAATAGAGGGAGGGCCTCCAGATCCGCGGACGTAGCAGATCATACCTCGAGGTCTCCCGAAGTGCTGCTGAATCACCTAGTATGAGCATGTCCTGATATACCTGGATCTGCACAACAAAAGTGTGCAGAAGAGTAGCATGAGTACACCACGGCTGTACTCAGTAAGTGCCAAGCCTAACCTCGATGGAGTAGTGACGAGGAAGGTCAGGGCCCTACTGAGGGAAAACAATTACAAAATAATAATAACAATAATAAGCAGTTTAAATGATAATAATTCCGAAATAACCACAATAAAAATGATTACTACAACCGTCTACAATTAAGCTAACAACAAGTAACAAACTCAATTAACAAGTCCATGACCTGTGGGAAATTGAACCCACAGTCCTATCAACGGTACCCCTGCGTCTCCGGGAATCGAACCCGCAGCCCATGTCTCAATAATATATCAATAGCTCAGGATCTCCGGGAATCGAACCCTCAATAATATATCAATAGCGCAGGATCTCCGGGAATCGAACCCGTAGTCCATATCTCAATAACTCGGGATCTCCGGGAATCGAACCCGCAGTCCACAAACAATATCACTCCGGGTCTCTGGGAATCGAACCCACAGCCCTGGGATCTCCTCAGGATCTCCGGGAATCGAACCCGCAGTCCACAAACAATATCACTCCGGGTCTATGGGAATCGAACCCACAGCCCTGGGATCTCCGAGAATTGAACCCGCAGTCCACCATCACATCAAATAAAGAAAACACACAGAGAGTATATAATATGTTTAATTACAACCTCACCGAAACTAGTGCCAACAATTTATCAAGAAGTTCAAGTAAATCAACTAGGCAATTAAACATGTTGAATCCTAGCTAATCATTATTTTCTAACTAATACCGGGTAAAAGTAACGCTTTTTTCAGTTAAGAGCAGGAATATCACTAATCGGACAATTCAAGTAAAGTGTGTGTTACAACAACCAGCGCATGTACACGCCCGTCACCTCACGTACAAGGCATTTAAACTATCACATAATATCCTAGGGGTGAAAGTTCCCCCACACGAGGTTAGAAAATCCACTTACCTCGACTCTAGTACAAAACCGCTAAGAGACATCTCTCTTGCCGCGAATGTCGGCCTCCACAGGTGTAGTATCTGATAAAAATCAATGGAATCACATCAAAATAGGCCAATTGGACATTACCCAATCAAAACAATCGAGTTACACCAAAACCACAAAGTTGCCAAAACCCGACTTTCGGTACGCTTCTCGAAAAATTATGAAAGTTACATTTTCGGATTCCTTATCTCAACACGAGTCTAACCATACCAAGAACACCCAAATCGGACCACAAATGGCCCATCAAATCCTTGATTCTATCCAAGAGGGTTTTCTACCCTTTTTAACAAAAATTCTCAAATTAAAGACTAAAACTTGCAATAGATTCGAGTTATACAACCAAAATTGAGTTAAGTGTACTTACCCTTTTGATTTCTCCAAAAATCTCCCGAAAAATTGCCTTACCCGAGTTCCAAATCATCAAAAATGGCAAATGGGACGAAGTTTGGACTTTATTCTGCTGCCCAGGTATTTGTTCTTCGCGTTCGCGGTCCTTCTCTCGCGTTCGCGAAGAACAAACTCCCAAAAATATATTTTTCCAACTTTGCTCGGAAAGCCTCTATTGCAATGGTCATAACCTTTTACACACAACTCCAACTGATTATTATAATATGTTTATGAAAACTAGATTCAAAGAGCTACAACTTTTGTGTTTGAATCACCTCAAAATTCCTTGTAGATAAGACGATATGAGCTTCCGAACTAAGACTTGTGCGACAGAAAAATCCTTCTTCGCGAACGCGAGGGACTGTTCGCGAACGCGAAGAACAAAGTCCCTGATGGAAAACCCTTCTTCGCGAACGCGATACCTTCATCGCGAACACGAAGAACAAAGTCTTAGAGGCCAAATTCTTCTTCGCGAACGTGATAGGACCCTCGCGAACGCGAAGAACAATACCAGATACCAGAACAGCAGTTCAAAAACTTCCAAAAATGACCTGTTGGGCATCCGAAATCATCCCGAGGTCCCCGGGACCCCATCGAAAAATATCAACCTACTCCAAAACATCATATGAACTTGTTCCCATCATAAAAACACGTCCATAAACATGAAAATCACCAAATCAAAGCGAATTCAAGCCTAAGTTTCATCCAAAACTTCCGAAACCTACATGATATCAAAAATCCGACCAAACGATGTCCGAATGGCCTGAAAATTTGCAGACATATCCGAAATCACATAACGAAGCTACAGAAATTGTCGGAATTCCATTCCGACCCCCAGATCAAAATCTCACCTATCGTTCGGATTTACCAAAATTTCAAACTTCGGCATTTCAAGCCTAATTGAACTACGGACCTCCAAAATACATTCCGAACACGCTCCCAACCCCGAAATCACCTAATGGAGCTAATGGAACCATCGGATTTCCATTCCGAGGTCATCTTAACACTGTTCCGGCTACGGGCCATTTTCTAACTTTAAAGCTCTCATTTAGGGACTAAGTGTCCCAAAATACTCCAAATTTCAGAACCGACTCTCCCGGCAAACCACAATAGCAGAAATGAACTTAGGGGAACAGTTAAATTGGGGATCGGGACGTAATTTTCTAAAACGACAGACCGGGTCATTACACCGTACTAGAACGACAGAACTCGGAAATGCCTAACACCTTCTCCCGGGTTAACAAAATTCTTTATCCGAATTTCTAGTTCGCGGATCGTTAAATAGAGTCAAACTTTTCCTTGATTCGGGATTCAACCAGTGACTTGGGACACCATAAATCTCCCAAGTGGCGACTCTGAATTAAATAAATAAATCATGTTTCGATTGTCCTTTAATTGGAAAAACTCCTTTACCACGCCCTTCGCAGGGTGCGGGTAAGCGCCAAAAGGAGGTGTGACAACATCCACCCTAAATTGATAAGTTGGTGGGGAGATCTTCATTCCAGCGATCAAGCTCTTGTCAGGAAGTATCTAGGAAACCTGTCTTCTCTCCTAGACTTTCAACCTGACAACAAAATCATAGAAGCTGTAACTCTATTTTGGGATTTTGATAGATCGGTATTCCGCTTTAGGGACATAGAGATGACACCTATGATCGAGGAAATAGGAGAACTAGCTGGGATACCTTGGGAAACTCCGGGTTTGCTAATGCTGGAAAATCGCAAGGGGTAGAGGTTTTCTTAAAATGTTGGGTCTAAAGAAGATTCCCAACTTGAATCTGGGGAAGGTCCTTTTGAGACCAAATAGATAGGAGTCTTCTTTTCTTTTGAAAATGTAATAAGGCCTATGGCCACTAGTGTCATTTTTTATTTCTTGTTATTTTGTGCTATTTTGGATTCGTCTTATTTTCTTATTAATAAAATGAGGCATTTAGCATTCCAAGTTCTCCAAATTGACTTGTCGCTAGGCCTACCTCGGGCACAATGAGGTCCCCCAAGATTAGGAAACATTTTATATTCCCTACACTACGTGTTTGAATATTGCAGCATCTTCCTTATAATCTTTACTAACTTATTACCTTTTGTTTTACTTTTGTTTATTCCCCTTCCCAAAGGCTAGTTCGTGAACTCTTGCAACATCAGCATATTTTACAAAATCCAGGGGCCCACCACCTACTCCTCCTACCAGTCCCGTCAAACATAAAAGCAAAAGAAGAATGGAAGACTCAAAAAACTCTGCTGAGCAGGTAGAGATCACTCATAGAGTCATGGCCCCCAAGGAGACTGCCTCTCAGATCGAACAAAAGTTACTAAAGTTCCAAGAAGAGCTTATACTGTCAATTCTGTTGGTAGTTGTTTTGTCGTATTAGCTTCCACCAGAATTCTAACATATGAGATACGGGTCTGCTTAGTGGTACATTCATCCGCAAACAATGATTTCCCAATGGCACTTGCTAGTTTTCTCAGTGTATTGTTGCCCCAGTAGCTCATAGGCAGATTTGGCATAGTGATCCATAAAGGGATTTTCATCATAAACTCTGCCTTAATGTCAAAATCAGGTTTCCATTTCTTCAATATCATAGGTCTGCCATTATGGTATAAGGTCCTCCATACAGAATGTCTTTCATATTCCCCTATAGTGTCAAATTTTGCTATGTAGTATCCTTCATCATGCAACTACAGATCTGGTATACTCACTCTACTCCAAGTATGATTAATATACTTGTCAATGTATTTATACCTTGGTGTATCCCCAATTACATAGATAACTAGGGCACACTCCCATTTCTTATTATGTTCCTCAATTTCTTCCTTATATACTTTAACCACAATATTGCTATCTACTATTTTTGGTGGGATGTAAGACAATACCATACCATATTCTGATGATATGTTTCTAGTGAAGAGATTTGCCCATGTTCTCTCTTTCTCCGGTGCTGCTGCTTGTGTCTTTGGCTCATCCTTTTGCTCAGTTATTACTGTTCTATTGGTTTTCAGCTCAGTCGTTGTTGCTTGATCCTTCCTAACCTCTATAACTGTTGCTGGGTTGCCTTCACATAAAGATGAAGACACATGCATCTGCACAACACTGGTATCTATCCTTTTTGCCAGTCCCTTAGTGTTGCTAGGAGATCCTAATTTCAGAGAATTGGGTTGGAATTAGTGTCCGATTGGTGTTGTTATTTGCTGCAGAGATCCTTGAGCTGGGGTGTCTGTGATTACTAATGTACTGATAGATTCACCGAACGTCACAAGTGGTTGTTTTATAGGCCTACCTCGGTTCCTCGCCATGGCTAATTCTCAGACGGCGTCCGTTAGCATAACGTGCACCGAGAGCTTTTGTGTTTGTTTAAATATATGAAATAAAATAAATTTCTACAATCTTGTTACATCTTATTGTTTAACGTTCTATTTTGATATGGTTGTTCAAATATTGAGGTATGGGTGTTAGTAAACATGACCAAGAATGTGGTATAAAAAAAGTTCGTTAAAAAATAAAGTAAATATGTAAAGCGTGATACAATAATGTCTTTTATTAATTGTCTTGTCGTTCTTAAAAATCCGTAAAGCATGGTTCAAAACTTCAGTGAATGAAGAAAAAGCTTTTTTTTTTTACAGAAAAATTTAATATGTAAATCTCAGTATAATACTAAGTTTTGTTGTGTTATCATGTCGTTTTGAAAAAGCTGAAAACCATGTGAAAAACCTATTTCGTATCAGATAAATTTAATTTATAATTCGCAGAATTATACTACATTTTGTTGAGTTGTCATGTCATTCTAAAAAACCTGAAAACCATGTGAAAACCTATTTCGTGTTAAATAAATTTAATATGTAATTCCCAATATTATACTACATTTTTCTGAGTTGTCATGTCATTCTGAAAAAGCCGAAAATCATATGAAAACCCTCTTTTATGTCATATAAATTTAATATGTAATATGCAGTATTATACTATATTTTGTTGAGTTGTCATATCGTTCTGAAAAAGCTGAAAACCATGTGAAAATCTTATTTTTTTTATCAGAATAATTTAATATGTAAATTACAGTATAATACTACACTTTTATGTGCAATCTTGACTATAAATAACGGTGGCATGCTACTTATATTCTTTGCTTAATAATAACCAAAGTTTCTATATAAGAAATGTCTGAACAAATTGTTTATGTCCCAATGTGCTATTGCTAAGAAAAATGCAGTTTGTACAAATGGTAGCCAGGTGGTGGACACCGCTACTAGGCATGTACGAACAAGCTTAAGGAGCTACCCGGCAAGCCTACATGTGAATTTGAGGTTTGGATGGATGCATCATGTATCCAGGAGTACTACAAAGAAAGAATTTACGACCTTCATTGTACCTGTACAAGCCAAGCGGTACGCGAGCGCCACACCAACGATGAAATTGAGGCATTGAAGGCCAAACTTAACGGGGTAGAAGAAGAGAAAACAAGCTGGAAGAGTCATCATTAAATAGTGGCTTGTACGTGATAAGCGTAGTAGTGTGTTTTTATGTCTCCCTTGTCATGTGTTTGTATTAGTTGTACTGTTTGTATCTTTAGATTTACCGCTTTTGTATTTGTGTTTTCATGTTCAAATAAAATTGTTGTTCAAATTCTGTTCCAATAAAAATATTGTTATAGTAGAGTTATTGTCATTAAATACATAATGTATTATTTTCTTCATAGAATTGTTCTGATATTTAACTTATTATTGTTTCTAAAGTACTACAACCTAAAAAATTTTAAAATAATTATATGTAAATCTCAGTATAATACTACGTTTTGTTGAGTTGTCATGCCGTTCTGAAAAAACTGAAAATCATGTGAAAACCATGTGAAAACCATGTTTTGTGTCAAAGAACTTTAATATATAATTTGCAGTATTATACTATGATTTGTTGAGTTGTCATGTCGTTCTGAAAGAGCTGACAATCATGTGAAAACCCTATTTTTTCAGAAAAATGTAATATGTAAATCGCAGTATTATACTACGATCAATCTGAAATCTTGTCTATAAATAACGAGCGCATTCGAGTTATTTTAAAATCTTGTCTATAAATAAAGAGCGCATTCGAGTTATTTTATGCGCTTAGCAACAACTATAATCGAGATTTTCCATAAAACCAAACTACTCTTTAAGAAATGTCTCAATGATGCCTTCGTTTCCCAAAGTGTGACTGCGGAATCAAAAGCATAATGTACGATTGTTGGGAAGAAGCTAGATGTCACTACTAGGCGTGTATGAATAAGTTTTATAGACAACCCCACGTACCTATATGCAATTTTAAGGTATGGGATGATGAACCATGTGACCAGGAATACTACAAATACAAGTTGTATCATCTTCATGATGTGTGTAATGGCCAGTGGGACAGAGACTGCCAATCGATGCAAGAAATTGAAGAGTTGAAGGCGAAGACCAAGGAGGTGGAAGAAGAGAAAAAAAATTGGAAAAAAGCTCGAGAGGATGAAGCAGAGAATAGTAGGGGGGTGTAACTAAGCAATGGCATTTACGTGTTGAGTGTTGTAATGTATTTTCATGTTTTCTTTGTTATGTGCTTTCACTAGTTCTAATATTTGTTTTTTGTGTAAGGTTTGTAAGGTTTGTGTTTGACTTATATTGTTTAAGTAAAAATGTTGTTCAAATGCAATTCAAATAAATTTTTTATTAAAAGATAATTGTTACCATTATTTACATAAAACACTATTTACACAAAGTTAATACATAAGTAAATCAGTGAGTGCCACATCCTGTGTGCCTCAGTGTTGTTGCTGGCCTACCCCTGTTGCCCGTGCACACTATCTGGATCATCATCATCAAGCCGCCTCTTTATGTGAGGATGTGCAGCAACATCAACACTACAACTGACAGGATCAGAAGAATAGGCCGTCGGGCCGTCAGCAACCTACAAAAGAAGAAGTAATCTTAGCATGTGAAAATGAACAATTTTATGAAAATGTAATATTATCTTAACCTACAATATGTATTATTTTTTTTGTGCAAAAAAATATTTTCTCACCATGGTCTCGTCGACCTCCTGGGTATATGCATCTGTGGTGTTCTCATCATCGCATGTAGTGTCCTCAAAGATGGGCTGGGATGAAGACTGCATAAGAAAGTAAATATTAATTAATGGCAGCCCATTAAGAAAAAAAAACAAATTGAAATATTAAAGTTATACAAATATACCACCGCCTGTGGTAGATCAGCATAAACTACCACGGATGAGGGATAAATCAACCTACGCCCACCATCCACATCTCGGGTCGGCCGATCCTCAGCTGCGGTAGATGGGCATGAGCAGTACTGCTCTTCTTCCTCGTCGAATGTACCCATGATCGACAATGCTCCTAATGGGGTGACCTGCGATGCTGGTAGAGATAGCTGAAGGTTGTAAGAAGGCATGCTGCTAGAAGGCTCATCTGCTTGAGGTATATAACCCTGTTCATCATCTCCAAGCGCCTCAAATCCAAAGTCCTCATCATGTCCATTAGCTTAAGGGTCAACAGGTGCCTCATCGCCCCATGTTGGGGCCGTCTCCTACGACCCCCGCAACCCTATGGGGCACCCTTCCCTCGTGCCCTACCCCTACCTCCCGGGACACCCCTACCCCAATGGTAGGCCTCTGGTGCCACGTACTAAGCCTCGTGGTCCAACCTCGCGGCATCTCTCGCCTTTAACAGTATCCAACGAGCCAACTATGCCACATGCCAGCACGTTGCTGCATCTGCTGTGCCAACTGGTAAATGTGATGATGCCCGATAGCCTGTGAAACATTTAAAATATTAATTAAGTAATGCTATATCTAAATTATAAGATATTAATAAGCCAAAAAAAATACCAATGCCTTGAGCCACCCGGCATACGATCTATAGTGCTCGTCAAGTATATGAATGGGGTTCCCGATCAGCAGTCGAGTGTGACGGAGGTACCACTCAGTATACAGATGGATAGTGGCCTCCTGCGTAAATGTAGGTGGTGGTGAAATACGCTCAACTCGCTCCTCCCAATAAATTATCTGCTGATGTAGCCATCCCATATACCGCTAGTCCATGCTACCACAGTCGTCCCACTGATAGTGTGTAGCCTCCCATCCAGGCTCCTTCGGTATAGGCTGTGGACGGTGAAACTGCCGAAGAACACACTCTGTGGCATGATACTCAACATGATCAAAGAAGATCATCGTGACAGAGGAACTCTAAAGCAGTCGGTCGACTGAGCAACCTGCAGGCAGTTGAGCAACCAACTCGATGTTGTATGGCGTGTAGATGAACTACCAAATAATAACATAAAAGTGAGTGCGCGTGACACATCTCAATTAAAAACAAGCAAGTGTAGTTACATTTTTACCTGTCAGTCCACCAAAATATATAATATATTCCTGACAAGGGAGAGATTATGATGAGCATTGCTCCTTCAGTAGTTCTCACGTCGAATAATCCACCTGACAGCTAGAGGGAGAAACGGATAAGCCTCACGGATCGGAAGTGGTGGTAGGGGTGGTTGCAACGGCATGATCCGCTGGCAGGACCAAACCTAAGAGAAAAGGTTGATGTAAAATTGATGAGTCATTTCACGATATATAATTCGGAGTAATGAATAGAGTATTCAAAAAATTTGTCACCTGTAAGAGGGGCAGAAAAACCACATATATCCAACGTTGGGCTCATGCTCGCACAACACATACTCCTATACAGGTATGCCAAAACAGAAGTACCCCAACTGTATTGCGGTAACTCATCCAGCTGTTGGAGATCATATAGAAAGTTCATAGTCACTCTACTCCCCGAAGTATCCGGGAACAAGACACACCCAAATGCAGAAGCAGTGCCAACCGCATGTACCTATCAATCCAAAGATACTCTATCTCACCATAAATGTATAGGTGCAAAAATACCATCTGATCTCTAATGGCCGACAAAAGAACGCGATTTCCCCAAGCGCCACCCTCTGGTCTAAAACCAGTAAACTCCCCCATCAATTCCAAAAATTGGGCACACATAATCCCTCTAATGTACTGGGGCAATTCCACGGCCCATCCAACCCCGCGAAGCCCGTATAAAATCTGAACGTCCTCAAGAATGATGTTGGCCTCTCCAGTGGGCAAGTGAAAAGTATGCGTCTCCGGTCGCTACCACTCTACCAACACCGTGATGCGAGACCAATTGAGTTGTATTCATCCAAGCTGAACAATCGTATAGAAGCCTGTAGCCTGTAGGCACTCGAATACGTAGCCATGGAAAGGATGCTTTGCAATGAACTCCCACAAATCGTCGGGCCTCCTAGGACAGAGAGACTGCTCCGATAGTTGTCCGTCTCATACAAAGGAGGACCTATGGTCGCCCTAAAGCACTAATAACTGATAATCAATAGGTCCAGGATGCGCAGGCAGAGGAAATGTCATATCGTCTACTATAATTTATACAAAAAAAATTGTGTGTTAGTTTTATTAATTAAATAATTAATTATGTTTAGTACTGGACTGAATAATTACGTATGAGTTCCAGGCTTGATTTTTTTGGCCTCATAGCACCAAGATACCCTTAATTATTATGTATGTCATTCCAACATTTTAAGGGAATTAGTTAGTTTATTAAATTAAACATTCTTGAATTGGACTGAATTATTAAGTATGGGTTCCAAGCTTGATTTATTAGGCCCGGTAGCACCAACTTATCCTTAATTATTGTACGTGTCAATTTCGATATTTTTAGAACTTTATTAGATTAATAAATTTAATACTTAATTATGTTTAATATTGGAGTGAATAGTTAATTATGGGTGTCACACCTCCTTTTGGCGCGCTCCCTACCGTAGAGGGTAGAAGACATGTGAGGGAGTTTTTCGAATTTATGTGACAATATTCGAAACAGGATTATAATATTTATTTCAGAGTCGCCACTTGGAATAAATATCACCAATTTATTCAAATCCCGAATCGAGGAAATTTTGACTTTTCAAATGAAGTCTGCGAACTAGAAATTCTAAGTAAGAAATTCTGTTGACCCGAGGGAAGGTGTTAGGCACCCCCGAATCCCGTAGTTCTAGCACGGTCGCTTCAATTATTATAAATGGCTAAAAGTATCTGATTTTAATACATGTTATAAATTACATCCTTTAATTAAACTTTAAACCGCTTTAACCTGTTAAACTTTGCATTTTTTAGATTTAAAAGTGAATGGCCCATTTTTGTTTCTACGAAGTAATCTAGTCATATGAATAACTTTACAACCATAATAGTATTTTAAACATATATTAACGATAATTGATTTTCTATTGTAGCACTACGAGACTGAAAGTCTTTTTTTTTTAATTCATGTCAACGTATATAGGTTCGACACTGACTAATAATAAAGGCCTCTTATACGAATCATTAGTAGTGTTATCCTAAAGCAAATAAATTGATGAGCGGAGTCACGTGTTATATAAACTATCCTACAAAAAATCCGACGGGTGTTCAATAGCATTTCGATAGGTTCAACATTTTTCTTTATGTAAGAGATAAAATAAAGATAATTTTACTTCTAAAAAAGAACTTGTCAAAGACCTTGTATTACTAAATCACATGTGTTTTAAGCTTGGCAACATTTGAAGTTTAATTAAAATCCTAAAACACGTAATAAATACCATTCATTTTTACTAGGACTTGGCCACCTTGTTTCCAACTTCAAATACATTCAAATTATTAACAATCAATTAAACTAAAACACGCTTCCAATAGGTAACAATACAAATATCATGACTAAAAGGCAGTCTTCATTAAAATAATGTCCAAATACAAACATGGTTTATTGAGATTGCCACTCCGAATCAACAAAGCTTTAAACTGTAAGCAATTGAAAACTATAGAAGAATAAGTAGAATCATTCTAATGAATTGAAATACATTTCATGCTTCAATTTCCTCATGGTTAATTCATTTTTCTTCAATTCTTTCCACAACCAACAGAGTTACACAAGCAACAGTATGCAGCAACAACCAACCAAATTCAAACCAACAACAACAGCAGTAGCAACTCTCTGCCAGAAATCCGGGAGAACAAACACCAAAAACACCAATCCCAAAGATGATTTGAAAACCAAAACAAAGAATCCGGAAAAACCAAGAAAGAAACAACAGAACAAGTTTTGGTGAAGAAACTAGATGTGTTTTCAAACTGAAACAAACAAAACAGGTTTTGTTTCCAACTAAAGATACTGCTGGATGTGTTGAAATCAATGTAAACATTTGTTTCCAAATGTGTATAGAATATCTCTCTTTCAAGGATGGGAATCTCTACCTTAAAGGTGTGAATGTGTGTCCTTGAAGTCTGTTTTTCAGCCTCTTTTTATAGCCTGAAAGACTCAAAACAACAACCTATTTTAATTGTTTCAGATCTGTCCAGCACATGTTATTCTCCCCTTTTCCACTTTTCAGCTTTTTAGTGCACTAGACCAATTAAGAAACTAATTTCTTCCCATGTTCAGATTTTATCCAGCCTACAAAGACTGCTAATTCCATTTAGGACCATCCAGGCCAGCCCTTTTTCTATTTAAAAACTAATATGCAGTTCAAATGTAATGCCTATCTTGCTGTAAAACAGAAATCCACTACCCCTTCCCATGTGCAACACATTTGAACCCTTGAATATGGTTTTCAGATTTCTAAACTAAAGTTAAATAGCTATATCCAATTCCAGTCCTATTTGAAATCAAAACAGCTAAAAACTTACAATCCAAACACGAATTTGAATCAAATTATCAACTCTAAATTCTGTCCCAATGCTCAAACAAACAAACCTACGAAACTAATTGACAACCTTCAATCAGTCGAATACAACATGTACAATCGATAACATAAAGTTGACAAACAACCTTACAATTTACAGTAATTAGGCAGAAAGAAAAATGAATGAAGTACGAAACTAAATGTTCGACGACTCTAGTCGGAGCGAATACGTATTCTACAACATACGCAATCCAATGAACAAACAGAATTAGAATCGACCAAATAAAAGGGCCTTTGAGAAGAAAAATGAAAACAGGGACGGCCAAAAAGAAAATTGAGAAGAATTCAATCAAAGCTAAACTAAACAAAATACACAAAACAAATCGAAATAAACAGGTAAAAGAAAATTACCTCAAAAAGAAATCGAAAATTGGCAGCCTTGGAATGAAATCTCGGTTTTGACTTAAATTTGGACTTTGGGAATCAAATGGACCTTAATTGAAATGTTTTCAAATGAAAACATCTCAATTAAAGTCTATTTTAATCCCAATTCCCTTTAAATCTAACCCGGCGGCCCAAATATGGATTTTAGGGTTCTTGAAGTCTCGATTTGGGGCTCGATAATTTCCAGTGGGATTCGAACAAAAAGGGGCATGGATTCATGGAGGGGATAGTCTGGTGGTGGTGTGGTGTCAATTTGGAGTGGTTTGGGGTGAATCTCGATTTTCCGGCGAACTTCGATATATTATTCGAAGAGTTTAAAAATGAATCAAGAAAAATGGGTTAGGGGTAGCATTTGGCCACCGTCCGTCGCCGCAGGCGAATTCAGGTGGGCGGAGGACGGCGAGGACTGCAGGTTAGGGTTAGAGACGAATGGGGATCTGATTTGATTTGGGGGGGGGGGGGAAATTTTGGTATACCAATTTGAAATCGTTGATGTGAGCCGTTGGATTGAAGGATCTGGACGGTTTGGATTAATTGAATGATAGAGGAAACGGCGTCGTTTTGGTTTAGTGAAGGTCTGGGCGGATCCGTGTGGTTTGGCCGGGTTTGGGTAAAATATTTGGGCCTGATCTAGTTTCTTTCTCAAATGGCCCAATCTGGATTCTTACTCTCTATTCCTTTCTTTTCTTTTAATTTCTAATAAACAAAAATTTTAAATACACTACAAAAAAAATCAATTTGAAGAAAAACTAACTAAGTTTTATTAACAAATAACACATAAAACTAAATACCAAATCAAGATTATAAACTACACAAATTCGACTAAAAATATTAAAACGCAAAAACACACCCTTTGAATTTAAATTTTTATAAGACAAATCACTTAATTAATTTCTAAACTCAAAAACAACATACACACATTAATTTACGAATAATCACACTCAAATAAACGCAAACGAAAAGTAATTAAAATTAGACAAAAATTCACAGAAAATCACACACAGCACAAAACTACATTATTGTTATTATTATTATTATTTTTTTTTTTTATATTTTTTATTTTTTTTTTATTTTTTGGGAGCAATTCTCATGTAAGGCAAAAATCACGTGCTCACAGTTGCCCCTCTTTGCGCGGAAATGTGAAGAGTTTTTGTGCAAAGAATAATGAGCAAATACGAGCGCTTTTTGCCCATTCGAGCACTCCGTTTGAAGCATTTTAAAAGATCTTGACCGATCCTTTGCTTCTGGAGGCCTCCTACATATCTTGGGCTAAACAGGAATCAGGTCAATGTAGTTCGGGAAGTTTTTGTAGCTGGGACTACCGTGGACTGTCATGTTGCTGTTACTGTTGCTATCGTTGCTGCTATCGCTGCTTACTGCTTACTGACCTCCTTATTACACCTAAAGAGAAATTAAAGCTAAGCTAGCTATGTTATCAACTATGAGTTACAAGATTCCTATCTATGATTCTCTTGAAAGCTTGATCTTGAGTCTTAGCTGATTGTGCTGTAGACCTCGATCCGAATCTTGATGCTCGCAAGCTATACGTGCTTGCTTATTTCTATAACATTGAGTGAAATGGAATTGGCGGAGCTTGTGACTTCAATCAGATTCTGAGCAATCCGCGCTTTTGTTTACTCCAACATTTCAACTCATTTTTTCATTTTTTTTTGGTTCTTTTCTTCTTTTCTTCATTCTGGATTGAGGTCCCACTCGTAGGTTATCTCGATCCTTGCGTCTCGAGGTCAAACCTATTTAGACAATAAAACAAACAAACAAACGAAATTTTTCTGCCACAGTTTTGCTAGGAAAATTTCGTGAGTTAGTTGTGACATAGAAAATGATTAAACAGACTCTTGGGTACTGGTCAAGAAAATCTTGATATTTTTTAGAACCTTAGTTTCACAAATAAACATTCCATAGTTTTCTAGCCGGGAGATACTCGATTTTCTGGCCGAGGTTTTGAAGAAACGGCTCCGCAGTTTTCTGACTGGGAGATCCTCGGTTTTCTTATCGGGATTTTTGAAAGAAAGTTTTCACGGCTTTTAGGCCGGAATTAAACAATATTTCGCGGCTTTCTGGCCATAATTCAAAAACAATATTTCGCGGTTTTCTGGACGGAAGACCCTCAGTTTTCTGACCGGGGTTTTAAGAAACGGCTCCACAGTTTTCTGACTGGGAGATCCTCAGTTTTCTGACCGGTATTTTCAAAGAAAAGTTTCACAGCTTTCTGGCCGGAATTCAAAAGCAACGTTTCACGACTTTCTGGCCGGACGACCCTCGGTTTTCTGGCCGGGGTTAAAAGAAATGGCTCTACAGTTTCTGACTGGGAGATCATCGATTTTCTGACCGGGATTTTGAAGAAGCGTTTCATAGTTTTTTGGCCGAAAGACCCTCGGTTTTCTGGACAGGGTTAAAAGAAATGGCTCCACAGTTTTCCGACTAGGAGACCCTCGGTTTTCTGACCGGGATTTTGAAGAAAGTTTTCACATCTTTCTGGCCGGAATTCAAAATAATGTTTCCCGGCTTTCTGGCCGGAAGACTCTCGGTTTTCTGACCGGGGTTCAAACAAATATTGGACTGACATGATTCGATTCTCTTTTTGGAGTTTTCATTTTCCTTTCTTTTCTTCCTGTTGGGTCTTTTTTTTTTAGGCGTTTTCCTTTTACCCATCAACAAATGCATAAGATAAAGCTTTTGAAAAGAAACTTCCCTTTTTAGGCGTTTTCGTTGTTTCGGAGCCATTTTAATGCTTGTGTATTTCACTTCTTTAGGCTGTACCTTCTTCTTGCACAATTAAATAGATCTGCTTTCAACAAAGAACATTTTATTAGTTGAAAAAGTAGTTAACTTTGTGGCCTTGATTATCTTCATTGCTTGATCTTTGTCTCATTTCCATTGAGAACTTTGCTACCAATTGGCTTTGGGGTGACTTCCTTTCAAACTGTCCGGGTTTAGCCTCGGGTTTCTATGAGGATTTTCCTGTACGGGCTATGTCTTTCTGCCTTGTTCCGTCTCTTCTAAGACCTTATCCTTTGATTTCCTTTTTCTTCCTAATGTCCTTTCCTTTGGAAACAATCGATCATTGTGATCCAATCGGGGATTGTATCAATACACCACTGAGGCTGATTTTATTTTTTCTTTACCAGATGGGATTCTGTATAAACGGTCCTGTCACCTTTCTTTGTAATAATTTCGGAATTCAAAGTTAAAACGAAAAGGATTCAAAGAAAAATGATCAAAGAATAAAAAATGAATCAAAATAGAAGCGTCCCTTTTGGGGGAAAATAAAGGACTTATCTGAGGTCTATGCTGACTTCAAACCGACATGATATGCTTCTCGAACTAAATGCTCGATCGTCACAAACTCTCACTTCCTTATGAACCAAAATGGGTCTATGTTTCCAAGCTAGGGCCGTGCCAGGACCTCTAGTGATGAAATACCCTTTTCGGTTGATAGCGCCCTTTTGCGGGTTTTCTCCAATCGACCTCTTTCATTTCTCTTCTCACCATCGCCAGATAGCACTCTTTGCGGGTTTTTACTAACGGGCTCTCTCATTTTGTATTTCTCTACTTCCATCGTCTCATGGTGCCCGAAGGTTTTCACCAATAAGACTCTCTCATTTTATTTCTTTTCATTCCAGACGCTTCGGATAGCAACAATGATGTTTTCTCAGTCTCTATTTCCTCCGCATCGGTCTTGAAGGACTTGTACTCAGTTTGGGTTACAAGAATTATGGATAAAATTACAACTTTGGAATTATCTTGACGGATCTAAACTGAATCGCCATATCATCTGCCCCAGTTTCATTTTTGGGGAAATTGGGATTTTTGGTTTGGTGTGACTGAACCTCATGGAGAAGTTGCCTACGTATCATTTCGGAATCAAGTCAGAACGTAGTTCAGGTACTTTGTTTTGTTTTGTTTTGTTCTTTTTTGGTTTTATTTTTTCGAATTTGGTTTTTGATTCCAAAGAAGGTAGCCAAGGAAATGTAACCGGCTCAAAGGTTTACAAAAACGTTGGTAGTGTTTGGGTAGCAGGAATAAAAGCCTTTAATCATTTCGACTTGTAAGGACATCACCGAAGCAAACTCAGACATAATACCTTTTGACAGCATCCTGCATTCACAGCTGTCTCAGGATCTTTTCCTTCCATATCTCCCAAGTATAATGCTCCTCTCGGCAGTATCTTCCTGATGATGTATGGTCCCTTCCAATTAGGAGCGAATTTTCCTTTCGCTTCCTGGTGATGTGGAAGAATGCGTCTTAAAATCAACTGACCTACTTCAAAATTCCTCGGTCGTACTTTCTTGTTGTAAGCGCGAGCCATCCTTTGTTGGTATAATTGTCCGTGACAGACCACAGCCATTCGCTTTTCATCGATCAAATTTAACTGCTCCAATCGAGTCTTAACCCATTCGCTATCTTCAATCTCTACTTTGACAATCGTCCGGAGTGAAGGAATTTCTACCTCTGCCGGTATCACAGCCTCGGTTCCATAGACTAGCAGGTATGGGGTTTCTCCTACCGATGTGCGCACTGTAGTACGATATCCCAGTAAGGTGAACGGTAATTGTTCATGCCATTGTCTAGAACTCTGCATTGTCTTTCTCAAAATCTTCTTAATGTTTTTGTTTGCTGCTTCAACGACACCATTGGTTTTGGGCCGATAAGGAGTGGAGTTCCTATGCGTTATTTTGAAATGCTCGCATATTTCTTCCATCAAACGACTATTCAGATTCGCAGCATTGTCTGTGATGATAGTTGCATGTATACCAAAACGACAAATAAGATTCGAGTGTACAAAATCCACCACGACTTTCTTGGTGACCGATTTGAGGGTGACAGCTTCAACCCATTTTGTGAAGTAATCGATAACGACCAATATGAATCAGTGCCCATTCGAAGCTTTTAGCTCAATCGGGGCGATGACATCCATTCCCAAAGAGACAAATGGCCACGGTGCTGACATAGGATGTAGCTCAGTTGGAGGTGCATGAATCAGATCTCCATGTACCTGACATTGATGGCATTTCCGGACAAAACCGAAACAATCTTTCTCCATGGTTATCCAATAATACCCAGCTCGAAGGATTTTCTTGGCTAAGACATACCCATTCATATGAGGCCCGCACACTCCTGCGTGCACTTCGTGCATGATTCTTCCTGCTTCTTCGGCATCAACACACCTTAAGAGGTTAAGATCTGGGGTTCTTTTATACAAGACCTCGCCGCTTAAAAAGAAACCACCTGCATGTCGCCTGATGGTCCTCTTTTGATCTCCAGCAGCATGTTCGGGGTATTCTTGTGTTTTCAAAAATCTCCTGATATCGTAGTACCATGGCCTGATGTTTGGTCCTTCTTCAATTGCATTGCAATAACCGTGTCTTTCCCTGATTTGGATTTCCAAAGGATCGATGTGGGCGTTGCCTGGATAAGGTAGCATTGAAGCTAGAGTGGCAAGTGCGTCAGCCAGTTCATTGTGACATCGTGGGATGTACCTGAACTCTATTTATGCAAATCGACTGCCGAGAATATTCACGTGTTGTCGGTAAGGGAGGAGCTTAACGTCCTAAGTTTCCCGTTCACCTTGGGATTGATTGATAATTAGATCTGAATCTCCCATGATCAACAAATCTTCAACGCCCTGATCAATTGCCATATTCATACCCATGATACAAGCTTCATACTCAGCCGTATTGTTCGTGCAAAAGAAACGGAGCCTAGCCGTAGCTGGGTAATGCTGACTGGCAGGAGAGATCAAGATTTTCCCAATCCCTAAACCTTTTGCGTTTACCGCCCCATCGAAGAACATTTTCCAAGCATGACAGTCCTCCGAAACAACTTCTGTCGTGTTTACCTCTTCATCAGGAAAGTAGGTATTCAATGGTTGATACTCTTTGTCGGTCGGGTTTTCGGCCAAGTGATCTGCTAACGCTTAGGCCATCATTGCCGTGTGAGTGACATAGACTATGTCAAACTCAGTGAGCAGGATTTTCCATTTCGCCAATCTTCCGGTGGGCATCGGTTTCTGGAATATGTGCTTCAAAGGATCCAACTGGGTAATGAGGTGAGTCATATGAGCTTGGAGGTAGTGTCTCAATTTCTGAGCGACCCAAGTTAGAGCACAACACGTTCTTTCCAGCAAAGTGTACTTGACCTCATAACTAGTGAACTTCTTGCTCAGATAGTAGATTGCTTGTTCTTTCTTCCCTTTTACGTCACATTGTCCGAGGACACAGCCAAAGGAGTTTTCAAAGACTGTTAACTACAAGAAAAGAGGTCTCCCTCGCTCTGGTGGGACTAAGACTGGAGGGTTCGACAAATATTCTTTGATTTTGTCGAAAGATTCTTGACATTCAGCTGTCCATTTGATTGCAGCGCCTTTCTTCAGCGACTTGAATATGGGCTCACATGTGGAAGTCAATTAGGCGATGAACCTACTAATGTAGTTTAATCGGCCCAGAAGACTCATTACGTCTTTCTTTGTTCTGGGAGGAGGTAGATCCCGGATGGATTTTATCTTTGTGGGATCCAATTCAATACCTCTTCTACTGACTATGAAACCCAAGAGTTTACTTGATGGGACTCCGAAAGCGCATTTGGCTCAACTTCAAGTCGTATTTCCGCAACCTTTCAAAGAATTTCCTCAAGTCTCGCACATGATCGCCCTGAGTTCTAGATTTGATGATCACATCGTCTATGTACACCTCTATTTCTTAATGCATCATGTCGTGGAAAATGGTAGTCATAGCTCTCATGTACGTTGCTCCAGCATTTTTCAAACCAAAAGGCATGACCCGGTAGCAGTAAGTCCCCCAAGGTGTGGTAAAAGTAGTCTTCTCGGCATCCTCTTCATCCATCAACACTTGATGATATCCCACATAACGATCCACAAACGATTGTATCTCATGTTTGGCACAGTTATCAACGAGGATGTGGATGTTCGGTAAAGGAAAGTTATCTTTAGGACTTGCTTTATTCATATCTCGGTAGTCCACACATACTCGAGTTTTTCCGTCCTTATTTGGCACAGACACAACATTAGCCAACCATGTGGTGTGTTGTACCACTCGAATTACCCCTGTTTTTAACTACTTAGTGATTTTTTCTTTGATTTTATCACTGATGTCAGTTTTGAACTTTCTTTGCTTATGTTGCACTGGGCGACAGTCAGGGTAGATTGGCAACTTGTGCACCACTAGATCGGCTCTTAATCCTAGCATGTCATCGTAAGACCAAGCAAACATATCTTTAAATTCAAACAAGAGCTGGATTATTGCATCGCGAGTTTCTCATCTGTGTGGATGCTTATCTTGGTCTCTCGGATCTCTTCAACAGTTCCCAAATTAACCAGTTCAGTATCATTCAAGTTTGGCTTAGGTTTATTCTCAAAATGTTCCAATTCTCGATTTATTTCCCTAAAAGCCTCTTCTTCATCGTATTCCGGTTCTTGGTTCATTATTTCCAGATTAGGTGGTGTGTTCAGATTTGAGCATGAAGTTTGCAAGCATGTCATGTTATTTAAAGCCGCATTATTAGGACTGAAAAGAAAGAATAAATAACAAAAATTAGAAAGAGTGCAAGATGATGAAATTTTTATTTCGTTTTCTTGGAATTTTTCTGAAGATAGACAAAGTTAAATTGGGAAGACTGAAAATACAAGAAAACAAATAAAATATCCAAGTTACATCCTGAAGCAACTTGTGATGAAGAAAAAGTGACAGGACAAATCTACCAGAACTCCCGCCTGACTGGAATGGTGTGGCCTTCCAATTTTGCAATTTGGCTTCTGGGCCCACATACAGCACCTCAGCGGTGCTTGTTCTTTCTCCTAATTGAACCATGTTAACATCGTAAAGCATTTGCCTCATGGTCCCACATATGTCTTCTATTTCCTCTGATGTGAAGACCCCATCTTCTTCTTCTTCACTGTATCTTGGTCGAACAAACATTTGGTACAAATGTGGCAACAGTCGTGGTAGAACCCATCCCTTTTCCTTTGTTTTATTGGCCCATTTCTCGTCTTTAGGGGTAGGGCTAAAGCCTACTCCAAAGATATTTTCAGCTGTGGGCAAAGTTATTAGCTTTGATACTCTTGCAAGGACTTTCCCAAACATTTTCCTGGCTGGAAACCGTGTTTGATCATTTCTTTTGCCACCATAATGGAGGCATTAGACAAAAAGGGTTGGGGGAAAGGGTTCCCTTCTTTGTGTTGGTCTGCCAATACAACCTCGAAAGCTTGATAAATGATGTGCTCGCTTCCTTCTTCCGCTTCTAAGCATGGGATGGATGGATCCCGATAGATCGACAGCTCGTCCTCCCCGTGGACAACAATTTCTTGTCCCTTGTGTTCAAACTTTAGCATTTGATGGAGGCTAGAGGGTACAGCCCCAGCCGCATGAATCCATGGTCTTCCCAGAAGAAAGTTGTAGGAAGTGTCCATAACCAGAACTTTAAATGTCACATCGAAATCTACCGGGCCAATGGTCATAATCACATCAATCTCCCCAACTGTGTCTCTCTTGACACCATCAAAGGCTCATACGGATACGTTGTTGGGCGTAATTCTTTCAGCTGCAATTCTTATGCGGTCCAGAGTGGAAAGTGGGCATATGTCTACTCCTGAACCCCCATCCACCATGACCATCTTCATGTAGTAGGCTTCACATTTGACAATCAAATGTAAAGCTTTGTTGTGGGCCGCACCTTCCAAAGGCAAATCAGCCTTACTGAAAGAAATCTGATTGACTGCGAAGAATCTCTCCGCCATCCTTTCAAGTTGTTTAGATGAAATCTCAACAGGCACATATGCCTCATTCAAGGTTTTTAACAAAACCTTTTGATGTTCAGTAGACTTCATTAACAGGGACAACATGGATACCTATTCCGGGTATTTGCGCAGTTGGTCTATTACCTCATAGTCGGGCATTTGCATCTTCTGAAAAAAGACCTCTGCCTCTTTAGCGCTTACAAGTTTTTTTTATGGGAAACGCCTTTGTGTGGCGTTATTTATCTCCTGTATGTTTAAATACTTTTGCCCCAAGATGCTCCCAGATGATTCTCCTGCTACCTCTTTTCCTTTGCGTGTAACGAGTGTTCGGTGATAGCTCCAAGGTACAGCGGATGGATATGTCATAGGTTTTTGTTGCACACGTGCAATAACCATGGGTTCATCTGGTTGTAGTGGTTCAATTGGCTTTCGGGCCACATAGGTTCCCTTTGGTACATACACCGTTGTTTCCCTCTTCAGATGAAACTTTTTGGGGGCATTTATTGACAGGGGTCTTTCCACTCGGCCTCACGGGAGGTAAAGAACTCCGTTCTTTTAAGACGATGCCTTCATTTTGATCGTCTTTTCAGATCTAGTCTCGGAAAATTCAACCGTTTTCCCCACTTTCTCTTGTTTTGGGGTAACATCAGGCCGCTTCTCCATGTTGGCGATGGCAATTATCGCTTTTAAGGCCGAGTCAAACTCCTTATCTTCACAAATCATCACAATTACTGGCCCGTTGTTGTGGGCTGGCAATGGGTTATTTGTCACATTTGGGATGTCTTCATCTGCGAAAACTATCCTCCCTTGATTGAATAGATCTTGCATCGCCTTCTTCAAAGTCCAACAATTGTCGGTGCTATGTCCCTCAACCCCTGAATGGTAGGCACAGTATATTCCTCGTTGGTAGGCAGGAGAGTCCGGATTCTGCCTGTTCTGCGGAACGGGCTACAATAGGTTCTCTTGCCTGAGTTTGGGAAAGAGAGTGGAATATGGCTCCCCAATTGGTGTAAAGTTTGTCTTGGGTGGCTCACGGTGGCGGGTGTTATTTGGTCGGGAGTTTTATTGATTTGGGTAGGGAGGTTGGTTTCTTTGGAATGGAGGTGGATTTCTGTTGGCTGGTGGCTGGTGGCTGCGGTCGTGCAAAAGGTTGAGCGTTCATGACCGCATAGTGTGGAGGCGGAGGAGCATAGGTCATGTTGTGGTGTGAATAGTAATGCTGGGGGCCCTTTCAGAGAATACCTGCCTTGGGGTTCGGTATCTTCTATCTTCTACTACCGCCATGACAATTTCTTCTTTCTTTTTTCCCCTGGGCATCCCTCCAAACCCGCCTTGGATGGCTTGGGAGGTTGCTCGAATGGCCGCTTGACTCAAAATTCGACCAGTTTTTAAGTTGTTCTCCACCATCTCTCCAATCTTGATTGCTTCGGCGAAAAGGTTTTCCCATCGCTGACATCATGTTTTGGAAATAGTCCGGCTCCTGAGCCTTGAGGAAGGTCATGACCATTTCAATTTCATCCATGGGGGGTTTCACCCTAGATGCTTGTTCACGCCACTTGATGGCATATTCCCTGAAGCTCGCTGAGGGATTTTTCTTCAAATTCGATAGAGACTTCCTATACGGTGCAATGTCAATATTGTACTGGAATTGTTTAACAAAATCTCTAGCCAAATCGTCCCAAATGTGCCAGCGAGATATGTCCTGGTCCATGTACCATTCTGAGGCTATTCCAACCAGACTCTCTCCGAAATATGCCATCAATAACTCTTCCTTGCCACCGCACCTGGGAACTGGTTGCAATACTTCTTGAGGTGAGCAATAGGATCGCCATGCCCATCATATTTTTTGAATTTCGGCGTTTTAAATCCTGATGGAAAATGTACATGTGGGAACATGCACAAATCGGCATAAGAAACATTTTTCTGCCCGCTCAGACCTTGCATGTTTTGCAGACTCTGCTCCAAGCTTCTCATTCTTTTTGCCATTTCGTCCTGCTCGGGAGCTTTTTGGATTTTGGCTTGGTAGGAGCTCATATTGAGGTGGATGAGGATATATATTAGTGGCAACCTGGGTATGATCCCGTGTAAGGGGTGGTGCCGGGAATGTAAAGGACGAGGAATCAAAGAAAGGAGTATGTGCGATGGGATGCGTTGTGATTGGAACTGGAAAACCAACTGATGTTATTGTGGATGTATCTAATGCTGTCACCCGAGGATAGGAAGTGGAGGGTGATTCGGAGAGGGTTGTGACATTAGAATACCCAAACAGAGTAGGTGGGTAATTAGTGGGGGTATTGGAAATCCCACTTGATCTGAGAAGTAGTTCGGGGGAACCCAAGGATCAAACTTGGGAGCTCTTTCCCGTTATTCCAATTGTCTAACATCTCCAGCATGCGGCAGCGTAAAATTCTATTTTCCTCCAAAGCTGCTGACTCAGTAGCCGGAATGGTTGTTATGGAGCTTTCTTCCGAAACGGGAATGGTTGGTAGAGGGATTTTTGAAGACATGTTGGCACCTCTTTTCGACCTTGTGAAGTAAGGATGAGTACTTTCGGGCTACTGAACTCTTCCTTTGGACCTCGTGAAGTATGAATGTGATGCCAGATTAGCACAAAATCAACCACTTTTTACTAAAACCTGGAGTTTGGCAAACAAACGGTTAGTCTGAAACAATATACGGCTATGTAATCTCACGTTGGGTGTGATGCACTTATACAGTTGATTATGTTTCTACATGTATTCGATTGCGATGCGTCATTCCGGTTTGTACTTTCCTTTGATTTCAACCTCTTTCTCTTTTTATCAATTTTCTTTTCTTTTATCTTCCTCCTTTTTTCGTTTTTTTAGTGATGGTCGAATCTTATGTGGATTGCCTACGTATCATGTCCCCCGCATGAATCAGACCGGGCGTAGTTCGGAAACAATAAACGTAAGATATGAATGAAATATTTTTTTGAATTTTATTTCTCAAATTTCAACTTGAAACACTTTGCAAAATGACGACAATGGATGAAAACTTTAAAAGGACAAACAGACTCTAAAAAAAATAACAAACTCTTCTAAGTATGTTCCAACACTTTGAATCTTTGCGTTCGTGGGGCGTTGTTTGGCCTTGCTCCAGTTCTTGGTGTGAGATCTCTCTATAGACTCCCTAACTCTGCCATGACTTGGTGGACACATTCCATGATTGAATAGAAGAGGGTAGGCCGGGGTACTTGTTCGTAGGTCAGGCATCTTATAGTGATGTAGTGCCCAATTTCATTGATCCTGGCCCAGATCATATCTTTTTCTCTAAGCAGCTTCCCTATGTGTCGGTTCTTTGCCCCTAATACTTGAGAGTTATCGGAGACTTGATCCAAAAGCCTATCTATTTGTCTTTCCATCCGTTCCATTAAGTCGTGGCAACGGTCTCTATCTGCTTTGGCATCCCAGACTTGCCTGAGAATTTGCTGTCTAAAACCGGCATTTTCTTCTCTTAAATCAGCGATGATCGCCCCATAATCTTTCTCTACCTGTTGTAGATAGAATGCTTCTTGGTGGGATGCTCTCCTCCATTCTGTCCGAATTGCAACTAAAGCCGCTTCTGCCTTTTCCAAGTCTTTCTAGTGCTCAAAGGCTTTCCTTTCCAAGTCGTTTATAAGCATCTCATCATTCCGACTTCTCCTTGACCTTTCTGCGGTCAATTGCATCTCCTGAATTTGAGTTCGGGGTGTTTCTCTTTCCTGCTCCCAACCGGCCCTTTCCTGATCGAAATGAGCCCGTTGTATGTCCATGGAAGCTTCCAGAATTCCCTTGTCCTCTTTTAAGGTGTTAATGCAAGATTGGAAATCTTGCGCCGTTTTACGTCTAGCCTCCCTAACTCTAGTTTCTGTCTCTTTCTCCCAATCGACGGCATACTTTATCAAACTTTCTGCTCTTTGCTCGGGCATTGATTGGTTGTGGAACCATTCAAGATATGTGAGACTCACTTTTCCTCGTTCTCGATCGGCAACCATTTCGTCGATGTCGGAGAATCGACTACCGAACCACACCTTTTGTGCATAAGTCTCTCTTGGGAGCTCCTCCGTCGTGAATTCCCATGTAAATGATCGCATATCTTCAATCGGGGGCCTTTTTTGTTCCCTACCCAACTGCCGCATAACACGTAGTGGGGCATATGGTTGGAAACCCCTGAAACCCATTAGTATGTAGAATGGGCGATATGTCGACATGTGCATGATTTTAGCGGAAGGGAACCAATAATAATTCCAGGTAAGTCGATCTGCTCTCAAAGAGTTGAGAAGTTCTTGCCAAGTCCTTAAGTCATTTGGAAGGTTACAACGGGCAGCTATGTTTGTATGACAACGAATGTAATTCAGCTAGTCCACGTTGAAATCTATCACAATTGGGTGATGATAGAGATGCTCTACAAACCACATTTGTAATAAAATATTACAACCTTCAAAATAATCATGTCCTTCTTGGCACCGAGTTAAGGCCCTAAAGATGTCTCCTAGGATCATAGGAAGAATAGTGTGTTCTTCGTTACTCTGTAAATATGAGACCACCATAGCCAAACGGATTCTGATGCGTTCGCCACGTTCGGGAAAAATCATGGTTCCCAGAAAAGCGATCATGAAGGCATAGATTCTTAGATCTGCCCAGGCGTCATAATTCAGCTGGTTAACAAATTCAGTGTTTGAGAATTTCTCGAACCCTTTCTTATCACCAAATCTATTATAGAGATACTCCAGCGGCACCCAACCATTCTCCAAACAACCCAGGGAATTCGTCGGAGACATAACTTCTTCAAGAAATTATTCACACCCATTTTCCTAGGACCTGCGGGTCTCTTTTTGTGCAAATCTCTCCCAAGCCCTGTGAGTCCGCCCAGTTCATCCAAAGTGGGCGTCATTTCGCAATCCCGAAATCTGAAAACATTGCTTGTTGAGTCCCAAAAACTCACTAAAGCTCTGATCAGATTTTTGTCCGGTTTTATCATCATAATGTCCGGAAGAAACTTGAGGTGCTTGTGGACTTGATTTCTTTCCCAAGCCGAAAAACTAGCCCACCATTTATAGAGCTGACCCGGGGTTTTGTCCTGGACCATGAACATGGGTGGCATTTCATCTCTCGCCCTTTTCTGGCCGATTCTTTGCGATGAAGTCATGCTGATCCTAGAAAAGATAAAAAATAAAATTTAAGATTTTTCCAATTTTTCTTTTTTTATTATTATTAAGAAAACGAATCTTGTTAATACAGCCTTTCAGCACTTGAAAAAAATTTGAAGGCTGTATAACAAGATACCAGTGTGATGTCTATATTCTGTTTTTACGAAATTAGTCCTTCGGCGCCCCTTTTGTAGCGTTTGACTATTTTCGCAAAATTTCCTAACTCTTGACTAAGGACAAAACTCCTAATTTTAATAATTTTTTTTATATATTTTTTTTAATTTTTTTTTTGAAAAAAAGCAGTATTAGTTGAGCCCGATATGGGTTGCCTACGTATCTCACGCTCGGTGAGAATCAAACTTGCGTAGTTCGAAAATAAAAGAACTAAATCATTTTAAGAAAAGAGAACAAACTATTTTTAACAGCATTTCTAAAACAATTATTTTCAGAGAAACTAACCTATCTTTCATAAAATCAACAAAATTTATCGGAATTTTTTTTTTCATTTTTCAAAAATTATTTTCAAAGAATCTAAACTATTTTTCGTAAAACTAAGAAAATTTATTTGGAATTTGTTTTTGCATTTTTCAAAAATTGTTTTTCAAAGAAACTAACTATTTAAAATTAACAAAAATTATTCAGAGATTTTTTTTTTCATTTCTTTCAAAAAAAAAATTATTTTCTAGGAAAAAACAGACTATTTTCATAAAAATATCTTGATTCTACATCCTGACATTTTCCACTTTTTTACCCTCTCTCTTTCTAATAACAAACCGGTCGGCATGTGAGATTGGAATAAATGCAGAGACAAAAATGCATCAGGTTGGTCTTTTGTTTCAGGTACACTTGTCCTAGGCAGACCCAACCCCTATGTTGAGCCTCCTAAGTCAAATATGCACATGATGCAAATAGACGTTCCTATCGGGGATCTGGCATAAGGTTTTGTTATTCTAAGTCATCATCCTTTGGAAAAGGTGTCTAGACTGGTTTTAACTCGAGCGGACAACTCGAGCCGAGGAGTGTCAGTGCACCGGTAGCATGGCTTTCCGGCTTAATTGACAAAACTCCCCGCCTAAAGATGAGTGACTACATATCCTTCACCGGGCGCCAAGCACCACAGCTATCTTGAGAAAAAAAATGGGCTATGTCCAGCAAATGCCCGATATTATATTTCAAAGAGACTCAGAAGAGGAAAATGGGTATCGGCACAATTTATATACAATTCACAAAATATTAAAGCGGTAAAAGCAACATTTAGCACATTAAAATACAAACATATAATAAAATCAGATAATAAATAAGCCAAATAAAATAATTATTCAAAGCTCGAATTCTTAAACCCTGAACCAGTGGTTCTGGGTTTAGTTCCCCAGCAGAGTCGCCAGAGCTGTCACACCTCCTTTTGGCGCGCCCTCTACCCCGTAGGGTAGAAGACAGGAAAAGGAGTTTTTCCAATTTAAGTGACAATATTCGAAACGGGATTATTCTATTTATTTCAGAGTCACCACTTGGAATAAATTATGGTGTTCCAAGTCACCAATTTATTCAAATCCCAAATCGAGGAAATTTTGACTTGCCAAATAAAGTCTGCGAACCAAAAATTCTAAGTAAGAAATTCTGTTGACCCGAGGGAAGGTGTTAGGCACCCCCGAATCCCTTGGGTCTAGCACGGTCGCTTCAATTATTATAAATGGCTAAAAATATCTGATTTTAATACATGTTATAAATTACATGCTTTAATTAAACTTTAAACCGCTTTAACCTGTTAAACTTTGCATTTTTTAGATTTAAAAGTGAATGGCCCATTTTTGTTTCTACGAAGTAATCTAGTCATATGAATAACTTTACAACCATAATAGTATTTTAAACATATATTAACGACAATTGAGTTTCTATTGTAGCACTACGAGACTATTTTTTTTTAATTCATGTCAACGTATATAGGTTCGACATTGACTAATAATAAAGGCCTCTTATATGAATCATTAGTAGTGTTATCCTAAAACAAATAAATTGATGAGTGGAGTCACGTATTATATAAACTATCCTACAAAAAAACCGACGGGTGTTCAATAGCATTTGGATAGGTTCAACATTTATCTTTATGTAAGAGATAAAATAAAGATAATTTTACTTCTAAATAAGAACTTGTCAAAGACCTTGTATTACTGAATCACGTGCGTTTTAATCTTGGCAACATTTGAAGTTCAATTAAAAACCTAAAACACGTAACAAAATACCATTCATTTTTACAAGGACTTGGCCACCTTGTTTCTAACTTCAAATACATTCAAATTATTAACAATCAATTAAACTAAAACATGCTTCCAATAGGTAACAATACAAATATCATGACAAAAAGGCAGTCTTCATTAAAATAATGTCCAAATACAAACATGGTTTATTGAGATTGCCACTCTGAATCAACAAAGCTTTAAACTCTAAGCAATTGAAAACTATAGAAGAATACGTAGATTCATTCTAATGAATTGAAATACATTTCATGCTTCAATTTCCTCATGGTTAATTCATTTTTCTTCAATTCTTTCCACAACCAACAGAGTTACAGGAAAGAAAATGTACCTGGAAGTAGAATCAAAATAATGAGGAGTTAGCAACAGTATGCAGAAACAACCAACCAAATTCAAACCAACAACAACAGCAGTAGCAACTCTCGGCCAGAAATCCAGGAGAACAAACACCAAAAACACCAATCCCAAAGATGATTTGAAAACCAAAACAAAGAATCCGGAAAAACCAAGAAAGAAACAACAGAACAAGTTTTGGTGAAGAAACTAGATGTGTTTTCAAACTGAAACAAACAAAACAGGTTTTGTTTCCAATTAAAGAGACTGCTGGATGTGTTGAAATCAATGTAAAATTTTGTTTCCAAATGTGTATAGAATATCTCTCTTTCAAAGGTGTGAATCTCTACCTTAAAGGTGTGAATGTGTGTCCTTGAAGTCTGTTTTTCAGCCTTTTTTTATAGCCTTAAAGACTCAAAAAAACAACCTATTTTAATTGTTTCAGATCTGTCCAGCACATGTTGTTCTCCCCTTTTCCACTTTTCAGCTTTTTAGTGCACTAGACTAATTAAGAAACTAATTTCTTTCCATGTTCAGATTTTATCCAGCCTACAAAGACTGCTAATTCCATTTATGACCATCCAGGCCAGCCTTTTTTCTATTTAAAAACTAATATGCAGTTCAAATGTAATGCCTATCTTACTGTAAAACAGAAATCCACTACCCATTTCCATGTGCAACACATTTGAACTCTTGAATATGGTTTTTAGATTTCTAATCTAAAGTTAAACAGCTATATCCAATTCCAGTCCTATTTGAAATCAAAACAGCTAAAAATTTACAATCCAAACACGAATTTGAATCAAATTATCAACTCTAAATTCTGTCCCAATGCTCAAACATACGAAATTAATCGACAACCTTCAATCAGTCGAATACAACATGTACAATCGATAACATAAAGTCGACAAACCAACTTATAATTTACA
This sequence comes from Nicotiana noctiflora, assembly GCA_032618575.1. Lineage (NCBI taxonomy): Eukaryota > Viridiplantae > Streptophyta > Magnoliopsida > Solanales > Solanaceae > Nicotiana > Nicotiana noctiflora. The sequence goes on from JASVEL010010289.1 coordinate 198,223, forward strand.
GTAATTAGACCGAGAGAAAAATGAAGGAACTACGAAACTAAATGTTCGACGACGCTAGTCGAAGCGAATACGTATTCTACAACATACGCAATCCAATGAACAAACAGAATTAGAATCGACCAAATAAAAGGATCTTTGAGAAGAAAAATGAAAACAGGGACGGCCAAAAAGAAAATTGAGAAGAATTCAATCAAAGCTAAACTAAACAAAATACACAAAACAAATAGAAATAAACAGGAAAAGAAAATTACCTCAATAAGAAATCGAAAATCGGCAGCCTTGAAATGAAATCTCGGTTTTGACTTAAATTTGGACTTTTGGAATCAAATGGACCTTAATTGAAATGTTTTCAAATGAAAACATCACAATTAAAGTCTATTCTAATCCCAATTCCCTTTAAATCTAACCCGGCGGCCCAAATTTGGATTTTAGGGTTCTTGAAGTCTCGATTTGGGGCTCGATAGTTTCCGGTGGGATTCGAACAAAAAGGGGCATGGATTCATATAGGGGATAGTCTGGTGGTGGTGTGGTGTCAATTTGGAGTAGTTTGGGGTGAATCTCGATTTTTCGGCGAACTTCGATCTATTATTCGAAGAGTTTAAAAATGAATCAAGAAAAATGGGTTAGGGGTTCGGAATGGGCAGGTCTTGGGGAGTTTGGGGTGTAAAATGGAGGCATTTGGCCACCGTCTGCCGCCGCAGGCGAATTCAGGTGGGCGGAGGACGGCGGGGACGGCAGGTTATGGTTAGAGACAAATGGGGATCTGATTTGATTTGGGGGGAAATTTTGGTATACCAATTTGAAATCGTTGATGTGAGCCGTTGGATTGAAGGATCTGGACGGTTTGGATTAATTGAATGACAGAGGAAACGTCGTTGTTTTGGTTTAGTGAAGGGCTGGGCGGATCCGTGTGGTTTGGCCGGGTTTGGGTAAAATATTTGGGCCTGATTTAGTTTCTTTCTCAAATGGCCCAATCTGGATTCTTACTCTCTAGTCCTTTCTTTTCTTTTAATTTCTAATAAACAAAAATTTTAAATACACTACAAAAAAAGTCAATTTAAAGAAAAACTAACTAAGTTTTATTAACAAATAACACATAAAACTAAATACCAAATCAAGATTATAAACTACAAAAATTCGACTAAAAATATTAAAACGCAAAAACACACCCTTTGAATTTAAATTTTTATAAGCCAAATTACTTAATTAATTTCTAAACTCAAATGCAACATACACACATTAATTTACGAATAATCACGCTCAAACAAACGCAAACGAAAAGTAATTAAAATTAGACAAAAATTCACAGAAAATCACACACAGCATAAAACTACATTATTATTATTATTATTATTATTATTATTATTATTATTATTATTATTATTATTATTATTATTATTATTATTATTATTTATTTATTTATTTATTTTTTAATTTTTTGGGAGCAATTCTCATGTAAGGTAAAAATTACGTTCTCACAATGGGTTCCAAGCTTGATTTTTTAGGCCCGGTAGCACCGACTTATCGTTAATTATTATGCGTGTCAATTTTAACATTTTTAGAATTTTATGAGATTAATAAATTAAATACTTAATTATGTTTAATATTGGACTGAATAATTAAGTATGGATTCCAGGCTTGATTTTTGAAGCCCGGTAGCACCGACTTTTCCTTAATTATTATGCGTGTCAATTTCAATATTTTTAGAATTTTATTACATTAATAAATTAAATACTTCATTATATTTTATATTGAACTAAATAATTAAGTATGGGTTCCAGGCTTGACTTTTCAGGACCGGTAGTACCGACTTATCCTTAATTATTATGCGTGTCAATTTCAACATTTTTAGAATTTTATTAGATTAATAAATTAAATAATTAATTATGTTTAATATTGGACTGAATAATTGAGTATGAGTCCCAGGCTTGACTTTTTAGGCCAGGTAGCATCGACCTATCCTTAATTATAATGCATGTAAATTTCAAAATTTTTAGAATTTTATTAGATTAATAATTAAATAATTAATTATGTTTAATATTGGATTGAATAATTAAGTATGGGTTCCAAGCTGGATTTTTTAGGCCCGGTAGCACCGACTTATCCTTAATTATTATGCGTGTCGATTTTAATATTTTTAGAATTTTATTAGATTAATAAATTAAATAGTTAATTATATTTAATATTTTACTGAATAATTATGTATGCGTTTTATGCTCGATATTTTAGGACCAATAGCACTGCTGTGTCACGACCCGGATTTCCCACCATCGGGGGTCATGATGGCGCCTACTAAATGGAAGCTAGGCAAGCCAAATATTAATTACACCTCCATTAATTACCAAATTCTTATTAAGACTTATTATTAAAAACATATAAATTACAGCGGAATAATCAAAATTAGCGGAAGACTTAGTCAAATATGATAAAGGAAACCCAAACAAGATACACTACCCAAGACTGGTGTCACAATACTCACGAACTTCTATGAATAATACACATAATTGTCTGAAAGAAAATACAAGCTGTTTATCTCGATTACATGAGATAACAGAATGACAAGCATAGATAGAAGAGACAACGGGTCCTGCGGACGCCTGCAAGGCTACCTCGTAACCTCAATAGTCGGAAAATCCACAAGTCGCTACTGCCGCTGCTGCTGTCCGTAACCTGTATCTGCGCAAAAAGAGCGCAGAGTGTAGTATCAGCACAACCGACCCCATGTGCTGGTAAGTGCCTGGCCTATCCCAGCGAACTAGTGACAAGGCTAAGGCCAGTCACCCACATAAACCTGTAAAGTTGCAATATACATATATATACATATATATATATATATATATATATATATATATATATATATATATATATATATATATATATATATATATATATACAATACATTTATAAGGAAAGACTCTGCTCTGAAATAACAGTCAATAACTCGTGATATCCAGAATAATCTAATCAACAGAATAAATCTTACTTTCATGTCTCAATTCCTCTCTCATTTCATACCTCGTGGTAGGCGTACCACCCGCTCCCAACTATCACAGTAACTACTTTTTGTGGTAGGCGTACCACCCGCTCCCAAATATATCAATAGGCTACCGACAACTATGGCCAATGCCAAGATTTAAATCACTTTGTGGTCGGCGTGCCACACGATCCCATTTCTTATTATATAAGTGGTCGGCGCGCCACACGATCCCAATTCATAAATATATAAGTGGTCGGCGCGCCACACGATCCCAATTCATAAATATATAAGTGGTCGGCGCGCCACACGATCCCAATTCATAAATATATATATTACCGGCATTTAGCCAATAATATCTACATTAACAATATTAATAATTACCGGTTTTAAACCAATAATTGATAATAATTTCAACAATTTATCTCCATTACCAGTATAACACCAATAACTCTTAATCAACAATTTATTCATAACTAAATTCCTATTCCTTCAAGCTAGGATAGAACAAACACTTACCTCGAAAGTTTATAAACGATTCAATCTGTAGCAATGCCTTTTCCTTTCGAATTTGACTCCAACCCAATCGTATCTATACACAATTGATTTAATATCATCAATTCTACTTAACAAACTAGTTCATATTGCTAAATATGGTTTTTACAACATTCTGCCCGGAATAGTAAAAATCGACCCCGAGCCCACATAATCGAAACTCAAGTTTCGAACCAAAATAAGTTCACCCAATCATCCATGAGTTCAAATATACAATTTGTTCTTAAGTTCGACTCCGAAACGAAGTCTAGATCGCAAATTCTTTGAAAACCCTTACTATACTCAATTCTCTAGTTTCTCTACCCATTTACACCTATTTAGGCTTAGGAATTCAAATAATATTGACGGGAAATGAAGAAAAAGGAGTTAAGAATCACTTACCCAAGAAGTTTGATGAAGAATCGTTCAAAAATCATCCAAGGGGTTGTGGAGGAGAGAGTTGAACAGAAATGGGATTTTTATCCCGTTTCTGTTCTGTTTTCTGACTTAAATTCACCGGGCATAAGTTTGTTCATCGCGTTCGCGACACCCCGGTCGCGTTCGCGATGAAGAAGAAGTTTTACACATCGCGTTCGCGTGGGGCTTGACGCGAACGCGAAGAAGAAAATTCTGGGGCTTACAGGTTGGCCTACGCGAACGCGAGCTAGTCCACGCGAACGCGTAGAGAAAAAGGGTTGGCTCAAATTTACACTACGCGAACGCGTGAAGTAGTACGCGATCGCGATGAAGGGAAACAGCTGGGCATCGCGAACGCGACCAGAGGGACGCGAACGCGTTGAAGAAAAGAAGTTGGCCATCGCGAACGCGACCACCTGGACGCGAACGCGTAGAAGGATTGTCTGCTGCAGATTTTCTGCAGTTTTTCTTAAGTCCAAAACCACCCCGATGCCCATCCGAAACTCACCCGAGCCCTCGAGGCTCCAAACCAAATATGCACACTATCTCAAAAACATCATACGAACTTGCTCGCGCGATCAAATCGCTAAAATAACATCAAAATCCATGAATTGAGCCTTAAAACTCAAGAATTCTTTCAAATCTTCATAACTTTCAAAATTTCCAATTTAAGGCCGAAACACGTCAAACGACGTCCGTTTTCAACCAAACTTTCCAGGAAGCGCTTAACCAATATATATGACTTGTACCGGGCGTCGGAACCAAAATACGAGCCCGATACCAGTACTTTTTAATCAAAATTCAATTTCATTTTCCTTAAACATTTTCAGAAAACAATTTAACAGAAAAATTCTTTTACGGGGGTTCTAGACCTCGGATTTAAATTCCGGGCATACGCCCAAGTTCCATATTTTTCTACGGATTTTCTGAGACCGTCAAATCACGGATCCGGGTCCGTTTACCAAAAATGTTGACCAAAGTCAACCATATCAATATTAATATCAAAATTCTTCAACTTTTTCACATATTTCACATATTTCAACATAAAAATTTTCCAGCTTTGTGCCCGGACTGTGCACGCAAATCGAGGCAACTATAAATGAGGTTTTCAAGACCTCAAAAGCTCGAAATGATTAATAAAACAAGTGATGACCCTTTGGGTCGACACATTCTCCACCTCTAAAACAATCGTTCGCCCTCGAACGGACGAAAGAAAGAAGTACCTGAGTCAGGAAACAAATGTGGGTAGCGACTCCGCATATCAGACTCGGACTCCCAAGTCGATGCCTCAGGAGGCTGACCCCTCCACTGAACTCGCACAGAAGGAAAACTCTTCGACCTCAACTGTCGAACCTGCTAATCTAGAATGGCCACCTGTAAGGCCCCGTAAAATTTTTGTGCATAAAACCTAGTAGCTGTGGTGTCATGGTCCGAATAATGTGTTAGATATGGTGTACGAAGCTATGGAAAAGGTCAAAGTTATCCAGGAGAGAATGAAAACAGCACAGAGTCGTCAAAAGTCCTATGCAGACGTTCGTCGAAGGGATTTGGAGTTTCAAGTCGATGATTGGGTGTTCTTGAGGGTATCTCCTATGAAGGGAGTCATGCGATTCGGGAAGAAAGGAAAATTGAGTCCTAGGTATGTCGGGCCTTATCGGATCGTTCAAAGGATTGGTCAAGTTGCTTATAGGCTAGAGTTGCCTCCTGAGATGTCATCAGTGCATCCGGTATTCCATGTGTCCATGTTGAAGAAAGTGATTGGAGATCCATCCACCATCATGCCAATCGAAGCTATAGAGGTTAATGAAGATTTGTCATATGAAGAAGTTCCAGTTGCCATTCTTGATAGGCAAGTCCGTAAGTTGAGAAATAAGGAAGTTGCCTCTGTTAAAGTATTGTGGCGAAGTCAACAAGTTGAGGAGGCCACATGGGAAGCAGAAAAAGAGATGAAAGAAAAGTACCCCCATTTGTTTGATCAAGCCTAGAAGAAATTAGGTGACCCTCCTACTCCTAGTAACTGTCATCTGGCCTAAGTTGTTTCCCTCTTAGTATTAGTAAAGTCTCCTTTATTTGTAATGAGTTAAATGTGTTGTTACCTTGGGTCATTTGAACCGTTCTTGATAAATGAGAGCCTTATAAAGATTTACGTGTTTAATAAACAACTAATAGTAAGTGTAGATTGGTAATGATTTGTTAAGTGTACATGGTGTGTTAAAATGGTTAAATAAGGTAAGAATTCATTGAAGTGACTAGAATATGTGCATTCGTTGAGGTAAGAAGGTGTATACCAGTTGTGAAAAGTGTTGTATTTGTGTATTGTTGTTTGGTAATGTGTTTCGGGGGCCCTCTGACAGGTGGATATGTCCATAATACAAAGGAAACTCCGGCGAAATTTTTCTAAAATATAAGAGTTAGTCAAAATTTTGATAGCTTGCATATCATGTCTTTCAAAACTCATTTATTTCAAAATCCTCATTCGAGGACGAATGATCTTAAGGGGGGGAGGATGTAAGGCCCCGTAAAATTTTTGTGCATAAAACCTAGTAGTTGTGGTGTCATGGTCCGAATAATGTGTTAGGAATGCGTAGAATTCTTCGCGGCGAGCTTGCGAGCCGCGGTTCGGACCCTTGGTAATGATTTAAGTTTCAAAAATGTAGAGAAATAATTTTTCCGAAAAAGTGTCAAATGTGCGGTCAAGAATGCGACCGCAAACCTGACATGCGGACCGCATTCTGACCGCAAATCGTTCCAGAGAGTTGCCCAAAATTGTGTCCAATGTGCGGTCGATATGCGATCGCATGTCAATCTGCGGTGCACTTTTGCGACCGCGGAATCAACATGCGGTCCGCATAGTGACCGCAAATCGTTCCAGAGCCTGCGTAATTTTTTGAGCCATTCTGCGGCCACTATGCGGACCGCATGTTGATTCTGCGGTCGCATAGTGACCGCATATTTGACCCCGGCCCAGATTTTTGTAACATTTTGACCCGACCTCTTCTTTAATATAACACCTTTCTTCTTCATTTTATCATATCATCTCACCAAAAATTAGAGAGAGAAGAGAGGGTTTTTAGAGAGAGAAATCTTGCATCTTCAAGGATTGTTCCAACTACCTTAATTCCAAGGGATTCTAGGGCAAGGATTCAACTTCCCCAATATTTTCAAGGTAAAAACCCTAACTATTTTCTTTGATTTTCAGTTTTAATTGGGTAAAGAGAGGTTTTCATATAATAGCTTTTGAAAATAGAATTTTTACACTCATGCATGATTATTGAACTTGATTTTTAGTAAAAAGAAGTGAGTAGAAGTAAGAGTCTTCAAGAACAAGGTTGGCAAGAGTAGGATATCTTGGGTAAGCATAAAGTAGGAGGAAAAAGCATCACCAGGTATGTATGGCTAATTTTGATTCTTGTGAAATCGCCTGTATGTGTGAAGTTTGTTTGTTCGTGTTAAATTGACAAATTGTGTGAAATTCTTGATGTTGTTGTTGGATATTTAAAGTTGTTGTTGAGCTATGAGTAATGTAAAATGAGAGTTTAATTTGGCAAAAGAATTGTGAATAATGACTATGATGGCCTATATGGCACCTTGTGGAAAACAAACGAAACACTTGAGAATTGGTTTATTGTGGAAAGAGATGAAACACTTGAATTGTGGAAATATTGTAACATGGTTGTGATATTGAATTGAGAAGAAATTGAGAACATGAACCAATGTGTAAGTTGCTTATTTGAACTTGTTGAAATTGTGTGTAGTACCTTATCTGCTGTTTGAAATTGTTGTGTTTTCAAGTGTAAGGCGGGGTCGTGTTGCGCGCCGCAACGTGGTGAAATAAGGTGTGGGTTGGGGTGATAAGGGTGGCCGAGGTAATAAGGGTGGTCGGGGGCAATAAGGATGGAAAGCGATCGAAATCGCTATTGAAAATTGATACATAAATCAATAATGTGAAATTGTGAAAGGAGACAGCAGGAGAGTTTGCAACCTGTGGGGCACTGATTGCCCCTTTGTTTGACTACTTGTGCTTTACGTGATTGATTGGTTATTGTTAAACTGGTTGATTGTAGAAAGTGCTTTGTGTGAGAATTATTTGAAATGAGGAGAAATGTGGAAACATGGTTGGCTGGCTTAATTAATTGTTGATGTAATTTAATGGCTTGAGTTTACTTGGGACAAAGTTTGTCCATACATACCAGTACAATTCAAGTGTACTGACGTCCCTTTTGCCGGGGCGCTACATTCGTGTCATGATTGTAGGTGGATCAGTAGCAGGCACTTCAGCTCATCGGCAGTAGTATCTTTCATCCTCCACTGCCCGTTTTTGGTGAGCCCCTTTCTTCCTCGGGGCCTTGTGTGGTTCATGCCACTTCGGTTTAGATTTCATTTTGGTTTTGTAAGGTATAGCCGGAGCCTTGTTACCGGCAAGTATTGTATTTCCCTTTTTGTATCCTAGAGGCTCTGGTAGACATGTAAACTGTGGGACTCCAGTATTATGTAGATATTATGTTATGTCGGGCGTTGTAAAAATTACAAACTTGTTAATGAATCACTCGTATGGTTTTATTTGTTTAATGTGAAATCAATTATGATTAGTAATATATTTGGTTAATGAGAAACGGTCAACACAGGGGTAACGCGTGGGAATGAAAGGCACCCAGGTCCGCTTGACTGGGGCAACCCGGTCAGGCGCCGGTCATGTTCCTCGATTTGGGGCGTGACAAACTTGGTATCAGAGCTTAAGGTTTTAAAGTGTCCTAGGATGTCTCGGAGCCGTGTCTAGTAGTGTCCTTCTTATAGGTGTGTTGTCGACCACATCATATAAGTAGGGGGCTACACGGGCATTTAGGAATTTACCTACTTCTTTGATAATCTATATCGTGCGGTAAAGTGCAATGTGGAGATATCCGTGTCTAATTCGTGCCTTGTTCCCAAATTTTCAGAATATGGCACCTAAGAAGAAGGCTAGACTCGGCCTTAGGGCCAATGCCGGCCCAAGTGCGGCTGTTAATCATGTACCCGATGCCGTGGGAGAGAATGACCCACCGGTCCCGAATTTGCCTGGCCCATCTGTTCAAAACCCAAGTGTCCCTATTCCAGACGCGGCAGAGGATGCCACCATTCCTCCTGTCGGTGTTCCTGACTCAGATACAGTTCCCGCTTCGGGCTCTGGTATCTCTAATGAAGAACTTAGGGGAGCCATCCATATGTTAACACGGTTAGTGGCCGCCCAGGCCCAGAGATCCCATGATGCCCCTGCATCCTCCAGCGGACAGGGAGATTCCTTTGGCTCCAGAGTCCATCAATTCTTGCGATTGGCCCCTCCGGAATTTTCAGGCACCGATCCAGAGGCTGACCCACAGGAATTCCTTGATGAGATATACAAGACCCTCGAGTGATGAAGGCTACAGATATAGAGGGGGTAGAGTTGGCCTCTTACAGGCCGAAGGGAGCGGCACGTTCATGGTTCGAAATGTGGGAGGATTCCCGTGAGGAAGGGAGCCCTCCGGCCAGATGGGATGAGTTCGTGGATGCATTTATGGACCACTTCTTACCTGCTGAGGCAATGGCAGCCCGTGCCACTGAGTTCGAGGTTCTCAAACAGGGTAGTATGAGTGTTTGGGAGTATCACATGGAGTTTGTAAGGTTGTCCAAGTACGCTCCTCATTTAGTGTCGACCATGGATGCCCGGGTTCGACGGTTTGTTCAGGGCCTTAGCCCTTTGGTGGTGAATGAGGCCGCCACAGCAGCTTTGCACTCAGACATGAACTATGGGAGGATTGTGGGGTTTGCTCAGGCCACAGAGGCCAGGAAATTGAAGATTCGTGCAGAAAGAGAAAGTAGCAACAGGGCCCGGTCAATGGGTCGTTCAGGGAGATCACTTCCAGGGAAGGGGTCATCAGGGCCATCCCAGTCATATGCTCAGTCCTCCGCGAGTGCACCGCCATCCATGCACAGTCATCAGCAGGGCAGTTACTCGAGACCTGGTTCAGACAGCGGGAGGTCTCGTCAGTCTGGTCATCCTGGGGTGAGATCCCAGCAGCAGGGGAGACCTACATGCCCCAAGTGTGGGAGATTTCATACAGAGACTTGCTACCTTGACCTTCCGGTGTGCTTCGGGTGCGGGGTGAGAGGTCACATTCAGCGAGACTGTCGTGCACCCCGTCAGGGTATAGGTAGGGGATCTGCTCAGTCATCCGGTTCTTTAGCTGCTACATCATCAGCGCGTACTCCAGCATCAGCAGGGCGTGGTGCAGCTAGGGGTGGAGCTCGGGGTAGGGGTGGACCTAGCCGATTCTATGCATTGAGTGGCCGCCAAAATACCGAGGCTTCTCCAGATGTTGTTACAGGTATCATGTCTGTTCAGACTATTGATTGCTATGCCCTTATTGATCCGGGGTCCTCCTTGTCTTATGTTACTCCATTCATTGCTTCAAGCTTTGGGATAGAACCCGAACAGCTTCATGAGCCGTTCTCTGTGTCGACTCCTATTGGTGATTCTATTACAGCCTCACGAGTCTATAGGAATTGTGTTGTTACGGTGGGTGGTCGTGATACCACGGCCGATCTTATTGAGCTTGGGATGGTAGATTTTGATGTAATTATGGGGATGGATTGGCTCTATTCGTGCTTTGCCAAACTTGACTGTCGAACGAGAGTTATGAGGCTCGAGTTCCCTAACGAGCCAGTCATTGAATGGATAGGAAATGGTGTGGTGCCAAGGGGTAGGTTTATTTCCTACCTTAAGGCTTCGAAGATGATTAAGAAAGGGTGTATCTATCACCTGGTTCGGGTAACGGACACCACCTTGGAGGTGCCTACCCTCGAGTCCGTGCCAATTGTGAATGAATTCCCTGAAGTGTTTCCAGATGAGCTTCCAGGCATCCCGCGGATAGGGAGATTGATTTCGGAATTGATGTATTGCCAGATACTCAGCCAATATCCATTCCACCTTACAGAATGGCGCCAGCAGAGTTAAGGGAGTTAAAGGAGCGGTTGAGGGATTTATTAGAGAAAGGGTTCATACGACCGAGTGTGTCGCCATGGGGTGCTCCGGTTCTCTTTGTCAAAAAGAAGGATGGGTCACTTCGAATGTGTATTGATTATCGGCAGCTCAACAAAGTCACCATTAAGAATAAATATCCATTGCCTCGAGTGGATGATCTGTTTGACCAATTGCAGGGAGCGAGGTTCTTCTCAAAGATTGATTTACGGTCTGGGTACCACCAGTTAAAAATCAGGGAGCAGGATATTCCTAAGACCGCCTTCAGAACTCGTTATGGTCACTTCGAGTTTTTGGTCATGTCTTTTGGGCTAACCAATGCCCTAGGAGCTTTCATGGACCTTATGAATCGGGTTTTCAAGCCATTCCTAGATTCCTTTGTGATTGTATTCATTGACGATATTCTCATCTACTCTCGGAGCGGGGAAGATCATGCCGTTCACCTCAGAGCAGCATTGCAGACCCTTCTTCAGCATCAATTGTATGCCAAGTTCTCAAAATGTGAGTTTTGGTTGGAGTCCGTAGCTTTTCTAGGGCATGTTATTTCCGGTGAGGGAATTATGGTGGATCCTCAGAAGATTGCGGCAGTGAAAGATTGGCCTAGACCCACGACCCCGACAGAGATTCGCAGCTTTTTGGGTCTGGCAGGGTACTATCGGAGGTTTGTAGAGGGATTCTCAACCCTTGCCTCCCCATTGACTAAATTGACGCAGAAAGCAGTTAAGTTCCGGTGGTCCGAAGCATGTGAGAAAAGTTTCCAAGAACTGAAGTCAAGATTGACCTCGGCACCAGTATTGGCCTTGCCAGAAGGCAGAGAGGGATTTGTAGTCTATTGTGATGCCTCCAGAGTCGGTTTGGGATGTGTATTGATGCAGCACGGAAAGGTCATATCTTATGCTTCCAGACAACTCAAGAACCATGAGAAGAATTATCCGACGCATGATTTGGAGCTTGCAGTTGTTGTGTTTGCTTTGAAAATATGGCGGCACTATCTTTATGGGGTTCATGTAGATGTGTTTTCAGACCACAAGAGCCTCCAGTATTTGTTCAAGCAGAAGGAGCTAAATCTGAGATAGGCGGCGGTGGTTAGAACTACTCAAGGACTATGATATGGACATATTGTACCATCCAGGGAAGGCAAATGTGGTAGCCGACGCTCTTAGTCGGAAATCCATGGGTAGTTTGGCTCATTTGGGTGTGGATCAGAGACACCTGGCTCGAGAGGTTTACCAATTAGCCAGTTTGGGGGTTCGTATCTCGGCGTCAGACGAGGGGGATATTTTGGTGCATAATGGAGCAGAATCATCATTGGTCGCGGAAATCAAGGAAAAACAGTTCAGGGATCCAGCATTGGTTCGGGTAAAGGAAGCAGTCATGAATAAGAAGACCTCAGCATTTGTACTCAGCAGCGAAGATGGTGTATTGCGGTGTCAAGATAGGCTATGTGTTCCGGATGTGGACGAGCTTCGGGAAAGGGTGATGGCCGAGGCTCATACTTCCAGGTATTCTGTGCACCCTGGTTCAACGAAAATGTATCATGACCTTAAGGAGATTTATTGGTGGAACGGTATGAAAAGAGATGTAGCAAGCTTTGTAGCTAAATGTCCGAACTGTCAACAAGTGAAGGCCGAGCATCAACGACCTGGTGGATTAACTCAGCTTATAGAAATACCAAGGTGGAAATGGGAGATGATCAATATGGATTTCGTGGTGGGGTTACCTCGCACTCAGCGTAAGTTTGACTCAATATGGGTGATAGTGGATCGACTCACCAAATCAGCTCACTTCCTGCCTGTCAAGTCCACTGATACCGCGGAGCAATATGCAAGATTGTACATCAAGGAGATAGTAAGGCTTCATGGCACTCCACTTTCTATTATCTTGGATCGCGGGGCTCAGTTCACAGCTAACTTTTAGAAGAAGTTTCAGCAAGGTTTGGGAACTCGGGTGAATCTCAGCACAACTTTCCATCCACAGACCGACGGTCAGGCCGAGCGGACCATTCAGACGCTTGAAGATATGTTGCGGGCTTGTGTCTTAGATTTTATAAGTTAATTGGGATGAACACTTGCCACTGATAGAATTTTCTTACAATAACAGCTATCATGCTAGCATTCAAATGGCCCCGTTTGAGGCATTGTACGGGAGAAGATGTAGATCGCCAATCGGGTGGTTTGAGGTAGGTGAAGCGGAATTGCTAGGGCCGGATATGGTGTACGAAGCTATGGAAAAGGTCAAAGTTATTCAGGAGAGAATGAAAACAGCACAGAGTCGTCAAAAGTCCTATGCGGACGTTCGTCGAAGGGATTTGGAGTTTCAAGTCGATGATTGGGTGTTCTTGAGGGTATCTCCTATGAAGGGAGTCATGCGATTCGGGAAGAAAGGAAAATTGAGTCCTAGGTATGTCGGGCCTTATCGGATCGTTCAAAGGATTGGTCAAGTTGCTTATAGGCTAGAGTTGCCTCCTGAGATGTCATCGGTGCATCCGGTATTCCATGTGTCCATGTTGAAGAAAGTGATTGGAGATCCATCCACCATCATGCCAGTCGAAGCTATAGAGGTTAATGAAGATTTGTCATATGAAGAAGTTCCAGTTGCCATTCTTGATAGGCAAGTCCGTAAGTTGAGAAATAAGGAAGTTGCCTCTGTTAAAGTATTGTGGCGAAGTCAACAAGTTGAGGAGGCCACATGGGAAGCAGAAAAAGAGATGAAAGAAAAGTACCCCCATTTGTTTGATCAAGCCTAGAAGAAATTAGGTGACCCTCCTACTCCTAGTAACTGTCATCTGGCCTAAGTTGTTTCCCTCTTAGTATTAGTAAAGTCTCCTTTATTTGTAATGAGTTAAATGTGTTGTTACCTTGGGTCATTTGAACCGTTCTTGATAAATGAGAGCCTTATAAAGATTTACGTGTTTAATAAACAACTAATAGTAAGTGTAGATTGGTAATGATTTGTTAAGTGTACATGGTGTGTTAAAATGGTTAAATAAGGTAAGAATTCATTGAAGTGACTAGAATATGTGCATTCGTTGAGGTAAGAAGGTGTATACCAGTTGTGAAAAGTGTTGTATTTGTGTATTGTTGTTTGGTAATGTGTTTCGGGGGCCCTCTGACAGGTGGATATGTCCATAATACAAAGGAAACTCCGGCGAAATTTTTCTAAAATATAAGAGTTAGTCAAAATTTTGATAGCTTGCATATCATGTCTTTCAAAACTCATTTATTTCAAAATCCTCATTCGAGGACGAATGATCTTAAGGGGGGGAGGATGTAAGGCCCCGTAAAATTTTTGTGCATAAAACCTAGTAGCTGTGGTGTCATGGTCCGAATAATGTGTTAGGAATGCGTAGAATTCTTCGCGGCGAGCTTGCGAGCCGCGGTTCGAACCCTTGGTAATGATTTAAGTTTCAAAAATGTAGAGAAATAATTTTTCCGAAAAAGTGTCAAATGTGCGGTCAAGAATGCGACCGCAAACCTGACATGCGGACCGCATTCTTGCCGCAAAACGTTCCAGTGAGTTGCCCAAAATTCGTGTCAAATGTGCGGTCGATATGCGATCGCATGTCAAATCTGCGGTGCACTTTGCGACCGCAGAATCAACATGCGGTCCGCATAGTGACCGCATTCCTTAACAGAACCTGCGTAATTTTTTGAGCCATTCTGCGGTCACTATGCGGACCGCATGTTGATTCTGCGGTCGCATAGTGACCGCATATTTGACCCCGGCCCAGATTTTTGTAACATTTTGACCCGACCTCTTCTTTAATATAACACCTTTCTTCTTCATTTTATCATATCATCTCACCAAAAATTAGAGAGAGAAGAGAGGGTTTTTAGAGAGAGAAATCTTGCATCTTCAAGGATTGTTCCAACTACCTTAATTCCAAGGGATTCTAGGGCAAGGATTCAACTTCCCCAATATTTTCAAGGTAAAAACCCTAACTATTTTCTTTGATTTTCAGTTTTAATTGGGTAAAGAGAGGTTTTCATATAATAGCTTTTGAAAATAGAATTTTTACACTCATGCATGATTATTGAACTTGATTTTTAGTAAAAAGAAGTGAGTAGAAGTAAGAGTCTTCAAGAACAAGGTTGGCAAGAGTAGGATATCTTGGGTAAGCATAAAGTAGGAGGAAAAAGCATCACCAGGTATGTATGGCTAATTTTGATTCTTGTGAAATCGCCTGTATGTGTGAAGTTTGTTTGTTCGTGTTAAATTGACAAATTGTGTGAAATTCTTGATGTTGTTGTTGGATATTTAAAGTTGTTGTTGAGCTATGAGTAATGTAAAATGAGAGTTTAATTTGGCAAAAGAATTGTGAATAATGACTATGATGGCCTATATGGCACCTTGTGGAAAACAAACGAAACACTTGAGAATTGGTTTATTGTGGAAAGAGATGAAACACTTGAATTGTGGAAATATTGTAACATGGTTGTGATATTGAATTGAGAAGAAATTGAGAACATGAACCAATGTGTAAGTTGCTTATTTGAACTTGTTGAAATTGTGTGTAGTACCTTATCTGTTGTTTGAAATTGTTGTGTTTTCAACTGTAAGGCGGGGTCGTGTTGCGCGCCGCAACGTGGTGAAATAAGGTGTGGGTTGGGGTGATAAGGGTGGCCGAGGTAATAAGGGTGGTCGGGGGCAATAAGGATGGAAAGCGATCGAAATCGCTATTGAAAATTGATACATAAATCAATAATGTGAAATTGTGAAAGGAGACGGCAGGAGAGTTTGCAACCTGTGGGGCACTGATTGCCCCTTTGTTTGACTACTTGTGCTTTACGTGATTGATTGGTTATTGTTAAACTGGTTGATTGTAGAAAGTGCTTTGTGTGAGAATTATTTGAAATGAGGAGAAATGTGGAAACATGGTTGGCTGGCTTAATTAATTGTTGATGTAATTTAATGGCTTGAGTTTACTTGGGACAAAGTTTGTCCATACATACCCAGTACAATTCAAGTGTACTGACGTCCCTTTTGCCGGGGCGCTACATTCGTGTCATGATTGTAGGTGGATCAGTAGCAGGCACTTCAGCTCATCGGCAGTAGTATCTTTCATCCTCCACTGCCCGTTTTTGGTGAGCCCCTTTCTTCCTCGGGGCCTTGTGTGGTTCATGCCACTTCGGTTTAGATTTCATTTTGGTTTTGTAAGGTATAGCCGGAGCCTTGTTACCGGCAAGTATTGTATTTCCCTTTTTGTATCCTAGAGGCTCTGTAGACATGTAAACTGTGGGACTCCAGTATTATGTAGATATTATGTTATGTCGGGCGTTGTAAAAATTACAAACTTGTTAATGAATCACTCGTATGGTTTTATTTGTTTAATGTGAAATCAATTATGATTAGTAATATATTTGGTTAATGAGAAACAGTCAACACAGGGGTAACGCGTGGGAATGAAAGGCACCCAGGTCCGCTTGACTAGGATAACTCTTCGACCTCAACTGTCGAACCTGCCGGTCTAAGAATAGCCACGGGCTCCTCCTCGTAAGATAGATCATTGTCCAATTGGACAGTATGAAGTCTAACACATGTGTGGGATCGCCGTGGTATCTCCGAAGCATAGATACGTGAAAAACTGGATGCACGGCTGATAAGCTAGGCGGCAAAGCTAATCCGTAAGCCACCCCTCCCACTCTGTCTAGAATCTCAAATGGACCAATATACCTAGGGCTGAGCTTGCCCTTCTTCCCGAACCTCATCACGCCCTTCATAGGCGACACCCGGAGCAATACTCGTTCACCAACCATGAAATCTACATCTCGAACCTTACGATCCGCATAAGTCTTCTACCTGGACTGAGCTGAACGCAATCTCTCCTGAATAGTCTTGACCTTATCCAAGGCCTCCTGAACTAAGTCTGTACCCAACAACCGAGCCTCTCCCGGTTCAAACCATCCAACTGGTGATCGACATCGCCTACCATACAACGCCTTATACGGAGCCATTTGGATGCTAGACTGGTAACTGTTATTGTAGGCGAACTCTACTAATGGCAGAAACTGGTCCCACGAGCCTCTGAAATCAATAACACAGGCTCGAAGCATGTCCTCTAGAATCTGAATAGTCCTCTCGGACTGGCCATCCGTCTGAGGATGAAATGATATACTCAACTGAACCTGGGTGCCTAACTCCTGCTGGACCGCTCTCCAGAACCGCGAGGTAAACTACGTACCCCGATCAGAGATAATAGATACTGGCCCTCCATGGAGACGAACAAGTTCCCTAATGTAAACCTCCGCTAACCTCTCCGACGAGTAGGAGACAGATACTAGAATAAAGTGTGCTGACTTGGTCAGCCTATCAACAATGACCCAAATAGCATCAAATTTCCTCCGAGTCAAAGGAAGTCCAGTAACGAAATCTATAGTGATCCGCTCCCATTTCCACTCGGGAATTTCAATCCTTTGGAATACACCACCAGGTCTCTGGTGCTCATATTTCACCTGCTGACAATTTAGACACCGAGCGACATACGCAACATTATCTTTCTTCATTCTGCGCCACCAATAGTGCTGCCGTAAGTCCTGGTACATCTTCGCGGCGCCTGGGTGAATAGAATACCGCGAACTGTGGGCCTCCGCTAAGATTAACTCTCGAATCCCTTCGACATTGGGCACACAAACTCGACCCTGCAATTTCAATACCCCATCATCATCTAGATTTACCTGTGTGGCACCTCCCCGCTGTATTGTATCTCTCAACTCACGCAAATGAGGATCATCAAATTGCCTCTCACGGATACGCTCTAATAAAGAAGAACGAGCGACCATGCAGGCTAACACCCTGCTAGGCTCAGAAATGTCTAATCTCACGAACCGGTTGGCTAAGGCCTGGACATCTAGAGCTAATGGTCTCTGACCGACCGGAATATATGCAAGACTACCCATGCTGGCATACTTTCTACTCAATGCATCGGCCACCACATTGGCCTTACCCGGGTGATATAAAATAGTAACATCATAGTCTTTTAGCAACTCTAGCCACCTTCTCTGCCTCATATTCAACTCTTTCTGCTTAAACAAGTATACTGAAGACTCTTATGATCGGTGTATACTTCACATGCTACACCATACAAATAATGCCTCCGGATCTTCAATGCGTGAATAATCGCCGCCAATTCTAGATCATGCACTGGATAGTTCTTCTCATGAATCTTCAACTGCCTCGAAGCATAGGCAATAACCTTGCCATCCTGCATTAACACTGCACCAAGCCCAATACGGGAAGCATCACAATAAACAGTATAAGGTCCCGTACCCGTGGGTAAAACCAATACCGGTGCTGTGGTCAAGGTTGTCTTGAGCTTTTGAAAGCTCGCCTCACATTCATCGGACCATTCAAATTGAACACCCTTATGGGTCAATCTGGTCAGTGGGGTTGCAATAGACGAAAATCCTTCTACGAATCGGCTATAATAACCCGCTAATCCCAAGAAACTCCGAATATCTGTGGCTGATGTCGGTCTAGGCCAGTTCTTGACTGCCTCAATCTTCTTCGGATCAACCTGAATACCTGCTGCCGTCACAATATGACCCGGGAATGCAACTGAACTTAGCCAAAATTCACACTTTGAAAATTTTGCATATAGCTGGCTATCTCTCAGAGTCTGTAAGGCCACTCTGAGATGTTGCGCATGCTCCTCCCGACTGCGGGAATATATTAATATGTCATCAATGAAGACTATTACAAACAAGTTTAGATAAGGTCGGAACACCCGATTCATTAATTCCATAAAAGCTGCTGGAGCATTTGTCAACCCAAAAGACATGACCGAAAATTCATAATGTCCATATCGAGTGCGGAACGCTGTCTTAGGGACATCAGATGCCCTAATCTTCAGCTGATGATAGCCAGATCTCAAATCTATCTTTGAAAATACCTTGGCACCCTGAAGCCGGTCAAATAAATCATCAATTTGCGGAAGTGGATATTTATTTTTGATAGTCACCTTGTTTAACTGTCGATAGTCAATGCACATTCTCATCAAACCATCTTTCTTCTTTACAAATAATACTGGTGCACCCCACGGCGAAACACTGGGTCTAATGAAACCCTTTTCAAGTAAATCCTGCAACTGTTCCTTCAATTCTTTTAACTCTGGCGGAGCCATACGATATGGGGGAATGGAAATAGGCTGAGTGCCTGGAGCCAAGTCAATGCAAAAATCAATGTCCCTATCGGGCGGCATACCGGGCAAGTCTGAAGGAAATACTTCAGGAAATTCGCGAACCACAGGCACAGAGTCAATAGAAGGAACCTCAGCACTAGAATCACGGACATAGGCCAAATAAGCCAAGCATCCCTTTCCAACCATACGCCGAGCCTTAACATAAGAAATAACATTACGACTAGTATGACCTGAAATTCCTTTCCACTCTATATGAGGCGAATTCGGCAGAGCTAAAGTCACAGTCTTGGCATGGCAATCTAAAATAGCATGATATGGACATAGCCAGTCCATGCCTAGTATAATATCAAAGTCCACCATATTTATGAGTAATAAATCAGCACGGGTCTCGAGACCCTCAATTACTATAATACATGACCGATGAACTCGATCAACCACAATAGAATCGCCTACTGGTGTAGACACATGAACAGGAACACTCAGTGGATCACTGGGCTGAACCAAGTATGGTGCAAAATAGGAAGACACGTACGAATATGTAGACCCAGGTCAAATAATGCTGATGCCTTTCTATCACAAACCAAAATAATACCTGTAATGACGGCATCAGAAGACTCAGCCTCTGGTCTGGCGGGAAGTGCATAACATCGGGGCTGTGCCCCACCACCCCGAGCAGTATCTCTAGGACGATCAGCTGCTGGCTGGTCTCTACCTCTATCGGTCCTGAGCTCCACCTCTATGACCTCTACCTCCACCTATATGTCCTCTACCTTCGCCTCTAGCCGGCTGGGCAGGCTGTGAGGGAACTGGGGCCTGAATCATGGCACGAGAACCCTGCTGGTGAGATCTGTCAGAAGCTCGAGGACAATACTTTGCAATGTGCCTAAGATCACCGCACGTAAAACAAGCCCTCGACTACTGAAAATAGCGAAGTGGTGGTGCACTGATAGGCTGCTGATCAGAGTAGCGTGGCTGAGAATTACGATCACCTGAAGCATCATGAGAAACCTGAAGAGCTGACCGATAAGGCCTAGGAGGATGGCCTCTATCATAAAAATCTCTATCTCCAGACGAGGTACCACTGAATCTACCCGAATTACGAGATCTCTTATCTGATCCGTGTCTCGCTCCCTGTGACAGAGCCATCTCGATCCGGCGAGCTGCATTAGCCGCCTCCTGAAAAGTGATTTCAGTTCCTGCCCCCATAGCCATCTGTAGCCGAATTGGCTGATTCAAGCCATTAATAAACCTCCTCACCCTCTCCCGATCTGTGGGAAGTATGATAATAGCATGACGAGCCAGGTCCACGAACCTAGTCTCGTACTGTGTGACAGACATAGAACCCTGATGAAGACGCTCAAATTGTATGCGCATAACCTCCCGCTGAGTTGCTGGAAGGAACTTCTCCAAGAATAATTCTGCAAATTGCTGCCAAGTCAAAGATGACGATCCCGCTGGCCTGGATAGACAATAATCTCTCCACCAAGTCTTGGCGGAACCAGATAATCGAAAAGTAGCAAAGTCCACACCATTAGTCTCCACAATACCCATAGTACGGAGAACTTCGTGGCAGTTGTATAGGAAATCCTGTGGATCCTCTGAAGGAGTGCCACTGAATGTGGTAGTGAACAGCTTGGTAAACCTGTCCAATCTCCATAACGCGTCAGTGGACATAGCTACACCATCATTAGACGGAATCACAATAATAGGCTGGGCTGCCTCAACTGGCTGAATCACAGGAACCTGAGCATGGGGAATTACTGGCTCCGGAGTGCGCGTAGCAGGAGTCTGATTACCTCCTCCAGGCCTGAGAAGTGGCTGGTGCTACTGGTAATAAACGTGCTCTGGTGATATGATCCATAAAACCTGCTATCTGGACCAAAGCATCCTGAAGATCCGGTGAAAACAAAACTCCTCATGGGACCTGAGCTGGGCCTACTGAAGCTGCTGGGGCTGGAACTTCCTCCTCGACATGAACCTGAGGTTCTGCCACTCGTGCTGCTGCTCGGGGCTGAGCTCTGCCCCTACCTTGTCCTCTAGGACGACCTCGACCTTGGCCTCTACCCCTAGCAGGAGCTGCCACTGCTGGGACCTCGGGCTGCTGGTCGGTAGATGAGGATGCACGTGTCCTTACCATCTGCGGAAGAACAGAGTAGAAGTTCAATTAACATTTAAAAGATCAAGTCGCACGACCGGAAAGAATAAAGGGAATATTTTCCTAACTCCGTAGCCTCTGGAGGATAAATACAGACGTCTCCGTACCGATCCTTCAGACTCTACTAAGGTTGTTCGTGAGTTGTGAGACCTGTGCAACCTAGTGCTGTGATACCAACTTGTCACGACCCGGATTTCCCACCATCGGGGGTCAAGATGGCGCCTACTAAATGGAAGCTAGGCAAGCCAAATATTAATTACACCTCCATTAATTACAAATTCTTATTAAGACTTATTATTAAAAATATATAAATTACAGCGGAATAATCAAAATTAGCGGAAGACTTAGTCAAATATGATAAAGGAAACCCAAACAGGATACACTACCCAAGACTGGTGTCACAATACTCACGAGCTTCTAAGAATAATACACATAATTGTCTGAAAGAAAATACAAGTTGTTTATCTCGATTACATGAGATAACGGAATGAAAAGCATAGATAGAAGAGACAACGGGTCCTGCAGACGCCTGCAAGGCTACCTCGTAGTCTCAGTAGTCGGAAAATCCACAAGTCGCTACTGCCGCTGCTGCTGTCCGTAATCTGTATCTGCGCAAAAGAGCGCAGAGTGTAGTATCAGCACAACCGACCCCATATGCTGGTAAGTGCCTGGCCTATCCCAGCGAACTAGTGACAAGGCTAAGGCCAGTCACCCACATAAACCTGTACAGTTGCAATATATATATATATATATACAGTACATTTATAAATATATATATATATATATACAATACATTTATATGGAAAGACTCTGCTCTGAAATAACAGTCAATAACTCGTGATATCCAGAATAATCTAATCAACAGAATAAATCTTACTTTCATGTCTCAATTCCTCTCTCATTTCATACCTCGTGGTAGGCGTACCACCCGCTCCCAACTATCACAGTAACTACTTCTTGTGGTAGGCGTACCACCCGCTCCCAAATATATCACAGTAACTACTTCTTGTGGTAGGCGTACCACCCGCTCCCAAATATATCAATAGGCTACGGCAACTATGGCCAATGCCAAGATTTAAATCACTTTGTGGTCGGCGTGCCACACGATCCCATTTCTTATTATATAAGTGGTCGGCGCGCCACACGATCCCAATTCATAAATATATAAGTGGTCGGCACGCCACACGATCCCAATTCATAAATATATATATATTACCGGCATTTAGCCAATAATATCTACATTAACAATATTTATAATTACCAATTTTAAACCAATAATTGATAATAATTTCAACAATTTATCTCCATTACCGGTATAACACCAATAACTTTTAATCAACAATTTATTCATAACTAAATTCCTATTCCTTCAAGCTAGGATAGAACAAACACTTACCTCGAAAGTTTACGAACGATTCAATCCGTAGAAATGCCTTTTCCTTTCGAATTTGACTCCAATCCAATCGTATCTATACACAATTGATTTAATAACATCAATTCTACTTAACAAACTAGTTCATATTGCTAAATATGGTTTTTACAACATTCTGCCCGGAATAGTAAAAATCGACCCTGGGCCCACATAATCGAAACTCAAGTTTCGAACCAAAATAAGTTCACCCAATCATCCATGAGTTCAAATATACAATTTGTTCTTAAGTTCGACTCCGAAACGAAGTCTAGATCGCAAATTCTTTGAAAACCCTTACTATACTCAATTCTCTAGTTTCTCTACCCATTTACACCTATTTAGGCTTAGGAATTCAAATAATATTGACGGAAAATGAAGAAAAAGGAGTTAAGAATCACTTACCCAAGAAGTTTGATGAAGAATCGCTCAAAAATCGTCCAAGGGGTTGTGGAGGAGAGAGTTGAACAGAAATGGGATTTTTATCCCGTTTCTGTTCTGTTTTCTGATTTAAATTCATTGGGCATAAGTTTGTTCATCGCGTTCGCGACACCCCGGTCGCGTTCGCGATGAAGAAGAAGTT
The DNA here is from genome assembly GCA_032618575.1 of Nicotiana noctiflora. Lineage (NCBI taxonomy): Eukaryota > Viridiplantae > Streptophyta > Magnoliopsida > Solanales > Solanaceae > Nicotiana > Nicotiana noctiflora. The sequence goes on from JASVEL010010289.1 coordinate 221,428, forward strand.
TTACACATCGCGTTCGCGTGGGGCTTGACGCGAACGCGAAGAAGAAAATTCTGGGGCTTACATGTTAGCCTACGCGAACGCGAGCTACTCCACGCGAACGCGTAGAGAAAAAGGGATAGCTCAAATTTACACTACGCGAACGCGTGAAGTAGTACGCGATCGCGATGAAGGGAAACAGCTGGGCATCGCGAACGCGACCAGAGGGACGCGAACGCGTTGAAGAAAAGAAGTTGGCCATCGCGAACGCGACCACCTGGACGCGAACGCGTAGAAGGATTGTCTGCTGCAGATTTTCTGCAGTTTTTCTTAAGTCCAAAACCACCCCGATGCCCATCCGAAACTCACCCGAGCCCTCGAGGCTCCAAACCAAATATGCACACTAACTCAAAAATATCATACGAACTTGCTCGCGCGATCAAATCGCTAAAATAACATCAAAATCTATGAATTCAGCCTTAAAACTCAAGAATTCTTTCAAATCTTCATAACTTTCAAAATTTCCAATTTATGGCCGAAACACGTCAAACGACGTCCGTTTTCAACCAAACTTTCCAGGAAGCGCTTAACCAATATATATGACCTGTACCGGGCGTCGGAACCAAAATACAAGCCCGATACCAGTACTTTTTAATCAAAATTCAGTTTCATTTTCCTTAAACATTTTCAGAAAACAATTTAAGAGAAAAATTCTTTTACCGGGGTTCTAGACCTCGGATTTCAATTCCGGGCATACGCCCAAGTTCCATATTTTTCTACGGATTTTCTGAGACAGTCAAATCACGGATCCGGGTCCGTTTACCAAAAATATTGACCAAAGTCAACCATATCAATATTAATATCAAAATTCTTCAACTTTTTCACATATTTCACATATTTCAACATAAACATTTACCAGCTTTGTGCCCGGACTGTGCACGCAAATCGAGACAACTATAAATGAGGTTTTCAAGACCTCAAAAGCTCGAAATGATTAATAAAACAAGTGATGACCCTTTGGGTCGTCACAACTGCGTTATCCTTCATTATTATGTTTGTCAATTTTAATATTTTTAGAATTTTATTAGCTTAAGAAATTAAATTAAATAATATTGAATTGGACTGAATAAATATATATGGGTTCCAGGCGTGATATTGGAGTTAAATTTACAACATATACTAATTTTTACTTTTGTAAGTTTATTCTTATAAATTGAATAAGTAATTTTGTAAAGTGTAATCTAAAAGGCTCTACTACACTAAAAGGCTTTATATTTTACTACACTAAAAGGCTCTATATTTTACTATACTAAAAGCTAATTATTTTACTACACTTTTTATCTATTACATATAAAAACAACTAAAATAAAATACACATATGAACAACAAATTAAAAAAATAATATTAATTTCTTATTAACCAAATTGAAACATAACATTTCAAATACAAATAATATATCAACTTTTAATTTTTTTTTTTACCAAAACTAATAAATCAAATCGAGTATAAATAAGATACGAATTTAAACACAAACATGACACAAATAACATGGAAACACATTAAACAATACAAATATGCATGTACTATACGAGTTTTTACATAAATAAAACCAAAATACCTCAATCGAAGTTTTTTGAATTTGAATGAAATGGAATTTTTACACTCGGAATCCAAAGCTTGTCTTGTATCTGGGACCTACACTCCTTGCTCCTAAGGTGAAGGGTGGGACCGAATTTTTCTTTTAACAAAAAAAAATATTACGGGGAGTGGGGGACGAGAATCACACTGATGAGTTTTTTAATGGGGTTGGGGAAAGCTCTGTCGATTCAAGGAAGAAGAAGACGTATAAAATCAAAGGCAATTCGTTGTATTATACTGCGAGTTACCCTAATTCGCAGTATAATACTGTGAAATGCTTTTTGAAAAAAGAGCTGAACCCATTCTAAGCAATTCGCAGTATAATATTGCTGATTGCATAATTTTTTTAATAATTCACCGTATTATACTACAAATTACTTTAACGGCTAAATTTCCGTTAAAATAATTCGCAGTATAATAATGCGAATTACCTATTTGTGTAAAAAAAAAAATTTAACATTAAAAATATATTTTTTATCCAAAAAAGCATCAAAAAAGTTTCGTACTCTTCGAGATAAACTAGGGAGGAGATATTGCTACGCCCTCAATTCAATATACTCTTTTGGAAATGAATAAAATGCAATGTTTGTATTAATAAAAACACGTGAAAACTCATGACAATTTAAGGCACAATATACATTATGGATTCGATTGAATTCGGTAATTTTTACCAAATAACATAAGTAGCTAGGTTATTGGTTCTATAACAAGCACATTGGTTTTTATCTTAAAAGAGAACCATAGTTGTTTTGTCAATTTTGTGCTAAGACCTAACCACAAAAATGCTGCCCAACTTTTACGCAACTTTAAATAAAGTAAATTAGTTATGCTGCTATGCCTACATGCCTTTAACCTAATGAAAACTTTAAATTAATGGCGGAGTAAAAAAAAAAGGCAGTCCGGTGCACTAAGCTCTCGCTATGCGTGGGGTCCGGGGAAGAGCCGGACCACAAGGATCTAATGTACGCAGCCTTAGCCTGTATTTCTACAAGAGGATATTTCCACGGCTCGAACCCGTGACCTCCAGGTCACATGGCAGCAACTTTACCAGTTACGCCAAGGCTCCCCTTCTAACAAGAACATTATAAACTCATTTCGATATTCTTACACAAACGGTGATTAGTTATTTTTTTCTCTTGCTTTTCTAAAGAATTTATATGTTGCTTATTTTCTTCTTTTTTTTTGAGAAGATTTTTAAGTGGCTCAAATAATTAAGGTGTGAGGTTGGAAGAAAGAGAAAGATAGCAGGCTGCACAAGCTAAATATAATTATTTCTAATTAATCCCTTAATTAACGTAATTATCTGTGATTAACCGTTAGCCAAGGTATAGTATCATTCGAAGTACAACAACCACTAAGCTTTACTTTGAAACAGGTAAGAACCTTCACTAATCATATTTTTATAAAAAAATAAAAAGAAATAAAAAAACATGTTAAAAATCACCAGCCAAATATGGGACGATTCAATGATGCTCGGGTGTCGTTGGGAATTTTTAATTTTTTAATTATTAGTAACGATTTGGTCAGGTTTACTGATGTCACCGTTCGAGTTGTGAAATATATCGACTGTTGATGCTTTTGTTAGAAAAGACAAAAAAATTCTGTACACTAGATTACCCTTTTTTTAAATGTTTGTTGTGAGAAGGTCATCGAATACCAAAAAAAAAAAAAAACCAGTGAAACTCTATAATTGGGTCTGGGGAGAATAGTATGTACGTAGATCGTATCTGCACCTTATGAAGATAGAGATGTTATTTCTGAAAGACCATCGGCTCAAGAACATTAAAAAAGAAGCGATAGAGAAATAATAGCAAAAACAAGGTAATAAGACAATGGAGGCAAATAATACAACGAGTAATAACAAAGATCGATGAATACGAAACTACAAGAATAATGTCAATCCTACTGATAATAATGACACACCATATAAAAACAAAAGACTAGGAATAAGAAAATACCCGACTAGTACTGCTACTGATAAGACAAGACGAAACTCTCTATCAACTCACCAGTCTAATGCTCGACCTCCACACATTTCTATCAAGAATCAAGCATAAAAAACCGTTATTAACAGAACTTAAAAACAACGAGCATTCCACAACATTTATTTTTTCCAAAATAGGTTATCTTAAAGTTGGCTAAACGAGCACATAGGTAATATAGGTTTGGTCACCAAATCTTTCGTTCTACTGTTTCTATAAATAGGATAAAGAATGCAGGAATTTTAATCATCCACAATTATCAACAAACATTTTAGAGTTCATTAATAAATCAAAAAATGGTTTTCAAGTCAAATCTTGTCCTTATCAAATTTTTTTTGCTTGTGTTTCTGATGATTTTCTCAGAGGTTGCTGCTAGAGATATGCCTGCTGGGCCTTCACGCCCATTACTCAAATGTTAGTTTTTTTAATCTTATTTTTGGTTAAAATATCATGATATAGCTAGTTTTCACAATGGCCAATAAAAAATATTCGGTGTTTATCAAGTCAATGAAAAATATCCACTATTTTGCTGCAACAGGGACCGATCCAGTATAATATACGGGAGTTCTGGTGCATTTGTGTACGAATTCCAGCATATTATGCCGGACCGATATACTTTGCTAACTCTTGTAAAAATTGCAGGAGACTGGAGCATCAGTGCACCAAACTCCAGTATATTATACTGGACAATTATACTTGCTGGAACTCCCGTAAATTTACGAGAGTTCCAGCATAGTTATCCTGGAACTCCCGTAAAATTTACGGGAGTTCAAGTATACTTATGCTGGAACTCACGTAAAATTTTCTAGCGTATTTTTTCAAATTTTGAACAGTATTTTCGCTGAGATTTAAAGTGGATAAAATTTCGATAACTTTTAAAACTTGGCTATTTTTCAACGATCAGTGGTTAATCTGGTTATTTTTGAATTTCGCCCATATTTTTGCTGCATATTATATTGTCTCGGTAAATCTTTTTGGGTAAAAGGGGTAAAAAAAAGTAGTACTGTTACGAGGTCATCCGTATCCTTGCTATAAGAAAATCATCGAGCTTTAACCTAATGTACAACAAATAATAATTTTATATTTATAACAATTAAATATTTATAACAATTTAAGCAAAAATTATTAAATTCGTCTCCATTTACTTATCTAGCTCCGCAACTATTCACAAGATCATAGGAATATAACATACATACTATCCTCCTTAGGCCTCATTTGTTTGCACTTAATGCAGGTCTGAATCTTAATTATTCAGATCTCAAACATTAAGTGCATTTGTTTTTAAAGTCTGAATCTCAATTAATTATTCAGATCTTAATTATTAAGTGTGTTTGTTTTTTTAACTTCACAGTCACTTAATAGATCTGTGTAGGTCTGTATGATTAAGATCTACGACAGAGACTTAATTTCATTAAGATGGTATCACATATTCATTATTAATTGGCGTTACCACCTACCATTACCAACTATCACCACCACGCCATCATCATCATCTATCACAGCCGCCATCATTATCGACCATCACCACCCACTATCCTCGTCACTCCGACCACCATATATCATTCTCACCCACAATTAACACCCACCACCCACTATCCCCACTACTCCGACCAGCATATACCATTATCACCCACAACTAACACTCATTCACCTTAACTACCACAACTGACCATCCCATCACCATCAACAACCTCAGTCTGCACTGCCCACCATTATAACATACTACCACTCACCCACCACCTATCTCTGTCACAACTACTACCACCACCTGTCATTCTTAACTATCACCACCCACCACCACCATCCTCAATCATAATCACCACCAATATCAATCACTACTAGCTACTAGCATGAACCATCATCATCAACCAAAACTACCACCAACCACCACTTTTAGTCGGCATCACCCGTTAGCCATCACCACCAACAACTATTATATTTTAATAAATTACATATTTTTTTGATAGAATATTAGATTAGTTAATATTTCATTTGACTTTTATGTTTATTAATTTTCAAATAAAGATAAATTTAATGCATTCAGATGTTAAAAATCAAACAGTCTTAATTATTTCTATTCAGATCTTAATACACATCTTAATACATTCAGATGTGTATTCAGATTCAGATGTCTTAATCTTAATACACATCTTGATATTTAGATGTGTATTCAGATTCAGACGTCTTGATCTTAAAAAAAACAAATGAGGCCTTAGTCACACTTATAAGTTTACACAGGATTTGATATTGTTATTAAATGCTGGAGGCCACTTAAAAAAATGAGACAATGTGCTAATGATAACGTAAGAATAAGCCCAAAATATAACATATGATAAAGGGTGTGTTTGGTACGAAGGTTTCCAATTTTCCCATGTTTGGTTGGCTTAAATGTTTTGGAAAACATTTTCCTTATCAATTCATTTTCCTCCAATTGGAGGAAAATGTTTTCCTTATCAAAAGAAGGGAAAACATTTTTCAAAGCTCCTTCTCAACCATTCTCACCCTCACCAACCCACCCCTCCCCCTCTCCAGAAAATAGTTTTTTTTAGAAAAATTTCAGTTTTTCCGTTACAATCCACCATACTACCCCTCCACCCCACCCCGCAAAAAAAATTTCTTTTACCTTAATTTTTTTTTTATAATTTTAAATTTCTGTTTTCTTATTTTTCCGCACCACCCACCCCCACCCCTACCCCCTCCCCCTCCCCCCCCCGCCCCAGCCGCACCCCCCCTCCCCAGGCCCCCATCCGAAAAAATTTTAAAATATATTTTTCAGTTTTTAATTTTATTATTTATCATTTAAAGGCTCAATATTTTACAAGTTCCAAAATTATGAGTTCGGAAGTTTACAGGTTTAGAAATTATAAATTTACCGATTCGAAAATACGCGATTTTTGCGTTAAAAAGTAAACCATCACATTAGTTCCTTTAGATTGTGTCAATTTTTAGAGACTTCGGGAAGGGGAGGGGTGGGGGAGGTGGGAGGGGGAGGGGTAGGAAAGTTCCAAAAAAAGTATGTTTCTAAAAAAAATTATTTTTACTCTCTAACCAAACATAGAAAATATTTTTCGGAAAATATTTTCCACTTACCAACCAAACAAGAAAAAATAAGTGATAAAATCACTCATTTTCCATGAAAACATTTTCCATGGAAAACATTTTCCTTCATACCAAACACACCCAAAATTATGATATTTTTATAGTAAATGAGTAATTGGACCCTTTCCCCGGTAGAAAACGAAACAACGATAACAAACAATTTGCATATGCTTCTTTCATTTTCTATTATTATCTAAGAGAAATACTATTTTACTTAAATTTGGGTGCAGCAAATGAAGCTCAGAGTACAACTGGAACATTGAATGACCCAATTAAACCCCAATGGTGGAATATCGCGAGATCGATAGCAGATATGGCCGCTTCTTATTGCATAGAGTGCAATTGTTGTATTCCTGGAAACTGAAGAATCATATTCCTCCTTACTCCTTAGTATACTTAAAATATATACTGTCACGACCGGATTTTTCACTATCGGGAATCGTGATTACGTCTACTAATGGAAGCTAGGCAAGCCAACTCTATTTATAAAACGCTTAATAAAATTTTGTAATTACAGCGGAATAAACTAATTTAGCGGAAGACTTAACAAATTTTACTAGATGTGATACAGAAACCCCAAAACATGATACACTACTCAAGAACTGGTGTCACAATACTCACGAACTTCTAAGCATAATACACATGACCGTCTGAAAGAAATATAAACTGTTTATCTCGAATACATGAGATAACAGACTGAAAAGTAAAGATAGAGGAGACATCGGGTCATGCGGACGCGTGCAAGGCTACCTCGAAGTCTCGGTGGTCGAAATATCAACAATCGTGCTACTGCCGCTGCTGCTGTCCGTAACCTGTATCTGCGCAAAAAGAGCGCAGAGTGTAGTATCAGCACAACCGATCCCATGTGCTGGTAAGTGTCTGGCCTATCCCGGCGAAGTAGTGATAAGGCTAGGACCGGACACCCACATAAACATGCACGATTAAAATATATATATATATATATATATATATATATATATATATATATATATATATATATACAACAAAATAACTGGATAAACATCAATATTTAAGAAGAGAAAATATGCTCTGGTGTAGCCACAGGATATACCTTTTCAGAATAAAAACAAGGGTATTTAATTCACTTCCCAGCTCAACTTATCTTATCACAGGAGCGCAACCACTCACTTCCATCTTAGCATCAATCTTTCATTTATTTACCAAAACAATTTATATATATATATATATATATATATATATATACGGCGTGCACCACGACCCTTCCGATATGTCGCCGACATCTTTGGCCAATAACAGTACATAATAGGCTACCGAAAATACCAACAATCAATATCTGTTAGTAGTGCGGCGTGCACTCCGACCCTTCCGATAAGTCATCGACGCTATGGCCAATAACAATAATCAATACAATACATTACCGGCATTGAACCAATAATCTCTGATCAATAATATGTATATAATTGTACTACCGGTATTAAACTAATAAATCTTCAATTTCAACAATATTTATATTACCTTTGTAAAACCAATAATTTTGTAATTCAACAATATTTATATTATCGATATAAATCCAATAAATAATAACTAATCAACAATATATGTATGTTACTGGTGTGACACCAATAATCCTTAATCAACAATTTATATATATTACCGGTATGAAAGCAATAATATTTCATTTCGTATAATCACATAAGATTAATTGGAATTTAATCCATTTAAGACCCACGGTTATGCTCGACCCCCAACGTATAGATACACGTCACCATGCATATACATCGGAATTTACACATAACATTAGCACATAAACTCAATTCATATTCACTCAAGCTAGGATAGATCAAACACTTACCTCAAAAGTTTACGAACAATTCAATCCGTAGCAATGCCTTTTCCTTTCGGATTTGGCTCCAATCCAATCGTATCTATACACAATTGATTTAATGTCATCAATACTACTTAACAAACTAGTCATATGGCCAAATATAATTTTTACAACACTCTGCCCGGAAGAGTAAAAATTGGGCCCACATGATCGAAACTAGAGGTTTGAACCAAAATAAATTCACCCATCCTTTCACGAGTTCAAATATGTAATTTGTTCTAAAGTTCGACCCCAAAACAGGGTCTAGATCGCAAATTCTTTGAGAATCCTAACTATACTCATTTCTCTAATTTTTCTACCCATTTACACATGTTTAGGCCTAAGAATTCGAATAATATTGATGAAATATGAAGAAAACGAGTTAAGAATTACTTACCCAATATGTTTGATGAAAATCGCCCAAGAATCGCCAAGAAATGGTGTTGGAGAAGAGAGAGTTTTGAGAAGGGGATGAAAATCCCGTCCTGTTTCTGTTTCTGGTATTAAAATCACTGGTCAAAATATTACTCTATGCGATTGCAGGGCCTGGAATGCGATTACATAGAAGAAAATAAGGGGGCAAAAAAATTGCTTTATGCAATCGCGGAGCAGTAATGCGATCGCATAGAAGGAAATTGGGCCTCATTTTACTCTATGCGATCGCATAGGGATAATGCGATTGCATAGAAGGATTTCCTGGACTCCAAGATTTACTCTATGCGATCCCGAAGTATGTGGTGCGATCGCATAGAAGGGACAGACAAAGCTATGCGATCGTAGGGCTACTATTGCAATCGCATAGAACAAAAATGGGCAACAAAATTTTTACCCTATGACGTCGCAGGGGCTCCTATGCGATCACATAGAGCAATGTACCAGATACCACGAGACAGCAAAAATACCAGATTTTCTAAGTCCAAAACATCCCGTTACCTATCCGAAACTCACCCGAGCCATCGAAATCCAAACCAAATACGTACAATGACTCAAAAACATCATATGAACTTGCTAGCGTGATCAAATCGCGAAAATAACATCAAAATCCATGAATTGAGCCTTAAAACTCAATAATCTTTCTAAATTTTCATATACTTCCAAATCTCCAATTTAAGGCCGAAACACGTCAAACGACGTCCGTTTTCTACCAAACTTTACAGGAACCAAAATACGAGCCCGATACCATTAATTTTTAATCAAATTTCAGTTTCAATTTCCTTAAACATTTTCATAAAACAATTTAACAGAAAAATTCCTTTGTCGGGGTTCTAGACCTCGGATTTTGATTCCGGGCATACGCCCGAGTCCCATATTGTCCTACGGATTTTTTGAGAGCGTCAAATCATGGGTCCGGTTCCGTTTTACCAAAATGTTGACCAAAGTCAACCATTTCAATATTAATATCAAAATTCTTCAGAATTTTCACATAATTCATATATTTCAACATAAAAATTTTCCAGCTTCGCGCCCGGACTAGGCACGCAAATCGAGGCAACTATAAATGAGGTTTTCAGGGCCTCAGAAGCTCGAAATGACTGAGAAAATAAGTGATGACCCTTTGGGTCGTCACATTCTCCACCTCTAAAACAATTGTTCGTCCTCGAATGGACAAAAGAAAGAAGTACCTGAGTCAGGGAATAGATGAGAATATCGGCTCCGCATGTCAGACTCGAACTCCCAAGTCGATGCCTCAGGAGGCTGACCTCTCCACTGAACTCGCACAGAAGGAGAACTCTTCGACCTCAACTGTCGAACCTGCCGGTCTACAATAGCTATCGGCTCCTCCTCATAAGATAGATCCTTGTCCAATTGGACAATGCTGAAATCTAACACGTGCGATGGATCGCCATGATATTTTCGCAGCATGGATACATGAAACACTTGATGCACAGCTGAGGAGCTAGGTGGCAAGGCAAACTTATAAGCCACCTCTCCCACACGAACAAGAATCTCGAATGGGCCAATAAACCTAGGGCTAAGTTTGCCCTTCTTTCCAAATCTCATCACGCCCTTCATAGGCGACACTCGAAGCAATACTCGCTCCCTAACAATGAAAGATATATCTCGAACCTTGTGATCTGCATATCTCTTTTTTCCTAGATTGAGTTGTACGAAGCCTATCTTGAATGATCTTGACCTTATCTAAGGCCTCCCGAACTAGATCCGTACCCAACAATCGAGCTTCTCCCGGTTCAAACCATCCAACCGGAGAACGATACTGCTTACCATACAAGGCTTCATAAGGAGCCATCTGAATGGTCGATTGATAGCTATTATTTTAAGCAAACTCTACCAAAGGCAAGAATTGATCCCATGAACCTCCAAAATCAATAACACACGCTCGAAGCATATCTTCCAATATCTGAATAGTCCTCTCGAACTGACCGTCTGTCTGGGGATGAAAGGTTGTACTTAGCTGGACTTGGGTGCCCAACTCTCGTTGAAGCACCTTCCAGAAATGTGAGTAAACTGCATACCTCGATCTGAAATGATAGAGATAGGCACACCATGAAGGATAACAATCTCCATGATATAAATCCCAGCTAATCTCTCGGACGAATAGGTAGTGAAAACTTGAATATAATGAGCTGACTTGGTCAGCCTGTCGACAATAACCCAAACATCATCAAACTTCTTTTGAGTCATCGAAAGGCCAGAAATGAAGTCCATAGTGATCTGCTCCCACTTCTATTCAGGAAGCTCAATTCTTTGAAATAAATCGCCAGGTCTTTGATGCTCATATTTAACCTGCTGACAGTTTAGACACCGTACCACATATTCCATAATATCCTTTTTCATTCTACGCCACCAATATTGCTGTCGCAAATCCTGATACATCTTTGCTGCGCCTGGATGAATAGAATACTGCAAACTGTGAGCTTCTTCTAGAATTAATTCTCTAAGCTCATCAACATTTTGCACACAAATGCGCCCTTGCAACCTTAGAATCCCATCAGCATCTAAGGTGACCTGTTTGGCACCTCCTCGCTGAACCGTGTCTTTAACATCACATAAATAAGGATCATTATATTGTTGATCACGGATATACTCGAATAATGAAGAGCGAGCGGCTGTATAGGCTAGCACTCGACTAGGCTCAAAAATATCCAACCTTACAAATCGGTTGGCTAAGGCCTGAACATCTAAAGAAAAGGGCCTCTAATCGACTGGAATATAAGCAAGATAGCCCATACTGGCTGACTTCCTACTTAAAGCACCGGCCACCATGTTGGCCTTTCTCGGATGATATAAAATGGTGACATCATAATCTTTCAACAGTTCTAGCCACCTTCTCTGTCTCAAATTCAGCTCCTTCTGTTTAAACAGGTACTGAAGGCTCTTGTGATTGGTGTATACTTCACATGCCACACCATATAAATAATGCCTCCAGATCTTCAATGCGTGAACAATCACCGCCAATTCTAGATCACGAACTGGATATTTCTTTTCATGAATCTTTAGCTGCCTTGAAGCATTGGCAATAACCTTGCCATCCTGCATTAACACTGCACCAAGCCCAATACGGGAAGCATCATAGTAAATAGTATAAGGTCCCACGCCTGTGGGTAAAACCAATACATGTGCTGTGGTCAAGGCGGTCTTGAGCTTTTGAAAGCTCACCTCACGTTCATCTGACCATTTGAAGCGGACCGGGGCAGTCTAAGGCGGACCACAGAAGCAGAGTGGGGCGGTCTAAGGAGAACCGTAGAAGCGGTAATGGAACCGCACCTACGGAAACGCAGAAGCGGTTAAGGGACCGCAGGTGCAAAAATACCTGGAGGCGGAAGATTATTTTAATGGGGAAATGGTCATTTCTCTTCCATTTTCCACTTGGTATGGGCGATTTTGGAGAGCTTCAAGAGGGGATTTTAATCATTAACACCAAGGTGAGATATTCCTCCCTATTATGAATTAATATATCAATTATGTATGGATTTAAGCGTAAATTGTGTAGACAATTTGGAGTTTTGGTAGAAAGACCTAGAAATTTATTCTTGAAATTTAACCATGATATTGAGCATGGAATTTAGTAAAAATTATATATTTGAGTTTCTAGGGTCATGGGTAATATTTATCTTCGAAAGTTTTTGGATCTCGAGCATGTGGGCCTGAGGGCGTTTTGGTCAACTTTCCGATCGGGGTTAGGAATTATTATAAATTGGGTTGTAAAGTATAATTGAGGATATATTAATGGATTTGTACAACTATTGGCTAGTTTTGGAGCATTGTGCATTGGTTCAAGTCTTTGGAAGAATGTAGAATGCCGATTTTGGATCTTCGGAGCGAGGTGAGTCTCCTTTCTAACCTTGTAAGAGGGAATTGTCCCCATATGTAAGTTAATTGGTTATGTATCCTATTTGTGGGACTATGTATGCACAAGATGATGAGAGTCCGTACGTAGCTACTATTATGCAATTGTCTGGGTAGTCTAGAACCAAAAAGCATGCTATACTTGGAATAATTGCTATCCTATGAGCAACTTGTATTGCTTAAATCACATCGAATTAAAAAAATGAATTTCTAAAATGATTAAACTCAATTTCCGTAATTATTAAAGAGAATTGGCTCTTACTTGGATATTTGCCCCATGTTGACTTATTGATTGACCGTCTATCTGTGTGTGTTTATTTTGAAATGGGCCGAACGCCTCGGCAGATTAATAGATGCATCTATAGGTACACCGTCAACCCTCGGCAAGTGCACAATTTATTTTTGTTGGTTCGGGTCGTCGCCTCGGCATGATTTGCTCATGTTTATGTTGCTCGCCTGAGATATTTGATATTGACATTGCCCCTTTGGGACAGATATAAATTGCTAAAGATAAAAGAGATATAAATCATGAAATTCCTCTATTATTTGCAAAAGGTGTTTACCTATTTACCCATCTTGTGAGTTAAAACTGTTACGTGAATCCATGAGTTCCCCACCTTATTAACATATATCCTTATCAGATCATTAGTGAGTGTCAAAGTTGACCTTCTCGTCTCCACTTCTTCGAGATTAGGCAGGATACTCATTAAGTACACGTTAATTTTTGTGCTCATACTACACTTCTGTGCATTTTTTTTGCACATGTCTATATGTGGCCAGTGACTTAGTGGCTAAGCAGCATGGTTGATACAGAGACTAGGTAAGCTTCCGTAGCTAGTATAGTCTCTTCTAGGGTTCTATTTATTTTATGTCCAATTGTATTCCAGACAGCTATTGTACTTATGCGACTATCTTTTAGAAATTGCTCATACTTGTGACGTCGGGTTCTGGGATATGTATTTAGGTTTAAATTCAAAAACATGAGAGTTGCTAAATATTTAATTATTAATTCTGAAAAATCTACTGATGTGTTGTTTTAAATCGTACAAAAGACGTGTTTTCCAAAAATCATTAAAATAAGAACTTGATTGAGTATTTCAGTTGGCTAGTCCGACAGCGGTGTCCGGCGTCACCACAACCCTAGTGGATTTTGGGTCATGACATAATTTCAGTTGGCTTACCCTACAGCGGTGTCTGGTGCCACCACAACCCTAGTGGATTTTCGGTCAAACAACATGGTATCAGAGCTCTAGGTTCCGGTCAGTCTCACATCTCATGAGCAAGTCTAATAGAGTCTCGTGAATCGATACGGAGACATCTGTACTTTTCCTCGGAAGGCTACATGGCAGTTAGGAGTACTTCCCTTCTTGATTTCCTTATCGTGGGATTTGATTCCTCTAATTCTTATGCCTTTATTTCCTTCCTACTCAATCTTATGCGACGCAAAGAACTTGTTGTAAATCCAGAATTGAAGAATTTTGATGGCACTACCGATGTGGTGCGGGATGTTTCCCCCGGTATACTTCATTGTACTATTACAGGTTCCATATGGAAGGACATCTTATTATTTTGGCTCGGTTGCGGTACTTCTGGGAGCCTTGAGGTTAGGCACAGGTTTCATGATTTTTATGAATGATTTTTGTAGTATTGATATGATGGCAGGGTGTTTGCCTACGTATGGAGGCAGTGAACGACTTGAAGGGAGGTTTTACTCAGTTCAGGATCTAGGGATTCAGTATTTTATTCCCGACGGGGGGAAAGGCAATGGTGTTTTCAAGTGTGATAGAGTCTCCATCGGTGGCGTTGTATCGTCGTCCCCGATTGAATGTGTTATGTGGTCGGTGTGTTGTTTTCTTCAAATGTTAACCTTTGGAGCAGGATATTGATGGTCAATAATGAAGAAGCGATGGTCAGAGATCATGGAATGTGGTGGTTCAGGATGGAACCGGTGTTCCTAGTGTGTTGGCTCGAGAAGGATGACCTTCGTAAAGGTTTAAAGTTAGTAGCGACTTGCGGATTCAAGTGCTATGAAGATAGATTTTATTTAAGGCAACAACTGAGAAGCAAAGTATGAGGAAGGACATTTGGGAAGTGTCAAGCAATGTTTAAAACTTCTAAAAGATCAGGTATGAGAAGCGCAGGTCGATTGGTTAATTAAAGAATCGAGTTTTTCCGAAGTGAGAGCATGCAAATATTGCATATGGGCTTGGTAGTAGGATGACTATGCACCTTAAAGAGAATTTGGATCATTTGGGGAATTTTAGTGATTGGCGATGGGGGACTACATGTCTAATTTGAAGTATGGGTTGTTATGCGGCAGGGGATATGATATAGCAAAAGGGAGATGTTGGCAATGAAGAAGGATGCAGCATAACTCTGAATTTGGAAGGTGGTTCCCGTGCATTAATTGAACTCCATGAAGGATGAATGGACTGGTATAGTTGGAGAGTGAGCTCGAACCTAGGATGGGTTGTTGGAGTCATAGTAACTGCAACGTTGAAAGATGTCTGGAAGCGGTTTCTACAGGCGGGTTATTCCCTGTGAGCAAGTTAGCGGTCGCATGGTTGGCAAAACTTCTACAGGGAATTGTATTAGTGGTGCAGCAAAGAGATCGGCCGCACGAATGTGGTTGAGGATTTAGAGTTCAAATGGGTTTTTATAGGAAGATTCCAAAAATATTTTACGGTTGAACTCGGAAGGTTATGTCAATAAGAGATAAAGAGTTTGGATGAATTCAATAGTTCTGTAACAGTGGCTTTGAGCTAAGTGGGAGACTCCCACTGCTTATAATTTGGTTGCATGGTTAATTACTTGCGTGATTTATGGTTAGTAGCATTTGCGGGTTATTTCAGCTATAAGAAAATACCATAAGAGGAAATTGAGCAGATGAATTGTTGAATGCATTCTATGGTTGGCCTTATTGGCTCATGTTCAGACTTGAGGAAGGATTCATTATTTATGCCTTGTATAGATGTAGGCTTCCAAGGAAGTGATTCCGCTGGGTGCTTCATCGAGAGGGTATTCATGTGATATGAATTGGTGAAGTGGGTTACATTGGGGACCAATTCAGAGCGGGTGGCTCTCAGTAATGGTCTTAGTAGATTCAAAAAGAAATAAAGCATGATGCCTAATGATTTTGAGCTTATCGGTACGATTGAGTATTTAGCTTTTGTAGGAACTTATAAGAAAAGGCGCAACATTTTCTACGATATTTGGGCTTGCGGGTAGCATTTGAGAGATATGAATGGTTCGTGGGATTTGAGACATCATGGTCTCGTGATTCAAGATCACTCGGGATGAGTGCAGATGGAGTATCTTATGTGTTGAACGGAGAAGTGTTACTTCTAAGGAAATCAAAGGTAAATTGGAAGAAGGTAAATGATTAGCCATGTTTGAATTGGCATAATGGTGGTCGTGATCGGTTCCTTCAGCATGATCAAGTTATGCATCTGATTTGTAGCGGTACACGTGAGGCTTGTCGGTCGCTGAAAATTGATGTTATTCAGAAGCATTGTTCTATTATGGCCTGTTATGATTAGGTGGATCCCGGAAGGGTTATGGTTGCTTGGACCACTATTTAGAGATTTTCATATTCTACAGTTATGAGAATTTGCCTGTGTTACGATGGTTCATCTGAAGTGACTAAAGTGAAAAGTTTTTATATAATGAAGTGTTAGTCTATTAATGGTCCTGGAGTTATGATGATGATCGTGTTCTATCATATATTGGTATATTGGGCATAATGGATGTACAGAATTTGAAGTGCGGGGTTGCAATTCGGTGTTGACAAGGATGTCATAAGCTTAGACGAGCTGGAAAGGAGTTTTGGTGTTTCGAGTAAGTTGGTATTATCTTCAGCGTCACCTGGGATTGGTATTTTGTAAAAAGGGCTTTGCCTCCTGGTTAAGGATTCTTGATCAGTTTTTAGCATTCGTGTGATTGATGGTTTGGGTGTTTAGACCCGTTAATTATTTTAGGAGGTTGTGGGAGCTTGTTCTACAAAAAGATCATATAAGTGTGACGTGTAGTCACCTGATTGATTAAAGATTTACCAAGTATGAAGATTTTTGATAATGTCATCAATTTGAGATTTATGCCTGAAGGGCGCTCTATTTATTGGGTTATGGACCGGGGAGGTTCGCTCCGGTTATGATGGACGTTCTTGTGTGTTACGAGAAGAGGGAAGTTAGCATGGACCTTTGAAAGGTTGGCACTATCAGGATCGACTTGAGGTTGGTGGATAGATTGAAACTTGGATATGGGCCCTATGTCAGGCCAGTTGTGTTCATTTTAGCAATGTGCTCTTTATGGAAGAGTAGTCGCTGTGTTATTTCATAGTCAACTCATGTAATGATGTACTGCACCGTATGAGTGGTGAGATGGCTTGGTGAATTTCTTATGTGTTGAGGTTCGGCGATGATGTTATATGAGTAGTATGTATTTGAAGGTTCAGATCATGTGTCGTACCTTAGTTTTGCTTGAGTTTTGTAGCAGATAGCGTTATATGTGTCCTCGGGGATTGTATTATGCACCTTAGCGTGTTTATGACCGATATTCGGTATTTTGATGTAATGATCTATTTAACTCTATGTAGATCTTCTTATGTGAGTTCTATATGTAGATTAGGTGGCACGCCACCATGGGTATGTTGTTTGGATCGGGTTGCAAACCGCAATAGTGTCATGTTCAGTACAGTTCCCCCAATTTGTTTTTATTTGTTATGTTTCCCATTTTTCCGAGGGAAGCTCTTTCTAGCTGTGCGCCCACATAGCATATATGAGTCGCGAGCGGGGTAATTAGATCCCCTTTTCATAGTCCGTTTTCCTCTTGTATCATGTTCTAATTGGTAGCCTATTGGTACATGGTGCCATCGTTTGAGACTTTTGATCATGTTCGGGATGGCTTATTGCCTTAGCATTTTGTACTGGGTGAGACTAGATTTTTGGACTTAGGATCAGTGCAATCTAATTATATGAAGTATATTAAAGAGCAAAGATCATTCTTTGGTTCAGAATGAGGTAATGATTATTGTCAGGAGTATAGACCCAATGATTTGTGGATTCATCAGTTGTTTATGGTTTTCGGCACATCTCTTCCATCGTAGCAGTATTGTAAGGGATAGAGTAAGACCTTTGTGTGTCATGAGGTGCAAAGGGAGCATCAGATTCATGGAATTTTGACTATTATGCTTAGAGGACGTTATTGCGGTCCTATGGAAAAAGTGATGCAAAGTGTGAAGTCAGCAAAGTTATGCAGTCATGTTTGGGTACAACGTGTATTGATTGTTATGGTAATCATATGTTGGGAACGGGCTTGGCAGGAAATTTCAAATGTTGGAATTGGGCCCTAAAGCATATTTGCTTGAATAAAAAGGGAATGTCTTCAAAATTGATCGAGTTGATGTGCTCAACTGGGTAGTGATAGCACGGAAAGGTGCATGAGGGTTTACACAGTGATCTCAGACTACTTCAGTGTAGTTCTCAGCACGTTCGAGGACGAACGTATGTTTAAGTGGGAGAGAATGTAACTGTGATGACCCGTCCCATTGTCACGAGAATTACCACCCCGTTAGCCCTTCATTTATGTGTTTCATGTTTCTATATATGTGTTAGAATCTATCGGGTAAGTTAGGAGTGATTCTGGTTGAAAATGAGGCATATAGCCTTTTTGAGTGAAGCTTGTTTATGAGAAGTCAACTCGGAGTTGATTATGTGGTTAGAGGGCTCGGAATCGAATTCTGATAATTTGGTTAGTTCCGGGAGGTGATTTGTGATTTAGTAGAGCGATCAGAATTGAATTTGAAGGTCCGGTGTAGAAATAAGCTTGAATTGGCTAAGTTGGAATTTTGGCAAAATTTGATTGATAGGTGAGATTTTGATCCGGGAGCTGGAATGGAATTCTGACAGTTGCAGTAGCTTCGTTAGGTGATTTTGGATATGTCTGCAAATTTTCAGGTCATTCGGATATCGTTTGTTCGGGTTTTTGGTTGGATGTTGGTTTCGGAAGTTCTAGTTGAAACTTAGGCTTGAATTTGCCTTGATTTGATGATTTTTGTGTTTAAGGGTGTGTTTTTATGATTGTAACAAGTTCGAATTGTGATTTGGAGTAGGTTAGTGGTTTTCGTTGGGGTCCCGGGGGCCTCGGGGTGAATCCGGGGGTCTAAACGGACCATTTTTGATTAAAGAAAACAGGCAGATTTGCTGTCATAACAGCAGAACAATTTTGTTCTCTGCTATCGCATGAGGAGCCATGCGATCGCGTAGAAGGATATTGGGAGGCGATCAATTTGTTCTCTCTGATCGCATGGCCTAGGCTGCGATCGCATAGCAATGGGAGGTGAAGCAGTGCGATCGCGAGGCCCAGGACGCGACCGCATAGAAGCTTTTGGAGGCCAGCTATTTCTTATACTATGCGATCACATAGTGATGATTGCGATCACATAGAGTATTGTTGAGCCCAGGAAAATTTGTTCATTGCGATCGCAAGCCAAGGGCTGGATCGCATAGAGATAAATACCTGACAGAAGGGTTAAAAACCAGAACATTTTAGTCACGAACATATAGTATATTTCCTCCATTATTGAGTTCCTTGAGAGCCAAATAGCGAAAATTGAAGGGGATTTCATCGGGAAAACATTGGAGGTATGCTTTATGGTTTAAATACACGATTTTATCTTAGAATCTTCATCTAATTCATTGAAAATGGAAGGATTAATGGGGAATTTTTGCTCTAAGCCTGGGTTATGGTAAATCATCAATTTGAATGGGCAAATAGAGTCCGATTTTGATAAACTTTATATGTATAGACTCGTGTTGAGATACGGATTCCGAAAATGTAACTTTTGTAATTTTTCGAGAAGCATACCAAAAGTCAGGTTTTAGCAACTTTGTGGTTTTTGGTGTAATTCGAGTTGTTTTGATTGGGTAATGTCCCTTTAGCCTATTTTGATGCATTTCTATTGATTTTGATCATATTCTACACTCGTGGAGGTCGATTCTCATGGAAAGGGCATTACAGACTAGTCTTCGAGCTGAGCCGAGGTGAGTAATGGGTGTGGGTGATGACCAACGGGTTCGAAACCCCGGTATATCACTATGTGACGCTGTATTGAGGCAAGACACATACTCTCCTGAGAGTGCGGAGTCAAATGTGATTGGGGACTATGGCTTAGTCCGACCTATGGATACTATACTGTGTTGTTAGCTATTATTGAGCCGGTGAACCTGCTACTTGGATGGTTGTGGATATCTTTGGGCTATGAGCTAGTTATTGGGATCCCGCGAGGATTGTTGTTATTGTTTCTATGATATTGACATGTTATTTTTATACCAGTCCTGAGATATTATTGTCTAAAATGGTTTTTCCAAACTTTGGAATTTCTAAAACACTGTTTTTTACTGAAAATGATAAGAAGAGATTTCAAATACCGTTTTTATGAGCCTATGAGGCTGCATTGCATTATAGCTGACTGGTGGTGGATCGGGCTGCGCGCCGCAGCATATCATGATATTGTGCTTGGGCTGTAGGAGCCCCTCCGGAGTCTGAACCCCCATAGTGAGCACGGGTACCCAAATGGATCGGGCTACGCGCCGTAGCGGTCATATTCATGCATTGCATTGCATTTAGCAATACCTGTTATTCTGATAGCTGATATTGCTGGTTCTAATATTGATGGTTCTGATATTGCTCATGTTTATAACTGATACAGGATATTGTGTATAACTTTACTTAGTGTTGTATTGGGTTTTTGTACCTTTGCTGTCTTACCCTTGCTTATTACCACTGAGTTGGAAGTACTCACACTACTCCCTGCACCTTGTGTGCAGATCCAGGTACATCACAACAGAGCTAATTATATAGCTGCTTGGGAGTTACATTTGTACAATCGAGGTAGCTGCCAGCGTCTGTAGGACCTGACTCTCCAGTTTATCCTTATTTGTTTAGTCTATTCTACACTTGTGCACAATTGTATACTCTATCACAGCTTATAATTCTGGTAGAGGCTCATGACTTATGAATCCTCATTCGTTGGGAGGTTATACTGGTTTTGGGATGTTTAATCCCGATGTGTTGGATATTATTTTTATTATACTATCACTATTTATGCTTAAAAGGGTAAAGTGTGAGCTGATAGCTCTGTGTTTTAGTCGATTGGTCAGGCTGGCCTAGCAATGTGCTGGGCGCCATCACAACCGGGTTTTGGGGTCATGACAAGTTGTTATCAGAGCCTATGTTACGAGGCCTCAAGAGTCTTGATCTAGTTGGTAGAGTCTCGTGGATTGGTACGAGGACGCCTGTATTTATCATCGGGAGGCTGCAAACCTTTAGGAAATACTTCACATTTCTTGAACTATGTCGTGCGATTTTGTTGTTTCAAGAACTAAACTTTTGTATTCTATTCTCTCGCAGATGGCGAGAACTCGAGATTTAGGACGAGGTGGACGACCACCATTGCCACCTACTAGAGGCCGTGGTCGTGGTAGAGGTAGGGCAGCTGAGGCAGTGCCAGCTGACCCGCCCGTTGTCCCTATTTAGGAGCAGCCCCCAGTGGTTGATGCTCCAGCAGCACCAGCTCAGGCCCAGACGGTGTCTATTGCTATTCCTGGCCTTCAGGAGACTCTGGCCCAGATATTATCAGTGTGTTCCGGATTGGCTCGGGTAGTATCAGCTACCGCTACTACAACGACATCCCAGACAGGGGGTGGTCAATAGACCCCTGCAGCTTGTATACCTGAGCAGATAGCACATGGACTTCAGACGTCGGAGGCGGTCCCAACTCAGGCAGTTGCACCAGTTATTCTAGCTGCACCAATTCCAGAGCATGTGGTACCGGTTTTGCCCCACGACGATCGGCGTCGCCTAGAGAGATTTGGTAGACTCCATCCACCTCATTTCAGTGGTACTGAGGGCGAGGTTGCCCATGGTTTCTTAGATAAGTGCCAGAGGATGCTACATACAGCTGGGATTCTTGGGTCCAGCGAGGTTTCATTTACTACCTTCTAGTTTACTGGTCCAACATTTGATTGGTAGGAGGAGTTTGAGTGGCGTAGGTCTGCGAGAGCAGCACCTCTTACCTGGAAGCAGTTTTCTACTCTCTTTTTAGAGAAGTATGTGCCTCAGTCCTATCGCGAGGAGCTTCATCGCCAGTTTGAGTAGTTAGTACAGGGCGACAAGTCAGTGACCTAGTGTGAGATGAGATATACTTAGTTGGATAGGCATGCCATATGGATGATCCCGACAGATCGGGAGAGGATTAGGAGGTTCATTGATGGCCTCAACTATTCCATTCGCATTCTGATGACCGGAGAGAGAGTACTATCATCATCTTTTGAGCAGGTTGTGGATATGGCACGCTCCATTGAGGCGGATCGTCATCGGGAGTGGGAGGAGAGGGAGGCCAAAAGGCCTCATGGTTCTGGTAGCTTCAGCGGTGATCCATCTAGAGGGCAGTTTCAGCAGGGCAAATGTCGCTTATCTAGACCTTCTCATTCAGGCTGCCCAGAGCAGAACGGAGCTCCTTCTGGTCGTGGTCGCCAGGGATTCCAGCAGGGTCAGTCTTCACTTAGTGCCCTCCCAACTCAGAGTACAACACCTACTTCTCCAGCCCAGGGTTCGTCTACGGCGAGGGGTTCCCTTCAGTCCCCTTCTCCAGCGCCAGGTAGCTATTTTGAGTGTGGCGAGTTTGGCCACATAAGGAGACAGTGCCCTCGACTTCGCAAGGACATGTCTTAGTAGAGGGATTAGCCCTCCTCTTCAACACCATCTCAGGCTAGTAGAGGTAGAGGTCCGTCTTCTCGAGGTCGCCCTAGAGGTGAGGAGCGATCTAGTGGGGGCCAGGCACGATTCTATGCACTCCCTGACAAACGTGATGTAGTTGACTCCGATGTAGTGATTACAGGTCTCATTTCTGTCTGTCACAGAGATGCCTCTATTTTATTTGATCCAGGGTCCATATATTCGTATGTGTCTTCTTATTTTACACATCATTTGGGTGCGACCCGTGGTAGTCTTGATTTGCCTGTTCATGTATCCACCCCAGCGGGTGATACGATTATTGTGGATTATGTCTATAGATCCTGTGTTATTTCTATTGGGGGTCTGGAGACCCAGGTGGATCTGTTATTGTTAGGGATGGTGGACTTCGATGTGATATTGGGCATGGACTAGCTGTCTTCGTGCCATGCCATATTGGACTGTCTTGCCAAGACAATTACATTGGCTATTCCTGGTATTCCTCATATTGAGTGTAGGCGTTCGACTGATTATGTCCCTAGCAATGTTATTTCATTCTTAAAGGCTCAGAGAATGGTTTAAAAAGGGTCTTTATCGTATCTAGCATTTGTGAGGGATGTAGGAGCTGAGACTCCTAGCATTGATTATGTGGCTGTTGTGAGGGACTTGCCAGATGTATTCCCCTCAAACCTGCCAGGTATGCCACCGTACAGGGACATCGATTTTGGTATTGACTTGGTGCCGGGCACTCAGCCCATTTCTATTCCTCCTTATCGGATGGCACCAGCGGAGCTGAAGGAATTGAAAGAACAGCTTCAGAAGCTTTTGGATAAGGGATTCATTCGCCCTAGTGTGTCACCGTGGGGTGCACCGGTGTTATTTGTTAAGAAGAAAGATGGTTCTATGCGGATGTGCATTGATTATAGATAGTTGAACAATGTATCAATGAAGAACAAGTATCCCCTACCACGTATTGATGATTTATTTTATCAGTTACAGGGTGCGAGGGTGTTTTCGAAGATTGATCTTCGTTCAGGCTATCATCAGCTGAAGATTAGGGACTCTGATATTATGAAGACTGCATTCAGGACTAGATATGGGCACGATGAGTTCCTTGTGATGTATTTTGGGCTGACCAATGCCCAGCAGCGTTCATGCATCTGATGAACAGTGTGTTCAGGCCGTATTTAGATTCATTCGTGATCGTGTTCATTGATGATATTCTAGTTTTGTCCCGTAGCTAGGAGGAGCACGCTCAGCATTTGAGCATTGTGTTGCAGTGGTTGAGGGAGGAGAAATTGTATGCTAAGTTCTCCAAGTGTGAGTTTTGGCTCGAGTCAGTAGCATTTCTGGGTCATGTGGTGTCTCGTGATGACATTCAGGTTGATCAGAAGAAGATAGAGGCAGTGCAGAGTTGGCCTAGACCGTCCTCAGCTATAGAGATTAGGAGTTTCCTTGGTTTGGTGGGGTATTATCACCGGTTTGTTCAGGGATTTTCATCCATTGCTTCTTCTTTGACCAAGTTGATGCAGAAGGGTGGACCATTCGTGTCATTAGATGAGTGCGAGGAGAGCTTTCAGAAGTTCAAGATAGCTTTGACCACAGCTCCAGTATTAGTGTTGCCATCAGCTTCAGGTTCATATACTATATATTGTGATGCCTCGGGAGTGGGGATAACTTGTGTGTTGATGCAGGAGGGTATAGTGATTTCTTATGCTTCTCGGCAGTTGAAGCCTCATGAGAAGAAACTACCATATTCATGATTTGGAGCTAGCTTCCATAGTTCATGCCTTGAAGATTTGGAGGCACTATTTGTACGGTGTGTCCTGTGAGGTGTATACCGATCATCGTAGTCTCCAGCATTTGTTAAATAGAGGGATCTTAATTTTAGACAGTGGATATGGCTTGAGTTGCTCAAGGATTATGACATTACTATTCCATATCACTCGGGGAAGGCCAATGTGGAGGCCGATGCTTTGAGCCGAAAGGTGGTCAGTATGGGCAGCTTGGCATATATTCTAGTGGGGGAGATATCATTTGCTTATAATGTTCAGGCGTTAGCCAACCGGTTAGTGAGGTTAGACATTGAGAGCCCAGGAGGGTGTTGGCTTGTGTTGTTTCTCGGTCTTCCTTATATGATCGCATTTGTGGGTGCCAATATGATGATCCACACTTGTTTGTCCTTAAGGACAGAGTTCAGCATGATGATGCCAGAGATGTCACTATTAATAGTGATGGTGTAATGAGGATGCATGGCCGGATATGCGTGCCTAATGTTGATGGCCTTCGTGAATTGATATTGGAGAAGGCCCATAGATCGCGGTATTCTATCCATCCATGTGCCACAAAGATGTACAAAGACTTGAAACAATATTATTAGTGGAGGAAGATGAAGATGGACATTGTGAGACATGTAGCCCGGTGCCTCAACTGTCAGCAGGTTAAGTACGAGCATCAGAGGCCCGGTGGCGTGTTTCAGCGTATTGATATTCCCGAGTGAAAGTGGGAAAGGATCACTATGGACTTTGTTACTGGACTCCCTCAGAGAGCGAGGAAGTTTGATTCAGTTTGGGTGATTGTGGATAAGCTGACCAAGTCAGCTCACTTCATTCCTGCGTACTACGTACTCCTCGGAGCAGTTAGCTGAGATATTCATTCGGGAAATTGTGAGATTGCATGGAGTCCCAGTTTATATCAAATCAGACAGAGGTACTTAGTTTACTTCGCAATTCTGGAGGACATCTTAGCATGAGTTGGGCTCCCAAGTTGAGTTGAGTACTGCATTTCATCCTCAGACGGACGGACAGTCCGAGCGTACTATTCAGATCTTGGATGATATGTTGCGAGCTTGTGTTATAGATTTCGGTGGTTCATGGGCTGATTATTTGCCATTTGCAGAGTTTTCCTATAAGAGCAGCTATCAATCCAGTATGAAGCTTTATATGAGAGATGGTGTAGATCTCCAGTTGGTTGGTTTGAGCTCGGTGAGGCAAGGTTGTTGGGGATAGAGTTAGTCCAGGATGCTTTGGACAAGGTAAAGTTGATTCAGGAGAGAATTCGCACAACTCAGTCGCGCCGGAAGAGTTATGCAGACCAGAAGGTTCGAGATGTGTCTTATTCTGTGGATGAGAAGGTCTTACTGAAGGTTTTGCCTATGAAAGGCGTCATGAGATTTGGGAAGAAAGGAAAGCTCAATCTGAGATTCATTGGCCCTTTTGAGATCCCCAGGAGGATTGGAGAGGTGGCATATATGCTTTCTTTGCCACCCAGTCTATCGGGAGTTCATCTAGTGTTCCACGTATCCATTCTTCGGAAATATGTTGGCGACCCATCGCATGTGTTGGATTTTAGTACTATTCAGCTTGATGATGACTTGACCTATAATGTGGAGCCTATAGCTATATTGGGTCATCAGGTGAGGAGATTGAGATCCAAGTACATTGCATCAGTAAAGGTTCAGTGGAGAGGTCGACCCGTGGAGGAGGCCACTTGGAAGATCGAGCGGGAGATGCGGAGCAGATATCCTCACTTATTGGAGTCTCCAGGTATTTTTCTTGACCTGCTTGAGGACGGGCATTTGCTTAAGTGGGGGAGAATGTGACGGACCCATCGTCACGAGAATTACCACCCCGTTACCCCTTTATTTATGTGTTTCATGTTTTTATATATGTGTTAGAATCTTTCGGATGAGTTAGGAGTGATTCTGGTTGAAAATGCGGCATATAGCCTTTTTGAGTGAAACTTGTTTATGAGAAGTCAACCCAGAGTTGACTATGTGTTTAGAGGGTTCAGAATTGAATTCTAATGATTTGGTGAGTTCCGGGAGGTGATTGGTGACTTAGGGGAGCGATAGGAATTGAATTTGGAGGTCCGGTGAAGAAATAGGCTTGAATTGGCTAAGTTGGAATTTTGGCGAAATCCGATCGATAGATAAGATTTTGATCCGGGAGCCGAAATGGAATTCTGATAGTTGCAGTAGCTTCGTTAGGTGATTTAGGATATGTCTGCAAATTTTCAGGTCATTCGGATATCGTTTGGTCGGGTTTTTGATTTGATGTAAGTTTTGAAAGTTATAGTTGAAACTTAGGCTTGAATTCGCCTTAATTCGATGATTTTCGTGTTTAAGGGTGTGTTTTTGTGATTGGAACAAGTTCGTATTGTGTTTTGGAGTAGGTTAGTGGTTTTTGTTGGGGTCCCGGGGACCTCGGGGTGAATCCGGGGATCCAAACGGACCATTTTTTATTAAAGAAAACAGTCAGATTTGCTGTCATAACAACAAAACAATTTTGTTCTCTACGATCGCATGAGGAGCCATGCGATCACGTAGAAGGATTTTGGGAGGCGATCAATTTTTCTCTGCAATCGCATGGCCTAGGCTGTGATCGCATAACAACGGGAGGTGAAGTAGTGCGATCGCGAGGCCCAGGACGCGATTGGATATAACCTTTTGGAGGGAAGCTATTTCTTATACTATGCGATCGCATAGTGATGATTGCGATCGTATAGAGTATTGTAGAGCCCAGGAAAATTTGGTCATCGCGATCGCAAGCCAAGGGTTGCGATCGCATAGAGATAAATACCTGACAGAAGGGTTAAAAACCAGAACATTTCAGTCGCGAACATATAGTATATTTCCTCCATTTTTGAGTTCCTTGAGAGCCAAGTAGCGGAAATTGAAGGGTATTTCATCAAGAAAACATTAGAGGTATGTTTTATGGTCTAAATACATGATTGTTTCTTAGAATCTTCATCTAATTCACTGAAAATGGAAGGATTAATGGGGGATTTTTGCTCTAAGCCTGGGTTATGGTAAATCATCGATTTGAATGGGAAAATGGAGTCCGATATTGATAAAATTTATATGTATGGACTAGTTGAGATAAGGATTCCGAAAAAGTAACTTTTGTAATTTTTCGAGAAGCGTACCGAAAGTCGAGTTTTGGCAACTTTGTGGTTTTTGGTGTAATTCTAGTTGTTTCGATTGGGTAATGTCCCTTTAGCCTATTTTGATGCATTCCTATTGATTTTGATCAGATTCTACACCGGTGGAGGCCGATTCTCATGGCAAGGGCATTGCAGACTAGTCTTCGAGCTGAATCGAGGTGAGTAATGGGTGTGGGTGATGACCAGCGGGTTCAAAACCCCGGTATATCACTATATGATATTGTATTAAGGTGAGACACGTATTCTCCTTTGAGTGCGGGGTCGAATGTGATTGGGGACTATGGCTTAGTCCGATCTGTAGATACTATACTATGTTGTTGGCTATTATTGAGCTGGTGAACCTCTTACTTGGATGGTTGTCTTTGGGCTATGAGCAAGTTAGTGGGATCCCGCGAGGATTGTTGTTATTGTTTATATGATATTGCTATGCTATTTTTATACTAGTCCTAAGCTATTATTGTCTAAAATGGTTTTTTCAAATTCTGGAATTTCTGAAACACTGTTTCTGCTGAAAATGATAAAAAAATATTTCAAATACTATTTTTCTGAGCCTGTGAGGCTGCATTGCATTATAGCTGACTGGTAGTGGATCGAGCTACGCGCCGCAACATATCATGATATTGTGCTTGGGCTGAAGGAGCCCCTCCGGAGTCTGAACCCCCACAGTGACCACGAGTACCCAAATGGATCAGGCTACGCGCCGAAGCGGTCATATTCACGCATTGCATAACATTTAGCTATACCTGTTATTCTGATAGCTGATATTGCTGGTTCTGATATTGCTGGTTCTGATATTGCTCATGTTGATAATTTATACATGATATTGTGTATAGCTTTACTTTGTGTTGTATTGGGTTTTCTTACCTTCGCTGTCTTACCCTTGCTTATTACCACTGAGTTGGAAGTACTCACACTACTCCCTGCACCTTGTGTGCAGATCCAGGTACATCATAGCAGAGCTAATTCTATAGCTGCTCGAGAGTTACATTTAGACAATCGAGGTAGCTGCCAGAGTCCATAGGACCCGACTCTCCAGTTTATCCTTATTTGTTTAGTCTATTCTACACTTGTGCACAGTTGTATACGCTATCACAACTTATAAATTCTAGTAGAGGTTTATGACTTGTGACTCATGATTCGTTGGGAAGTTATACTGGTTTTGGGATGTTTAATCCCGGTGTGTTGGATATTATTTTCATTATACTATCATTGGTTATGCTTAAAAGGGTAAAGTGTGAGTTGATATCTCTGTGTTTTAGTCGATTGGTCAGGCTGGCCAAGCAATGTGCTGGACGCCATCACAACCGAGTTTTGGGGTCATGACAGTAATGATCCGACCGGTCGTGTTAAGCTCCGGTGCATCATTCAGCAGTCTGAGGCTTAAGCAGCTTCATTTCAGGTATATTGACTTGTGCGTATGGTCGGAATTGAAATTCATGAAGGGTCGGAGTTAAATTTAAATGAAAATTCTCATTTGAGAAGCCTTAAGTTGGAGAAAATGGATAAGGTTGGAATTTTGAGTAAACAACCTCGGAATCGGGATCTAAAGATTCTACCAAGTTCGTATGATTATTTCAGACTTGGGCATATGCCCGAATCAGGTTTTGGATGACCCGACAGCTTTTTGGCACCCATTATAGAAGTTAGCATTTTGGAAGGAATTTCATAAGTTTGACTTGAAGTGCATTTAAGTGTTATCAATGTCTGTTTCGGATTCCGAGAATGGGAGTAGCTTTGTATGGTGATTCTGGAGTTGGGAGCGCGATCGGAAGTAAATTTGGAGTTCTGTAGGTCATTTTGAAGTTTTTTGGCTGAAGATCAAAATTTGATGGTTTTTGAGAAGTTTAACCGGAGCTAGACTTTTTTATATCAGGGTCGGAATCCGATGCTGGAAATTGGAGTAGGTCCACAATATCAAACATGACTTGTGTACAAAATTTGAGGTCAATCGGATATGATTTGATAAGTTTCGGCACCGAAAGTTGAAGTTGGGAGTACTACAGTTCACAAAGCTTGATTTGGGGGTTGATGATTTTAGCATTGTTTGATGTGATTTGAGGCCTTGAGCGAATCCGTAATATGTTATTGGACTGGTTGGTATGATTGGTTAACGGATCGAAAGTTGAAGTTTTGGATTTGCTGAAGGGATCTGCTTGCTGGTATTTCTGCTTTTGCTGAAATGGGACCACAAAAGTGGCCTCGCAGAAGCGGTAGAGGGAGCCGTAGAAGTGGATTTGGTTAAAAGGCTCGTGGACCGCAGATGTGGTCAAGGTTCCGCATAAGCGGGACCGCAGGTGCAAAAATACATGGAGAGAGAAGGTTATTTTAATCGGGAGATGGTCATTTCTCTCCCGTTTCCACTTGGTATGGGCAATTTTGGAGAGATTCAAGAGTGGATTTTAGTCATTAACTTCGAGGTAAGATATTCCCTCCTATTATGAGTTAAATATATCAATTATGTATGGATTTAAGCGTGAATTATGTAGAAACTTTGGTGTTTTGGAAGAAATACCTAGAAATTTTATTCTTGGAATTTAACCACGATAGTGAGCATGGAATTTAGTAAAAATTATATATTTGAGTTCCTACGGTCATGGGTAATCTTTATCGTCAAAAGATTTCGGATTTCGGGCACGTGGACCCGAGGGCGTTTTGGTCAACTTTCCGATCGGGTTAGGAATTGTTATAAATTGGGTTGTAAAGCATAATTGAGCATATATAAATGGATTTGTACGACCATTGGCTAGTTTTAGAGCATTGTGCATTGGTTCAAGTCTTCAGAAGAATGTAGAATGCCGATTTTGGATTTTCGGAGCGAGGTGAGTCTCCTTTCTAAGAGTGAATTGTCCCCAGAGTTATGTTAATTGGTTATGTGTTCTATTTGTGGGGGCTACGTACGCACGAGGTGATGAGAGTCCGTGCGTAGCTACTATTATGCTATTGTCCAGGTAGTCTAGGACCCAAAAGCATGTTATACTTGGAATAGTTGCTATCTTATGAACAACTTGTATTGCTTAAATCACATCGAACTAAAATACTAAAATCCATTTCCTTAATTATTTAAGAGAATTGGCTCTTACATGGATATTTGCCCTATGTTGACTTATTGATTGATTTTCTGTCTGCGTGTGTTTATTTTTGAAACGGGTTGAATGCCTCGACAGATTAATAGATGTATCTATAAGCGCATCGTCGACCCTCGGCAAGTGCATAGTTTATTTCTATTGATTAGGATCGTCGCCTCGGCATGATTTGCGCAAGTTTATGTTGCTCGCCTGAGATATTTGATATTGACATTGCCCCTTTGGGCCAGATATAAATTGCTAAAGATAAAAGAGATATAAATCATGAAATTCCTCTATTATTTGCAAAAGGTGTTTGCCTGTTTACCCGTCTTGTGAGTTAAAACTGTTACATGAATCCATGATTTCCCCACGTTATTATCATATATCCTTTTCGGACCATTAGTAAGTGTCAAAGTTGACCTTCTCGTCTCTACTTCTTCGAGATTAGGCAGGATACTCATTGAGTACATGTTGATTTTCATACACATACTATACTTTTGTGTATTTTTTTGTACAGGTCTACATGTGGCCAGTGGCTTAGTGGCTTAGCAGTGTGGTTGTTACAGAGACTAGGTGAGCTGCATTTCCCCAAGGTGATTCCGTAGCTAGTATAGTCTCTTTCTGAGTTCTATTTATTTTTTGTCCAATTGTATTTCAGACAGTTATTGACTTATGCGACTATCTCTTAGAAATTGCTTATGTACTTGTGACGCCGCGTTCTGGGATATGTATTTGGATTTAAATTCAAAAACTTGAGAGTTGCTAAGTATTTCACTATTAATTCTGAAAAATATACTGATCTGATGTTTTAAATCGTATAAAAGGTGTGTTTTCCAAAAATCATTAAAATAAGAACTTGATTGAGTAATTCAGCTGGCTTGCCCAACAGCGATGTCTGGTACTCTGGAGCCACCATGACCCTAGTGAAATTTGGGTCATGACAGTATTTCAGTTGGCTTGCCCGACAACGATGTCTGACGCCACCATAACCCTAGTGGATTTTGGACACCTAAATCGTTCATTTTTATCAAAAACTACGGTTGTTATTATTTAAAAATTTTTAACGTAGTAAAATTATAAACCAGAATATCATGACAGTATATAACCAAAAACAAAATCTAAATGTTATACCCCATGTCTTTGTACGTGAAAGTACGCCATAAGTAAATTGATGGAAGCCGAAAAATGAGATGTTACATCCCTCATTTTCGTACATTAAAGTTTCGTCGTAAGTTAATCGACGTACGTTCGGGAATGAGATTATTTTGAAATTACAAGCATTATGCTATTTCAAATAAGTGATGAGAAAATTTGTGAAGGTGAGAGGCTAAGAAAATCGAGGAAAATAAATTTCGTCAAAATCTAATATTTTAGTATAAAATACGGTCCGAGCTATAATACCGTTGTTTATGGATTATTGGCATACAAGGTACTACACGACCATGATAGTAAGAAGTATAAGGTATGTTAAAAATGAGTAGTAGTTTAAGTAATTTGGGATAATTTTTAATTATGTAGATAATTGAGTAATTATGCATTTTAAGTGGTAGATTAACTTATAATTAAGAATTTATTGGATAAGAATTTAATCCTTACACATGGAAGCCAGCAAAATGCGACTCTTAAAGCTCACATATAGGTTATCACACCTCCTTTTTCCGAAGAAAGCTTTATCAGCTTTTACTACACCTCGGGAAGAGATATAGTAATAAGCGAGTTGTTCCAATTTAAGGACAATCAAAGCGGGATTTTTTATTAAAAGGTTCAGAGTCGCCACTTGAGAGATTTATGGTTTTCCAAGTCACGAGTTTGAATCCAGAATCGAGGAAGGGTTTGACATTATTCAACAGTCACGAACCAGAAATCCGGGTAAAGAATTTTGTTAATTCGGGAGAAGGTGTTAGGCATTCCCGAGTTTCGTGTTTTTAGCACGATCACTCAACTGTTATATTTGGCTAAAATATTTGATTTTTATACATATTACCCAACTTGTACGATTTTAGAATTAATTTCCGCTTTTTGTCAATTATTTATTTAAGAAAGGGAACATTGTTTAAGAACATATTTTCGGATCACGTCATATAAAATACAACCGGATCTTTGACACATTCTTATTCAATGTTTTTGGATTTGTATTTGGATTGCATGAAATGCACACCCATATTTAGGAAGGTAAGATTATTACAATACGCGCCTAAAGCAACTACACGTTTATCATCTTTGGGGAAGACCGTGAAATTTGCTAAACGGTCATTCCGAAGTATAAGTATTTTTTGTATGATATTTACCGAGGGCCCCGCCATTGGTTTGTTTTATGTAGCGAGACACGTCTCGTTTGTTATAAAAGTCTACCTATGGCAATTACAATTCTCTATTGTGTATTGTCTTTAAAATAAGAGAAAAGCCCTACTTGTTTTTTTGTTATTTGGGCTAATATAACCTTAGCATAATTCTGCACCTAGGTTTAACTATTGGGCTCTGAGATGAGCCCAACAAAAGGGAATTACCTTCAGATTTTACAATAACAATATGGCCACTCATGAATTGTTGCCCAGGCCCAATTAAGAATGTAATCAGAGATTGGACATGGGCCTGCATCTGATGAGATGATGCTCTGAACTGTTAGAAATAGGCTGTTGAGCCTTGCACTAAGAAAAATCTTAAACCAAAATAAAAAGAGAAAAGTTCATTTGTAACCACTGGGGTCAAACTTATATCAGCTAATAGCCATAAAATAACCACTTACAAGTAATAGCCTAAAAAAAAATAACAAATACTAGCAATTAAAAAATTCAATGGAATCTAAAGGTCCGATGAGGAGAACGCAATCGGAGAAGCTCGATAAGGAAAGCGTAGAGGAAATTTGCGTGAAGCTCCGTAGATCGGAAACGGAGAAGTGACGGAAAGTTGAAAATTCTGGCGAGGTATTGTCGTCGACGGAGATGGCGTATGGAGTTGATGGATTAAGTAATGAGGAGTTTCAGAAGGCTATAGAAAAGTTCATTGCTAAGCAAGTCAAATTTCATCAACAAGAAAACTACCCTATTGTCCTTCATAGCCAAGCTTAAGGCATTTGAAAAGAAAAAAAAAAGAGAGAGAGAGAATTAGTGAGAAATATTAGTTATATTCATAAATAATAGGAGCAAGTAGATTTGGTATTGAAGCAGGGGGTACTAATTGATCTGAGCCGTTGATAATTGCAGAGAAAATGAAGTTTCCAGAAAGCTCCAATTTATTACAGGCATGCATGCAGTGACAACAATTTTTAGAAATCTTCAGAGAGATTAGAAAGTGTGCGTTTTTTCGTTTTCTAGGTTAGCATTGAAATGAAGAGATGAAATAGGGAATGTATTCTCAAATTCCCACTAGCTATTGTCTGCCAATTTCAAGGCATCTTACTATCCTATTTTCTCAAAAGTTTTATGTTTTGTTTTTCGATAAAGTATAGAACTAAAAGAATATTTGTTACTATACAAAAAATATACAAAATAGATGTAACTATACAAAATATATACAAAATAGATGTAACTATACAAAAATATACAAAATAGATTGTCACTATACAAACAATATACAAAATAGATGTTACTATACAAAATATATACAAAACGATTGTTATTATACAAAAATACATGATACACTCTAAAATATTAGAAAATACACATTATACACAATTTTTATATATTTTTAGATAGATTATACATTCACGATACATAGACAAACGCAGTTGAGATAGGCTCAATGTACACCAATGATACACTATCGAACTTAGGATACAATATTTATACATTGCAAAAAATAAATTTCTCCATTGGGCTAGGTAAGAGTCGAACCTGCGACCATCTACTTAAGAAATAGGCGCTCTACCCACTGAGCTACAAGCACTTGTATTGTCATACTCATTCTTTTCGGCTAGTATATGCAATATGTTTAGGCCGAATGGCCATTTTTTGAAAGTGGGTCAAAACATGGGCTATTAAAATTTTGAGGGGCTATATAGGGTAGTTTTCTCAAATGCTAAATTTACTTCAAATACATTCAATAATTTGTAGTAAGAGAAGCACTACTAAAATTAACAAAGGCATCATTTGTTTCCATTCTAATCTCATGCTCAGATTTTCTTACTTATTATTCATTGACGAGCTGGTGAATATTATTAATTCTAAAAACGAATTAGAATATAGGTTGAATTGAAGATCTGATTATACAACATTTGAGACTACTAATTTAGAAGGAAGGAAATCAGATTTACAATATAATAGTCCAATATAGTCCCAAAGGAATTAAGCACTCAAAGTGTATGATTGATAAGAGCAGTTTTAGCTTATTCACAATGATCAAACAAAAATTTTATATATAAAAAAACGTGCAGGATGAACAAACAACAAAACTGCAGCATAATTTTTGCTTCAACTTCATTTCATTATGTCAACAGAAGGAACCATATCAAACAACTTCACGATGTACCATATCAAACAACTTCACGATGTGTACCTGAAAAGTCAAAAAATGATTACTTCAATACTAAGCTAATATTTGAAATCAAAGATACAAACTCAAAAATTAACTACTATATTTTTTTTCAAAAGTACATCAAAGCTTCAAACCCCGGGGCCCGCGGGCATCTCTCGGCATCGCTGCAAGCCTGCTTGCAAGAACCCTTTGTAATTGCTCCAAATCAATCATAATTTGTCGAACAAATATCATCACTGCTGCAAAAGAAGAGGCATACCCCATCTTTTCACCATATTGACATCCTTTGACAACATAACATGCAATGCCTCAAATTCTTTCCCTAATTTGGCCTTTTTCCTGGAGAAGCCGACTTATCTGTCGGGCCCGAGCTTCAAGTATTTGAGAATCTTGGAGATGAAGATCTTATAGCAATTCTATTTCCTTTTACAATTCAGCAATCATCTCATAACAATGATCCCTTTTAGCCTGAAATTTTGTCTAATCGAGCTGCTTTTTCTTCCCGAGCATTTTCTTTTCTTCTCATGTTGGCAATGTTCCCCTCATAGTCTTTTCTCAACTGTTGTACATATTGGGCTTTTCCCTCAGTTTTCTGTGCCCAGTGTGTTCG
This sequence comes from Nicotiana noctiflora, assembly GCA_032618575.1. Taxonomy (NCBI): domain Eukaryota; kingdom Viridiplantae; phylum Streptophyta; class Magnoliopsida; order Solanales; family Solanaceae; genus Nicotiana; species Nicotiana noctiflora. The sequence continues at coordinate 257,101 of JASVEL010010289.1, forward strand.
GAGTCTTGCTATGTTCCTTTCGGATTTTTCTAACTTCTCTTGACAATCCGAAATTTGATTTTTCAATCCCTTTTCAACCTTTCATCAGACACGCTTCTTTCTCGGTTTCTAGCAATGATTTTCATTTGGTGAATCTATGCCTTCAAAGCTTCATTTTTTTGGGCCAATTTCTTTTTCTCTCCTTTATCAGCTGCAATTAGCACACTTTTCTATAACTGAAGGTCCTGCATCTATTGCTCTAATACAATATTTTAGCTCGGTATTGTTTCTCTTTTGCTAACCATTCCCATTGGACTTGGGCTTCATCAATAAACAGTTGTACATGGGCTCTTTTAGAACCTTATTACGAACTAGATCAAATACTTGGGGTCTACTTCACCCTTTGTTCGGTCTTGTATCATAGTGTTAGGTTGTAGAAACCGACTTCATTCCATATATTTCAAATTATTGCTTCTAGAAAAATAGATTTGGGACCCAATTCAATAATTTTTTCATTCAAATACTCATCATTGTGCATCATTTGTAACCTGCCAAATTGTCGCAGGACCTTGTAAGGTGCATAAGGTTGTATGCTATGAATACCCATTAGAAGAATATATGGGACTTCTGCTGAAATGTAAAAAACTTCAGTATCTGGAAGCCACCCATAAGCCCATTCGACCTTATCCGCATTCAAAGATCTCAAACATGATGTCCAAGCCTCAACACCTTCAGGAAATATAATGCCTGTAATCCGGGTTTCAAACTCATTGATGAAATTAAGTCCAGTCAACCTGAAATTCATGATTCCTTATCGATGGCATAAATGTTCTTGGATCCACATTTGTAATAGAAGATTACACCCTTGGAAAAATTTCTCCCCTTCTCAGCACTTAGTTAAGGCCCGATATATTTCAGCACGATCAAAGAGACCACCATGCTAGTAGGTGTTGTCATATCTACATATACCATTCCTTCTAGCCTGGGGTCTATATTTCAATCTTTCCTTGGGAAAATTATGATTGCTAGGAAGGCAACCAAAAATGCTTCCTCGCCGAGCTTCCCATTCATCTTTATTTCTTACATGTGTCAAGCCGGTATTAGGTTCCTCAAAGCATCTTGGGTTACCACATCGATGATAGAGAAAATGCAGAGTACAACACTCATCCTTTAAACACGGGTCTTGGACATCCTGACTGATACTCAGCAAATCTAAAAATTTGTGGATTGTGACCGGTTTCGACGACAAAGGATATCTATTTCGCATGTTTCCACTAAGACCGACATACCCTGCTAGTTCTTCTAATGTTGATGTGAGCTCACAATCAGAGAATCTGAAGAAATTTCAAGTCGGATCCCAAAATGGTATCAAAGCTTTAGCAATATCCTTTCATGGTTTTATGTTCATAAGTCCCACAAGGCCACCCAGAATTTTTACCACTGATTTTCTGCTTTCATCTCCGAGATCATTCCACGACAAATGGAGCTTAAGGGGTATCTCGTTCAGGACTGAGAAAGTTTTGATATCATTTGAATTCATCCAGCACATTTATTTGAAGGAATTTTAATCATTAAAAAGAAAAGTGACTATTTTTGCAAAAAAAAAAAAAAAATCAATGGTTAAAAATCAAAATTTCTCATCCCGGGGCCCATGGGGCATCACTCAGCATCGCCACAGGCCACTCGCAAGACTGCAGAATTTTTAATACCAACTGTGGCTATTTTAGCAAAACTGGCCATGTAATGGCTTATTTGATAATGTGGCTATTTTTGTAAAGTCCTTAGATGACCCAATTTTGATTTTATGGATACGACCTTTCGATATTTCCGTGAGGGATATTTCAAGGTTGTGCCGGCAAATTATTTAAAATGATTCAAAGTGGCTATTCTTGCAAAAATGGCCTTCCGGCGTCATTTTGAGGGACATTCGGCTTATTTTAAACAAGAATAGCGTCACCTGACTTATTTACAACAAAATCAAGGGTTGCCTATGTATCTCACATGTGGTGAGAATCAAAACAGCGTAGTTCCGGCCGATTGGCCAAAATCAAAAATATTTTTGACCAACAAATTACTTTCCATTTTTTTCAAATATTTTCTCTTTTTCCATTTTTTCCATTTTTTCCATTTTTTTTTCAAACATCCGACAGCATTTCGGTGCTATTTGGGCATTGGGTCTTTTCACAACAAATGGTTATTCTCCCTTAGTCCTAACACTACTATTTTTCACAATTTTTCACTCATTGTATTTAAACCGGTCAACATGTGGAGCCGAGCAAATAAATGAAAGTAACATATAATATGCACCAGGATGGTCATTTCAATTCGGGTCACCTGTCCTAGACGGACCCAACCCCCGTGTTGAGTCCCCTAAGTCAAAATGCACGTGATGCAATAAGCATACTACTAGGGATCCGGCATGAGTTTATTATTCATCTAGGTTTAAATCCTAGGTTTATTGATCTAGACCTGGCTTACCCAAGCGGACAACTCGAGTCCAGGAGGGGGCTACGTACCGGGAACCAAAAGGCCATCCGGCTTAGTAACTTGTCCGGCCTCTTTCTTATTTAAAGTTATTAACACTAACAGAATAGGGAGTCTCAACCAGTAAGCACATCCCCGGAGGTGAGAAGAGAAGGGTTTTCAGCATAATTTATACACAGTTCAAATAATATCAAAGCAGTAAACATTTAGCACATTAATCATGAACATATAGGGAAATCAAATATAAAAATATACAACAATTATTCTGAGCTCGAATTCTTAAACCCTGAACTGATGTTCTGGGTTTCTTGTCCCCAGCAGAATCGCTAGAATTGTCACGCCTCCTTTTTTGAAGAAAGCTTTATCAGTTCTTACTATACCTCGGGAAGGGATATAGTAATAAAGGAGTTTTTCTAATTTAAGCACAATCGAAACGGGATTTTTTATTAAAAGGTTCAGAGTCGCCACTTGAGAGAATTATGGTGTCCCAAGTTACCAGTTTGAATCCCGAATCGAGGAAGGGTTTGACTCTGTTCTACAGTCACGAACCAGAAATTCGGGTAAGTAATTCTGTTAACTTAGGAGAAAGTGTAAGGCATTCCCGAGTTCCGTGGTTTTAGCACGATCGCTCAACTGTTATTTGGCTAAAATATTTGATTTTTATACATATTACCCTACTTGTGCAATTTAAGAATAAATTACCGCTTTTTGTCAATTATTTATTTAAAGAAAGGGAATGTTGTTTAAGAACATGTTTTGAATCATGTCACATAAAATGCACCCCGATCCTCGATACATTCTTATTCAATATTTTTGGATTTGGATTTGGGTTGTATGAAATGCACACCCGTATTTAGGAATGTAAGATTATTACAATACGCGCCTAAAGCAACTACGCATTTATCAACTTTGGGGAAGACCGTGAAATTCGCTAAACGGTCCTTCCGAAGTATAAGTATTTTTTGTATGATATTTATCGAGGGCCCTGCCATAGGTTTGTTTTGTGTAGCGAGGCTCATCTCGTTTGTTATAAAAGTTTACCTATAGCAATTACAATTCTCTATTGTGTATTGTCTTTAAAATAAGAGAAAAGCCCTACTTTTTTTTTTGTTATTTGGGGTAATATAACCTTAGCCATAATTCTGCACCTAGGTTTAACTACTGGGCTCCGAGATGAGCCTAATAAAAGGGAATTACCTTCAGATTTTACACTAATAATATGGCCAGTCACAAATTGTGGCCCAGGCCCAATTAAGAATGTAATCAGAGATTGGACATGGGCCTGCATCTGATGAGATGATGCTCTGAAATGTTAGAAACGGGTTGTTGAGCCTTACACTAAGCAAAATCTTAAACCAAAATAAAAATTCTAAATTTACTTCAAATACATTCAATAAATTATAGTAAGAGAAGCACTACTCAAATTAACAAAGGCATCATTTGTTTCAATTCTAATCTCATGCTCAGATTTTCTTACTTATTATTCATTGACGAGTTGCTAAATATTATTAATTCTAAAAACGGATTAGAATATAGGTTGAATTGAAGATCTGATTATACAACATTTGAGACTACTAATTTAGAAGGAAGGAAATCGGATTTACAATATAATAGTCCAATACAGTCCCAAAGGAATTAAACATTCCAAGTCTGTGATTGTTTAAAGCAGTTTTAGCTCAATCACAATGATCAAACAAAAAAATTATATATAAAAAAAAACGTGCAGGATGAACAAACAACAAAACTGCAACATAATTTTTGCTTCAACTTCATTTCATTATGTCAATAGAATGAACCATATCAAACCATTTCAGGATGTGTACCTGGAAATGAAATAAAAATTCAATGAGATTTCTAGGTTGAGTTGAACAAAATATGGATCAGAAACAGTAATAACAATCAGCAATCAACAAATACAGTTTCAATTAACACCAGATCACTACCACAGCAAGGATAAACCAACAGAAAACCAGGCACTTGACTAATATAATGTAATTTCACCACCACTTGACAATTAAAACCAAACACCTTCAGATTGATGTGAGAACTAATGAAACAATGGGATTTTGAACTATTTATACTATTTTTGGTATATTTGAATTTCATAAATGAAGAACTTCGAAAGTAAAGACTTAGAATTGCAGAGATGCTTTTAGGAAGATTTTCAAATTGCCCAAACTTATTGAAGGAGGCCAAATGAGTTCTATTTATAGTGTGGAAAGAGAGGGAAATTCAAAACTTCAGAATTTATCAAATAGTCCCCCTTTTATTTCAATTGTTCCCTTATTATTTTCTAATTAATCGATTATTACCCCTTTATTAATGCAGAAATACCCCTATTCCCCTATTTAGAATGTTCCATTCCAATGTTTTTACTCTTCTACCCCCACCTCTATTTGGTATTCACTAAATTGCCATTTTATACTGCCCGGATTACTCCCACTTCCTAAAGCTTATTACCCTTAAACCTTTTATTGTACCCAGAACTACCCCTGAATCTGTCACAACCCTAGTTCACCAATTGTGAACCTGTCATGACGGCACCCAATCTTCGCGACTAGGTAAGCCTAACACGATGCGGAATATTCAATTTCATGAAATTAAAGCCAAATTAATAGCGGAAAAATGTAAATGAAATGTAATAAGTGCCGCTCGGTACATACACTTCACCAAACACCACTAGGCAACATACTACCAAGACCCGAAAACCCACGGGCAACAAAGACTAAGAAAAGTACAATTGTGGCTCTATACATCAGGAAGGTCTATACAACGGAAATAAGGGGAAACAAGTGATATCTCTAATGAGAATAGAAGGGGACTCTCCAGATCCGTGGATGTAGAAAATCATACCTCAGGTCTCTTTAAAGTGCTCCTAAATAACCTGTAATGTGCCTGATCTGATGTACCTGGATCTGCACAACAAAAGTATGCAGAAGAATAGTATGAGTACGCCACGGTGGTACTCAGTAAGTGCCAAGCCTAACCTCGATGGAGTAGTTACGAGGAAGGTCAGGGCCCTACCGAGAGATACTAAAATAATGATAATAATAATATCGAGCAGTTCAAATAAGAATGAAACTCAAATAACAACAATAAAGTAAATACTGCAACCGTCTACAATTAAGCTAACAAAGAGTAACAAACACAACATAAATACAAATCAACAAGTCCAGGATCTTCGGGAATTGAACCCGCAGTCCCCTCTCTATATTCAACAACTCAGGATCTCGGGGTATTAAACCCGTAGTCCATACATCAGTATCTATGTGTCTCCGGGAATCAAACCCGCAGCCCTCGGATCTCCGGGAATTGAACCCGCAGTCTGTTTCTCAATAAACTCCAGGTCTCTAGGAAACGAACCCGCAGCCCTTGGATCTCCGGGAATTGAACCCGTAGTCTGTATCTCAATAAACTCCGGGTCTCTAAGAATCGAACTCGTAGCCCTTGGATCTTCGGGAATTGAACTCGCAATCCACAAACACAAACACAATTAATAAGAGGAAAAGCACATAGAAATATGTAACAAATAACTACAATTTACACCAAAACCAGCATCAACAAGTTTCAGGAAGTTCAAGTAAGACAAGCAGGCACTTAGACAGATAATCCTATCTAATCATGCTTTTCTAACGAATATCGGGTAAGTGTTACAATTTAATCAATCTAATAAAAAGAATATCACAATTTGAGCAGTCCAAGTAAGGTGGGTTTCCAACAATCTGCGCATGTACACGCCCGTCACCTCGCATACAAGGCAATAAATCAACACATAATATCCTAGGGGAAAAGGTTCCCCCATGCAAGGTTAGACAAGTTACTTACCTCAATTTCTGTACAAAACCCCTAAGAAACGAATCCCTTGCCACGAGTATCCGACTCCGAGTGGCTCAACTCTATCCAATTAAATTGGATATTGTAAATAATAATTCAAGTAATTTATTCTACAACTAAATTCCAAGCTAATACGCAAAATTATGAAAAATGACCAAGATCACACAAACATCGATGAAGCTCGATTTCTAAAAGACGGGGTTTTTAGCCATACATATCCGAAATTCGCCCCATAATGATACTACGATGATCCAATATAGTTATGTAACTTCAATCTACAATTCAACATTCAATAGGGCCAATATTGCTAATAAATTCCATAACTTATGCCATTTAGGCATATTATCAAACACCTTGTAGGCATAGTTAGTTTGACATCATAAATATAGTATTGGTTCTTCCAACTACCACCATTAACCAACAATTCATCTCACCATCATTCCTAACCAATTTATAACCTCCAAATACACATGTATGACCATCCATTTACACTCAACCATCAACCTCCTTAATTAAACCCTTTCACAATCTCTATAATCAACACAACCTAGGTTAGGCACTTATGGATTTCCATCATCCTTGTCACGCCCCAAATCGAGGGACATGACCGGCGCCTGACTAGGTAGCCCCAGTCAAGCGGACCTGGGTTCCTTTATATCCCACGCGATTCCCCTGTGTTGTTTATTTCTCAAAAACCAAAGATCTTACCAATTATAACTGATTTCACAATGTACAAACATAACCATACAATTTATTTACTAACAAGTTACAATTTACAGCACCCGACATATACATATACATACATAGGCCATAGTCCCACAGTTTACTGTCTACGGAGCCTCTAGGATTACAAAGGAGGATACAATACTTGCCGGTAACAAGGCTCCGGCTATACCTTACCCAAAATCAAAATAAAGTCTAAACAAGAGTGGCATGAGCCACGCAGGGCCCCGAAAGGAAAAGGGCTCACAAAAACGGGCAGTGGAAGATGAATGATGCTACTGCCGATGAGCTGAAGTACCTTCTACTGATTCACCTACAATCATAATACGAATGTAGCATCCCCGGCAAAAGGGACATCAGTACACTGGAATTGTACTGGTATGTGTGGACAAACTTTCTCCCAAGTAAACTCAAGCCATTAACAAGAAATCACGATGATAATACGGCCAATGAATTACATCAAGAATCAATTAAGCCAGCCAACCATGTTTTCCACATTTTTCCTCATTTCGGATAATTCTCAACACAAAGCACGTTTAAGATCAACAAGTAGAACAACCACAAATCAATAACGTAAAACACAAGTAGTCAAACAAAGGGGCAATCAGTGCCCCCCGAGGTTGCAAACTCTCCTGCTGTCTCCTTTCACAATTTCACATCATTGATTTTTGTATCAATTTTCAATAGCGATTTCGATCGCTTTCCATCCTTATTACCCCTGACCACCCTTATTACCTCGGCCACCCTTATCACCCCAACCCACACCTTATTTCCTCATGTTGCGGCGCGCAACCCCATCCCACCTTACAGTTTAAAACACAACAATTTCAAACAGCAGATAAGGCACTACACACAATTTCAACAAGTTCAAATAAGCAACTTGCACATTGTTTCATGTTCTCAATTACTTATCAAGCCAATATCACAACCAAGTTACAATATATCCATAATCAAGAATATTCACACAAGTATGTTCAACAATTTTCCACAATTCAAATGTTTCATCTCTTTCCACAATAAACCAATTCTCAAGTGTTTCGTTTCTTTTCCACAAGGTGCCATATAGGCCATCATAACCATTATTCACAATCCTTTACCAATTCCAATTCCCTTGTTATCTTTCAATTCATATTTCATACCACACCACATGTAGTTTAACATCAATTAGATACCCAACAACAAAATCAACAAATTACACACAATCTCTCAAATTAACACATGCCAAACAAATTGCACACATAAGGGCGATTTCACAAGAATCAAAGTTAGCCATACATACCTCGATTGAGCTTTCCTTAAGTTACTACAACACTCCAAAAACTCTAGCAATTCCAATCTACTATGAAACATAACAAAATTAAACACATATTAGAAAGATATTCATGAAACTAGCTCATTTGAACATTTTATCAAACACTAGTTGAGCATCTTGATTTCGAATCCCCTTTTTAAGACTTCCTTCATTCCCTAACCCAACCTTTAGTTATTTAAGTTAAACAATCTTCCCATAAACCTAAGTTGTACATGCATATATACACAATACTAATAAACCCAAGAATCATACCTCAATAACTCATCTTATACACAAAAACTCGAAATTAAAACCCTAGGGTATAAAATCTTACCTCTTAGATGAAGAACTTGCTATTGGGTTCTTGATTCTTGAAGATTGATGCAAGATTTGGATGATTTAAATGTTGGGTTCCTCCTTCTCTCTCTAAAATGCTCTCACCACTCTCTAAAATCGGTAAGAAATGACCCCAAAATGAACCCCAAAGCCTATATTTTGAAATGGGGTCGGGTTATAAAAATAAAATAAATAACCCTGTGATGTCAATTCTGCTATCGCAGAATGCACCGCAGAATGGACATGCGGGCCGCAAAATGCACCGCAAAATCGGCAGGATTTGACCTGACACACGATCGCATTTTCCAGCCTTTGGTAATTTGATCATAACTTTGTGTAGGAATGTCCAAATGACGAACGGTTTGGAGCGTTGGAAACTAGAATCAAAGGGCTTTCATTTGATATGCTATTCACTACATAAAACCTTATACATAATTATCTATGGTCGTTTAAAGTGGAGCCTTGTGCGAATCCATTTGAAATTTTGGCCTATTTCGAAAATTTTCCTATTTGGCTTACACTTGGGCTTCCATTTGGACCTCATATCACTTACCATAAGACTAATACTCATATTTATCAAGTCTAATTTATGTCCATAATGTTCATAGCACATAAAATATAACAATTAGCCTACGTGGCACCACAAAATCCTATATTACTTTGCGAAATTTTTCTGGGGCCTTGCATTCTCCCCCCCTTAGGATCATTCGTCCTCGAATGAGGAGTATAGTCTTTCCAAAACACTTTAACATCATACATCTCTTTTCCAACCTACCTTCAGTCTCGAAATTTTCACTAACTCATAAATTTTTCAAAAATTTCGGCAGAGTTTCCTTTGTAACTAGGCCTATCCACCTGCCAGAGAATCACTAAAATCTTCTTATCCACACATCCACAACTGTACATAGCACCACAATGTATATATCCACAATCCTAATCCCAGTATTACAAGAATTACATTAACATATGGATACCAGAACATGGACTGCACAGTTTTACATCAAAATACCTATATGGTACATTCCAAGTCAAAACTAACTGGTATTCAATCAAACGAAAGTACTTTCCTTCCACGACACATTTATCCTTCCACACGACATTATTGACTTACAAACATTGTCATAACACCTTCTCAAAAATAATATCAACTCCCAAACATACATAACAAGGATGACATATAAACATCTTGCATGAGATAACTATCCATTGACTTTACCTTTTGATAACTTCCACTGTACAATTTACACTCCACTGGATATTGCAATTCATGATAACAACAATAACCCACAATTCCATAACTTGGCATCATACCATCAAGGATGTCAGTTCATAGTAAACAAACAATCATGTGTTCATAATAGTCCTTACCAGCCATTAATGTAATCGCAAAGGTGTTCATCAACAAGAATATAATTTCATTTCAATCAACAGTCCATATGAAGTCAAGCCATCATGAGTCTTGCTAGTAGTGCATCATGATCATATAGTGCAATCGAGTCAATTCGTACCCACATTTTTTTTATCACTATCTTCTTAGACATAAGCATATGGAAACACAAAGTACATGAGGAACAGTTATGGGGAATATCATACACCTATTGCAACCTAATGTGTAATACAGTCATGTTACCTTTATTATCAACTCACATAACATTTTTAGGGGTACACTCACACTAAACCCTTGATGACCCTTAATAGTTACCCTAAGATGTGATACCATAAACCGACCATAACTTTATCTGTCCAATATATATGTGATCACACTACGAAGCTTTATCTTTAACTTGTCTGAACTTAAAATTCTTAATGGATCTAATACAATGAGGAACAACAGAGTTCAAGATCAGGCTGGAGTTCTTCAAGAATCCATTAATACACTGGGTAGAGTACTTTATGAGGTCGTATACTAAGAGACACAAAATGTTACTACTAACAATACTGACATGGTTAATCATTGTGACTACCTCAATTAATACATAAATAAGGAATAGGAGTAAGTAGTACATGGAAATAGGAATCATTAAGGAGGAATACTCAAGTACGTGAACCACTCATTTTCTAGAGTGTAGGGAAAATCCATCGACCTCGAATAAGAATACTCTAGCACCTTGAATGTGATATGAGATTCAAAATAACACGAGGTTGAATTACACTCTTAACATTACTTGACGCACAGAATCTATGCCACAAGCCTCTAAGGATGAAAATAATTGGACGCTTATGAGATTACCATATTCTAGACAACTTAACACTTGTTGGTAATTGATCATATATGAGGGAACTAAAAATTACGATCATTTGTCATTCAAATCAACATGTTCATGATATGTACAAAAATCCGAAGTCATCTAATCTCAACCTTTCATGAGTGAAACTCAATAGCTAGGAAATCTTGATATTGGGACAAAATCATGAATTGGTTAGATGGTTCTAATAGTTAACACGACGCTCCAGGGAGAAGGCAAGTAATACTCATATCTAGCCAAGAAGGTGATATACCAAGAGTAGTAAAACTCTCCACACATGACAACGACATATTCCATGATTCTAGAAGTTGAGGGTGTGAAGAAAACCAAACTCAATGAGACAGTGCACAATAATCACTGAAGGTTTGTTGATGTTCATGATGAGATCTCCATAGGTTTTGACTTGAAAAAAAAGATGTGTCATAGTGATACATAGAAAAGAATGTTCTCTTATGGTTGTCGTACAAGTGTAGGGAACTAGCACAATGAATTCACTAAATAAGGAATACGATTAAAACATTGTGGAGACATAATGAGAAAATAATCATTGGTTATAAGCTAAACACACTTCTACTATATTAACTCCCCACTGCAATATATGACCATGCTAGGAGCAACCACAATACTTGGACAGAGTGAGCTACTTACTGCGAGATGTCCCAAGTGCGCACGAAAACCATGGCGACACAAGATATCTATGATGGGGATGTGAGGATCTCAATTTTTTTTTAGAGAGAACTTATGCACATGGTGACCATTTCAATTGATATGCACTCATATGATAGCCACTGAGATATGCATATATGTTACTAGACAGTGAAAAGGTTTCATGATGTTACTCGTAAGAGGGTAGATTGGTTGATCAAGCCATATAAGACACACACAACTAAGTAAAAGAGTGACTCGAGAAGGATCACAAATCTTGGATACTTTGCATGGAACTTGACACCACATGTACAAACATTACAATGGTGCATGTATCGGCACAAGTGAGAAGATGTTGTCAATTTAAATGAGACGTTTCTGTAAAAAATTCATCGGGAATAGTCCTTTGTTGAGAATTTAGGAAAAGCAAGTAGGAAATATCAATAGTGTTATAACTCAATTCAGGAACATAATTATAGAGGTCAATTCCATAGGAGGTTGTACATACTAGAACTGTGATCGGGAGAATTTGTAAATAATACATCTCATTAAAAGAGCATGTGCATGAACTATTTTGTAATTTGGATTCTTTTTAAGAATATATCTATGCAAGGACAAGGAAATCATAAGGGTTTAACAAAAAGTTTAAACAATCACCACATTACCAAATAAAATGGATCACATAGCTTTTTACATAATTACCATACCTCTAGGCTGCATTTCATAGCCCTTCCATAGGGTTCACATATAAAATTATTCACCTATGCGCTTCATACAATAATAAGGAAATCACAAATACAAATCAAACACTTTAAACATTCACCACATTATCGAATAAAAGAATCATGCCATTTTTACGTATATTAGTCCATCGACTCTTGGGGCCATAATGATCACATCAGACTTGGCACTAGGCCACATTTCATAACACAATCTCTTCTTCCTCGCATTTCACATCAACATCATAATCTGTTTCATATTCCCTCATGTCACAAGTATCACCAGGTACAATTTCATTTTGAGTTCTCGACACATTGTCTATACTTTATCTCTCAAAAGCATTTGACTTATTTCAACATCTCTATGCATAGAGGACTTCACATTTGAATACATGATTCATACTTCTAAAACCCATTTTAAGTTGTCAATAATAGCACATTGATCATATTGGAATGCATCTTTCACAAATATCGGGTCACAACAACAATTCATGTAAAGTATCAATCATAGCTAGAGTCCAACATTTAGTCTTACCACATTTACACAGTCACTTACTTCATTTCCAAACATCTTTATACATTACCAACAACAAGATGCAATCAATCAAATACCTTTGGTACACGTAAGAACATTTTGGAAGAATCAACCATAACAAGTTTTCTCACAAAATTTGGCATCAAAATATCAATTCAAACTTGACTTGAAGTCTAGACATTTTAGCACATAGTTCACATTCTTTACATATCCTCATCTACCAAGAATAATATATTAAACAAATGAAGAAGTACCTCCAACATATATTTTCACAGCAATAATTCGCTTAACATAACAAAACGGGTACTGCATCAATTATATTTTGAACCTACAACATTTAGGTGGGCACCATGGAAGTTTATTTTCTAAGAGAAGGGATTTTAGCCGTACATACTGATGAAATACTACATGATCTGGTGGTGCAGTGACATTAGTAGGAACAAGGGTACTCTCCTTAACAACAACTTCTACCAATCACTCCATGACTCAACACATTCTCCTAACAAGTCCTTGGGTAATCCACTTGGACTCAATGGTGGGATAAATCCCACCTTACATGCTTCGAATTCACAGATTATGGTATCAAAATTACCAATCTTGAGAGTAATACTTAAAGAGGAAATTAGCTCCCTATCTTGAGCCATATTGCATGATCTGGAATATCAAAGAGATTGGTAAATTCCTAAATGTCCGTGCAGCCCCCAACTTATATGATGTGGTCGAAAACACACCTGATAAGAAGGGCACTACTAGACACGGCTCCGAGACATCCTAGGACACTTTAAAACCTTAGGCTCTGATACCAAGTTTGTCATGCCCCAAATCGAGGGACATAACCGGCGCCTGACTAGGTAGCCCCAGTCAAGCGGACCTGGGTTCCTTTATATCCCACGCGATTCCCCTGTGTTGTTTATTTCTCAAAAACCAAAGATCTTACCAATTATAACTGATTTCACAATGTACAAACATAACCATACAATTTATTTACTAACAAGTTACAATTTACAGCGCCCGACATATACATATACATACATAGGCCATAGTCCTACAGTTTACTGTCTACGGAGCCTCTAGGATTACAAAGGAGGATACAATACTTGCCGGTAACAAGGCTCCAGCTATACCTTACACAAAATCAAAATAAAGTCTAAACAAGAGTGGCATGAGCCACGCAGGGCCCCGAAAGGAAAGGGGCTCACAAAAACGGGCAGTGGAAGATGAAGGATGCTACTGCCGATGAGCTGAAGTACCTTCTACTGATTCACCTACAATCATAATACGAATGTAGCGTCCCCGACAAAAGGGACGTCAGTACACTGGAATTGTACTGGTATGTATGGACAAACTTTGTCCCAAGTAAACTCAAGCCATTAACAAGAAATCACGATGATAATACGGCCAATGAATTACATCAAGAATCAATTAAGCCAGCCAACCATGTTTTCCACATTTTTCCTCATTTCGGATAATTCTCAACACAAAGCACGTTTAAGATCAACAAGTAGAACAACCACAAATCAATAACGTAAAACACAAGTAGTCAAACAAAGGGGCAATCGGTGCCCCACAGGTTGCAAACTCTCCTGCAGTCTCCTTTCACAATTTCACATCAATGATTTTATATCATATTTTCAATAGCGATTTCGATCGCTTTCCATCCTTATTACCCCTGACCACCCTTATTACCTCGGCCACCCTTATCACCTCAACCCACACCTTATTTCCTCATGTTGCGGTGCGCAACCCGATCCCACCTTACAGTTTAAAACACAACAATTTCAAACAGCAGATAAGGCACTACACACAATTTCAACAAGTTCAAATAAGCAACTTGCACATTGTTTCATGTTCTCAATTAATTATCAAGCCAATATCACAACCAAGTTACAATATATCCATAATCAAGAATATTCACACAAGTATGTTCAACAATTTTCCACAGTTCAAGTGTTTCATCTCTTTCCACAATAAACCAATTCTCAAGTGTTTCGTTTCTTTTCCACAAGGTGCCATATAGGCCATCATAACCATTATTCACAATCCTTTACCAATTCCAATTCCCTTGTTATCTTTCAATTCATATTTCATACCACACCACATGTAGTTTAACATCAATTAGATACCCAACAACAAAATCAACAAATTACACACAATCTCTCAAATTAACACATGCCAAACAAATTGCACACATAAGGGCGATTTCACAAGAATCAAAGTTAGCCATACATACCTCGATTGAGCTTTTCTTAAGTTACTACAACACTCCAAAAACTCTAGCAATTCCAATCTACTATGAAACATAACAAAATTAAACACATATTAGAAAGATATTCATGAAACTAGCTCATTTGAACATTTTATCAAACACTAGTTGAGCATCTTGATTTCGAATCCCTTTTTAAGACTTCCTTCATTCCCTAACCCAATCTTTAGTTATTTAAGTTAAACAATCTTCCCATAAACCTAAGTTGTACATGCATGTATACACAATACTAATAAACCCAAGAATCATACCTCAATAACTCATCTTATACACAAAAACTCGAAATTAAAACCCTAGGGTATAGAATCTTACCTCTTAGATGAAGAACTTGCTATTGGGTTCTTGATTCTTGAAGATTGATGCAAGATTTGGATGATTTAAATGTTGGGTTCCTCCTTCTCTCTCTAAAATGCTCTCACCACTCTCTAAAATCAATAAGAAATGACCCCAAAATGAACCCCAAAGCCTATATATTGAAATGGGGTCGGGTTTTAAAAATAAAACAAATAACCCTGCGATGTCAATTCTGCTATCGCAGAATGCACCGCATAATGGACATGCGGGCCGCAAAATGCACCGCAAAATCGGCAGCCAAAAATGAGCTACACTGGTTCAATCTGCGGTCAAAATGCGGACCGCGGAACGAACATGCGGACCGCAGAGTAGAAATGCGGATCGCAGATTTGACCTGACACACGATCGCATTTTCTAGCCTTTGGTAATTTGATCATAACTTTGTGTAGGAATGTCCAAATGACGAACGGTTTGAAGCGTTGGAAACTAGACTCAAAGGGCTTTCATTTGATATGCTATTCACTACATAAAACTGTATACATAATTATCGATGGTCGTTTAAAGTGGAGCCTTGTGCGAATCCATTTGAAATTTTGGCCTATTTCGAAAATTTTCCTATTTGGCTTAAACGTGGGCTTCCATTTGGACCTCAAATCACTTACCATAAGACTCATACTCATATTTATCAAGTCTAATTGATGTCCATAATGTTTATAGCACATAAAATATAACAATTAGCCTACGTGGCACCACAAAATCCTATATTACTTTGCGAAATTTTTCTGGGGCCTTACAATCCTCACATGAGTTCAAATGTATATATATCATACATAAATAATCACTAAAGAGTAGTTAGAGATGATAGATATACCTCTTGTAGTAAGAATATTGAGAATCCAATTTGTAGCGTTCTTGGACCAATTTCGGGATTTGAGTGAAATCTAAGGATTTCCAAGATCAACTCATGTTAATAAAAGTGTTTAGGAGTAGTAATCAACTCAAAATACTCCAAAAACCTTACCTTAGGAGTGCAATAGGGTGCCTTGGTCGAAATGGGGGTGTTGGGGATGCCCTAGGCTTGAGAAATGCCTCAAGTTCTGTCATTTCCCGTCGTTAGGTATATTTAGGGTCCTTCTACTAGCGCGCCCGCGCTAATGGATGCGCTAGTTGAGGCAGAATATAACTCAATTAGCGCGGGCTACTAGCGCTCCCGCGCTAAGGCCGCGCTACTGTCACATACCTAGTGAAATAGTCATAGCATTTTGTATACACCTCCAAATGATGAATGGGTTGTTGCATTGGAAACTAGACTCAAAAGGGCTTTAATTTGATATGTTGTGGGTCATACAACGCTTTATATAATGGGAGATATGATCATTTAAAGTGAGGTCTTGTGCACACTCATTTAAAGTTTCTGCTATTATGCAATTTTCTAACTTCAAAAGTTCCCGTTAGCCATCTGAAATCACCCCGAGGCCCTCGGGACCTCAACCAAAAGTACAAACCCATCCTAAATCATCATATGAACTTGTTCCAATCATAAAACACATCCAACAATACATAAATCACCAATCCGCAACGGATTCAAGCCTAAGTTCAACCCAAACTTCCAAAACTCGTATTTAATCAAAAACCCGACATAAACATGTCCGAATGACTTGAAATTTTGCACACATATCCCAAATCACCTTAACAAAGATACATCAACTTCCAAAACTTCGTTCCGACTCTCGGATCAAAATCTCACTTATCAATCGAATATCACTAAAATACTAGCTTTCGGTATTTCTAGCCTAAATGAGTTACTGACTTCCAAAATATATTCCGAACACGCTCCAAACCGCAAAATCACCTAACAAAGATAAGAGAATCATCGGATTCCAATTTCGAGGCCGTCTAAATACCGTTCCAATTACGGACCATTTTTCAACACTTAAGCTCTCATTTAGGAACTAAGTGTCCCAAAACATTCTGAATCCCAACACTGAACGTCCTAGCAAACCAAAATAGTAGAAATGAACTTCGAGGAAGCAGTAAAAATTGTGGATCGGGGCATAAATTTCAAAAATGATCGGCCGGGTCATTACATCTTCCCACCATTTAAAAGATTCGTTCATCCTCGAACGAGCATAGAAAACATACCTGGAGTGGTCAAGAGATGAGGGTACTGGCTGCGCATATCCTTCTCGGTCTCTCAACTCGCCTCCTTGGCCGGTTGGCCCCGCCACTGGACCTTCACTGAAGCTATGTCCTTTGACCTTAGTTTTCAGATTTGTTTGTCCAAAATGGCAACTGGCTCCTCAACAATGGATAGGTCCTTATCCAGCTAGACTGAACTAAAATCCAACACGTGCAACGGATCACCATGATACCTCCGGAGCATCGAGACATGAAATACCGAATGAACTCCTGTCAAGCTGAGAGGTAGTGCAAGTTCATAAACAACTCCTCCAACATGCTTCAATATCTCAAAAGGGCCAATAAACCATAGACTCACTTCCTTTTCTTCCCAAATTTCATAATGCCCCTTTATAGGCGTAACATGAATCATGACCTTCTCTTCCTCCATATCGGAACCATCACAAACTTTCCGATTCGCATAACTATTCTGCCTGGACGAGGTTATACAGAGTCTATACTGAATCACTTTAAAATTTTCCAAAGTATTCTAAACCAAGTTGTGCCCAATAATCTAACCTCACCGGACTCAAACCAACCCACCAGGTCTTTAGTCCTCAAAATTAACCTGCTCATAGTTGGGGCACCGAGCTAAAATTTCGACTAGGCTCTGAAAGATCCAACCTCACAACTAGCTGACAAAGTCCTGAACATCCATTGCCACATGCCTCTTGATGTTGGTAGGTAAGTCAAACATCCCAAACTCTCTGCCCGGCGACTCAAAGCATCAACCACTACATTAGCTTTTGCTCGGGTGATACAAGATACTGATGTCATATTCCTTACCACAACTCTAACCACCCTCTATAATGCAAATTTAGATCCAACCAAATATCCTCATTCGATACCACGTGGCCTAAGAATGCCACATAATACATCTAGAACTCACATTTTGAAAATTTTACATGTAATTTCTTTTCTCTCAGATTCTGAAGCACTGTCCTCAGGTGCTGCTCATGATCTTCCCGAATCCGAGAATACACCACAATTTCATCAATAAAGACAATAACAAAGGGTAAAAATATTGCTGAAATACTCTGTGCATCAAATGCACAAAAACTGTTGGGGCATTAGTCAGCCCAAATGACATACATGGAACTCATAATGATCATATTGAGTCCTGAAGCAAATATTAGGGATAGTTGGCTCCCGAACCTTCAGCAGATGGTAACCTGAGCATAAATCAATCTTAGAAAATACACGTGCACCCTGAAGCTAGTATACAGATCATCAGTACGAGGTAGAAGATCGCGGTTATTCACTATAGCCTTGTTCAACTAGCGATACATACGGATGGAACCATCCTTATTTTTCACAAACAAGATAGGTGCACCCAAGGATGATACACTGGGCCGAATAAACTCCTTTTCAAGAAAATTCCTATAACTGATCCTTCAACGTAACTGAAGGTTTCACCTCATCCTTAGTCCATAACCTTATGACAGGACCAAATCTTTAAAATCAGCCATTCGTCATAGGATCCGAATTCCACACCATCACACTGCATTAGTCTTATTTCATCATACTTAAACTTTTAATAATGCTTAAATACTTTGAAATTGTTTCTCCGGGTTGTTACATTCCCCCCCCCCCGACTTAGGGTTATTCATCCTCAAATACACGATATAGCTTATCTCTTTCTTCGCATACCTAAATGTCTCAAATTATTCTAACTCCCAACTTTTTCAGAAATTTCGGCAGAGCGTCCCCTGCAATTGGGCCTATCCACCTGTCAGAGTAACACCAAAACAACTCCTAACAACATATCCACAACCCAATGAAGCACTACAATGTATATATCAATAATAATAATCTCATTATTATAAGCATCGTATTATCATACTGATATATGGACATATAACACATCATCCATATGCTAATAACCATGTCTGGCCATAATAGTTGTTCATAATCACAACATTGCCAATTAACCTTATGTTAACAAACACCTCATTTTAGACCTCTGCTTTACTTACAACGAAGCATGAAGATCTCATAATTACTTACCCGAATTGACGAGTCACATTTAACACCACCTGGGCGCCCATTTCGTAGGCTAAAAATGAATGTTTGCAACACAAAAATGACTGAATATTAACAGAAAATACACAAGAATTGTCAAATAAGCCTAACAGGCATGACTCCCATTTAAAATATAGTACAAAATTTTAAATTTCATAATTGAGAATTTTAAACACATAACTTTTCACCACCAGGACCTTGTCCTTATATTACATCCACCGCAGCTTCTAGCTCGGTTTAAAGCATTTCACATCATATAATTATTCGAGGATATTATCCTCAACTCTGAATCACAAGTATTTTCACATTGTGCCAATTGAAAGTTTTCATTTCCTTTCTTTCTTTTTTCGTCAATTTCCGTCAAAGAGAATCACAACATATAATGAACCTTCATACCGATAGGGCATATAATTGACAATTGCAATTAATTATCCTAAAATTACATAAAAACTCATTGTAATAAGTAATAGAAAGTCACTTTTAGCATCGTAGATATTTTTAGTGACCAATACATAATGGTAGGGATAGCTATCTCCATAAAATAGTCCAACGTGAGTGTTCACATAAGTAGATTCCAGGATTACGAAGCTCACTCATGAGTGGAGTATATTAAGAGGACTCGCCTCAATTTTCAAAATCACATCAAATTAAGGATTAATATCCCTTTATAACAATCAAACTTATAGTTGTAATGACACCATCTGGTGTAGTGGTCTTGGCCACACTATAGCAATTATATCAATGGGTCGGGCATCCACCTCTTAGGCGCCATCTACCCAATTTGTTCTCCATCTCTAACTTGTAGCATATGTAAATTAGTAATTATAATAGAGTGTGTTGACTGTGTGTCCTGATTAACTGGAGCACTACGAGTATTCTGAAATTATTTTCATTTCCTTGTTGATACTAAATATAGAGTTATTATGGACATAGGAACATCGAAGGTCCAAACACCATCCCATACAAATCCCAGCTCTTACTCATATGCAAGTTTCGGAGAACTCTTGAATACCACTTAAATTCATCGCATGCCAGATATGATATGACACATGACCCACAATTTGATCGTTGATAATGAACTCCTTTCACTTGGCGCAAAGCCATAAGGTACATCCTGATAATCCACGATACTAACCTTTATCGCTTGTACGTCACCATCATAAGACAACTCAAGACATTCGTTTGGTACATGTCCTTCTTAGGACAATTAAACTCACTTCCCCCAGTATCTCTGTTGCTAGTTGTACCCTTCGCTAAATAAGCAACTCATAGGAACCATATAGTCTTTATTACCACCAATTATCTTTAGATCTACATCAACCTCGTGATTCTACCATTACTGCGACGATTAGGTAGTTAAGTAAACCTTCTCAAGACCGTACTTATCAATAGAAAGTCAGAACCTAGTGCACCCCCATGTGCACAATTGAATGGATCTCTCAATTCTCTTAAATTATCGATATGGATGACACGCGGTAAAAATGGTTGAGTAAATTCTTGACTCCCTTATAATCCCACTGTAGCATCATGAACCGTCGGCGCATACTTGATACAAAAGAACATATAATATAGGCTCCAACTGAATAAATGACGCACGATAAGGAATGAAATGAAGTGGAATTTTCCTAACAGTTACATAGCCTCTCGTAGATAAATACAGACGTCTTCGTATCGATCAGCGAGACTCTAAATAACCGGTCTGTGTCTCGTGACTCCTACGAACCTAGAGCTCTGATACCAACTTGTCACGACCCTAGTTCACCAATCGTGAACCTGTCATGACGGCACCCAATCTTTGCGACTAGGTAAGCCTAACACGATGCGGAATATTCAATTTCATGAAATTAAAGTCAAATGAAAAACTGAATAATGTAAATGAAATGTAATAAGTGCCTCTCGGCACATACACTTCGCCAAACACCACTAGGCAACATGCTACGAAGACCTGGAAATCCACGGGCAACACAGACTAAGAAAAGTACAACTGTGGCTCTATACATCAGGAATGTCTATACAACGGAAATAAGGGGAAACAACAGATATCACTAATGAGAATAGAAAGGGGCTCTCCGGATCCGTGGACGTAGCAGATCATACCTCAAGTCTCCTGAAAGTGCTCCTAAATCACCTGTAATGTGCCTGATCTGATATACCTGGATCTGCACAACAAAAGTGTGCAGAAGAGTAGTATGAGTACACCACGGCGGTACTCAGTAAGTGCTAAGCATAACCTCGATGGAGTAGTGACGAGGAAGGTCAGGGCCCTACCGAGAGATAATAACATAATAATAATATCGAGTAGTTCAAATAAGAATGAGACTGAATTAACAACAATAAAGTAAATACTGCAACCATCTACAATTAAGCTAACAAAGAGTAACCAACGCAACATAAATACAAATCAACAAGTCCAGGATCTCTGGGAATTGGACCCGCAGTCCCCTCTCTATATTCAACAACTCAGGATCTCCAGGAATTAAACCCACAGTCCATACATCAGCATCTCTGGGTCTTCGGGAATCGAACCTGCAGCCGTCGGATCTCCGAGAATTGAACCCACAGTGCGTATCTCAATAAATTCTGGGTCTCCAGGAATCGAACCCGCAGCCCTTGGATCTTCGGAAATTGAACCCGTAGTCCATATCTCAATAAACTCTGGATCTCCGGGAATCGAACTCGCAGCCCTTGGATCTCCGATAATTGAACACGCAGTCCACAAACACAAACACAATCAATAAGAGCAAAAACACAAAGAAATATGTAAAAAATAACTACAATTTACACCAAAACCCGCACCAACAAGTTTCAGGAAGTTCAAGTAAGACAAGAAGGCACTTAGACAGATAATCCTATCTAATCATGCTTTTCTAACAAATATCAGGTAAGTATTACAATTTAATCAATTAAATAAAAAGAATATCACAATTTGAGCAGTCCAAGTAAGGTGGTTTTCCAACAATCTGCGTATCTTCACGCATGTCACCTCGCGTACAAGGCATTAAATCAACACATAATATCCTAGGGGAGAAGGTTCCCCCACGCAAGGTTAGACAAGTCACTTACCTCAATTCTGGTACAAAACCGCTAAGAAACGACTCCCTTGCCACGAGTATCCGACTTCGAGTGGTTCAACTCTGTCCAATTAAATTTCATATTATAAATAATAATTCAAGTAATTTATTCTACAACTAAATTCTAAGCTAATACGCAAAATTATGAAAAATGACCAAGATCACACAAACATCGATGAAGCTCGATTTCTAAAAGACGGGGTTTTTAGCCATACATATCTGAAATTTGCCTCTTAATGATACTATGATGATCCAATATAGTTATGTAACTTCAATCTACAATTCAACATTCAATAGGGCCAATATTGGTAATAAATTCCATAACTTATGCCATTTAGGCATATTATCAAACACCTTGTAGGCATAGTTAGTTTCACATCATAACTATAGTATTGGTTCTTCCAACTATCACCATTAACCAACAATTCATCTAACTATCATTCCTAACCAATTTATAACCTCCAAATACACATGTATGACCATCCATTTACACTCAACCATCAACCTCCTTAATTAAACCCTTTCACAATCTCTACAATCAACACAACCTAGGTTAGGCACTTATGGATTTCCATCATCCTCACATGAGTTCAAATGTATATATATCATACATAAATAATCACCAAAGAGTAGTTAGAGATGATAGATATACCTCTTGTAGTAAGAATCTTGAGAATCCAATTTGTAGTGTTCTTGGACCAATTTCAGGATTTGAGTGAAATCTAAGGATTTTCAAGATCAACCCATGTTAATAAAAGTGATTAGGAGTAGTAATCAACTTAAAATACTCCAAAACTCTTACCTTAGGAGTGCAATAAGGTACTTTGGTCGAATTGGGGGTGTTGGGGAAGCCCTAGGCTTGAGAAATGACTCAAGTTCTGTCATTTCCTGTCCTTAGGTATATTTAGGGGCCTGCTACTAGCGCGCCCGCGCTAATGGATGCACTAGTTGTTGCAGAATATAACTCAATTAGCGCGGGCTACTAGCGCTCCCGTGCTAAGGTCGCGCTACTGACACATGACCAGTCAAATAGTCATAACTTTCTGTATACACCTCCAAATGATGAACGGTTTGTTGCGATGGAAACTAGACTCAAAGGGCTTTAATTTGATAGGTTGTGGGTCACACAACTCATTTAAAGTTTCTGCTATTATGAAATTTTCCAACTTCAAAAGTTCCCGTTAGCCATCTAAAATCACCCTGAGGCCTCGGGACCTCAACCAAAAGTACAAACCCATCCTAAATCATCATATGAACTTGTTCCAATCATAAAACACATCCAACAATACATAAATCACCAATCCGCAACGGATTCAAGCCTAAGTTCAACCCAAACTTCCAAAACTCGTATTTAATCAAAAACCCGACCTAAACATGTCCGAATGACTTGAAATTTTGCACACATATCCCAAATCACCTTAACAAAGATACATCAACTTCCAAAACTTCGTTCCGACTCTCGGATCAAAATCTCACTTGTCTACCGGATATCACTAAAATACTAGCTTTCGGCATTTCTAGCCTAAATGAGCTACTGACTTCCAAAATATATTCCGAACACGCTCCCAACCGAAAATCACTTAACGGAGCTAACAGAATCATCGGATTCCAGTTCCGAGGCTGCTAAATACAGTTCCAATTACGGTCTATTTTTTAACACTTAAGCTCTCATTTAGGAACTAAGTGTCCTAAAATATTCCGAATCCCAACACCGAACGTCCTAGCAAACCAAAATAGTAGAAATGAACTTAGAGGAAGAAGTAAAAATTGGGGATCGGGACATAAATTTCAAAAATGACCGGCCGAGTCGTTACAGAATTCCCATCATATTTACCAAGTGACCTAATGCCTTTTACCTCTTTTACCCTTTTAATGTCATAACCAACGTTCAATTGATCAAAATCAACATTAATAACAAATAAAATTATTTCTAAAAAAATTTCAGAATAAATTTAAGAACTAACAATAATCAGAATCGAAAATAACTTTAAAACTAATCAAAATGTCTAATCATTAATTATATTAAAACTCTAATTTCTAAATATATTACTTATTAAAAATCCTATATCAAATCTGACAGTATCAAAATTTTATTGATTTTATTTCCACGAACAAATATTCAAGAAAATAATCATAAAGCTTTGAATCATTTTTATCATACACAAAAAGAAAAAAACACATATATACACATAAAAATCAAAGAAAGAAAGGAAGAAAAATACTTAGCTTTTCCTTATTTTTTTGATAGTCTTTTTTCTTTTCTTCTTTTCCTTTTAAGAACTAACTCCGGCATCCATGAAGCCTTTTTTGGCCTTTTCTTGAATTTTTGGTTGCCGGTAGACCTTGAGTTTCAACTTGAACCTTTTTCAGTGATTTTTATTGCTTGAAAGTCTCAGAATAAGGCTAAGGACATAAGGAGGAGGCTATGGTGAGATTTTGACATGATTTGGATGAAGGGTTGTTCGCCGGAACTAGGGTTCCGGCGATACTCAATTAA
The DNA here is from genome assembly GCA_032618575.1 of Nicotiana noctiflora. NCBI lineage: Eukaryota > Viridiplantae > Streptophyta > Magnoliopsida > Solanales > Solanaceae > Nicotiana > Nicotiana noctiflora. The sequence continues at coordinate 282,218 of JASVEL010010289.1, forward strand.
ATATTCGACGGATTCCAGGCTTATTCGAAGTAAAAAAACTAGAGGGGTATAAAGAGGAGGTTGAGGTGGTTCTAGGGTGTTAAGGACGGGGTGATTGGCTTAGGTTGTATCTCCCGCTGGTAAGGTTCCGGCGGGGCTCTAGAGAGAATTAGGGCGGCTAGGGTTTGAACGGGGGGAAGAAGGAAAGGAAATGAATTAAAGGTCTAACATTTATGTATTAAAAGACCTGTAATGAGCTCAGGTCATTGGATTAATCAAACCAACGGCTCAGATCACTCACAACCTTAAACGACACCGTTTGGGCTTTAATGAAATTGTGACCACGTCCATTAGATTAAATGAACAAACGGCCTGGATTATTGTTACAAATACGCCGTCGTTTTCTTATTCATGGTTGGTTATATATGACTGTTAGATCAAGAATTTTAACGGTCTAGATCTCTTTGCACTAAAACAGGGTTGTTTTTTTTTTTTAAATTGACCTGGGCAGACCGGGTATAATCCCTTTGGGCCTAGGCGGGTGTTATCCAATTGGGCTATTAATTGTATTAGCCCAGATTTTTTGTATTGTATTTTTGTATTATACTTTTTCTTTGTATTTTTGTATTTTCTTTTTCTTTTGTATTTTTGTATATTCTTTTCTATTTTTATTAAATTGTCTATACTAATTAATATCTATTTTATGGTAATTTTCAATTAAAGCACAAAAATGCTATTTTTGATTTTTCTTTAAAATGAATTAACACTAAAATTGTAAAATTAAACCCATAATGCATATGCATATTTTGTATTTTTAATATGAATTATTATGCTACTAATGAACAAAAAATGCCACAAATATCAATAGAAATTAAAAATTATTTTGTTTGGATTTTTAGGAAAAATTTGCTGATGGAAAAAATTATGTGCTCACATAGGTGGCATATTTAGAATAATAGTTGGCCAAGTCATCCACAATTATGGGACCCACATCCATACGTAAGATATCTCAAATTCATATATAACCAACATAAATAACACTAGCCATTCTAGTATGATTCTGCACATGTAAGATATCTCAAATTCATAAATTACCAACATAAGTAACCTTAGCCATGTCACATAAGCACGCAAGATCTTCAACAATTCAAAACGACGTAAGGTTTTGTAATAAAAAAGGAAGTACGGTGCCATTTTTCTCAAGAATATCATACAAAGTTTTTCCTACTCTGATATTGCCATTATGTGTTGTCGCAATCAACAAGTGTTTAAGGGATTGTCAAGAGAATCGATTCAGGTATGTTAAGGCTATCTCTTCTTTCTTTTTGATATTATTCAAATGATACAAACTAAATGAGCAAATGCACAACTTCCATAAATGACTCTATTCATAGAAATACTAAAGATGCCTATGTTCTTGATTCTTCATGTGTCCTATTACTCTATCATCTGTTCATTGGTCTCAGAAAATACGTAAGTTGATAAAGTTTATTTCGTGACATTATTCAAAGGCATAATGGTCTTATGATGTTCTGAGAGATTTTATTGACATACTTCTCATGAATTGCGTTCATTTACATGTACATTGATCCATGACCAGATGTCATTATATATATATATATATATATATGAAAAAAGGTTACTGCATTATATATGCACCACCACCTGATCAACTGGTATACATTGATGATTCACACACAATGGCTGAGATGATATGATGGGATGCCCTCTGAGGCTTTATGATGTTATGAACACATGTACCTATGTACGATATGAAATTCATATGAATATGGATGACACTCTAAATATTTCATGAGTTGCAATGTTATCCAGACTTATATGTCTAGTCTTTTACTCCATGTTCCTCTCACATCGATTATTTACTAATTTTTATTACTTGCATACTCGGTATATTATTTATACTGACATCCCTTTTTCATAGGGATGCTGCATTTCATGCCTGAAGGCACAATAGACAGGTCGAGAGTCCTTCAAATAGGCTATCAGCTCAGTGGAAGATATTGGTGCACTCCATTTGCTCTGGATTGCTTATTTGGTCAGTATGATTTGGACGTGTATTGTTTAGTATGGCGGGACCCTGTCCAAAACTTTATAGTATTTATCTACTCTTAGAGGCTTGTAGACATATGTCATATACATAAAAGATTGTTTGGTCTTCTTGGCCTATGTTCTGTGTACGGGTTGGTTTTTTGATAATATAGGCATGTATGTCTTATGTATAAGATGGTATTACATGTTTTATACTAGTTATCCTATGACAGCCTTTCTGTCTCATTCACCTATAATAGCATGATACGAAATGATATATTATGTCCGTACTCGGTTGAGTAAGGTACTGGCTGCTCATCGCGGACCATCGGTTGAGGTTGTGACAAAAGTCATATCAGAGTAGTTCTGTCCTATAGAGTCTACAAGCCGTGTCTTGTAGAGTCATATTTATGGGTGTGTCATGAACCACACGTACAACCAGGAGGCTACAGAGAATTTAGGACTATCACTCTTTCTTCTTACTCTAGATCGTGTGGTAGAGCTTAGTTGTAAGAACTCAATTTCCTAAATTCCATCTTGTTCATAATACGATAATGGCTACATCCACAAAGGTAGTTGGTAAGAGATATAGTTGTGAAAGAGTTGAGTTAGATGAACTCAATTTTTGAATCATGCTTATAATGGATAAATATGAGGTATTGAGCAGATCATGTGTGTACTAAGATGTGTAAGCTTCTTGATAAGGATCACTAAGGCAAGAATATCTATTTACCCATATGGTGAAAAGAAATGAAAGATTCAGAAGGTAGATACAAGCTTACACAAGTAAAAGGAGCAAGATAAGAAGGGTACGAGGTACCCAGTTATTGAAGATTATCGGTATTTGCAACTCAGGCAGAAAAGCATAATCATTGTGAGTTACCTTCAACAGTAACAAAGGCATGTACAATTGATCACACCTATTTCAATTATGCCCTAAGGGAGCTAACACACTATAGTATAAGAGAAGGATGGATACCAGGATCCTACTGAGGATAGAGCAGCCTAAAATGGTGGATGGATTTTTTGCATTAGTTGACATTTCTGAAAGATATTGCAAATGTTCTAATAGATCTCCTAGTGAGCACCCATATGGTGCACTCCAAAATAGTATAGCTGGATATGAGTACTACAAAGATAGGTACTAGAATCCTGTAAGGGATAAATATTACCTTAGTATGGCTCCCATCCCTACTAGAGAAATAAGTTAGGCAACCCGAAGAGCCACTGGATGGAACAAGGGGACCTAAAAGCAAAATAATGTCTTGTTGAAAATTTCATAATAAAGTGACAGACAGAAATATTAGCAGGTAAATAAGAAGAGAGTTAATGAAGCATTAGGAGTAAGATGTGATACATGGATAACAACGGTAGAAAAATATTGATAGTATTACAAAGTCTATAGTCAAGTGAAAAAGACGAGAAGTGACAGGCCTTGAGACAACAAAAGATTACATGCCATAAAGTCATATCCTCATTTTAAAAAAGAAGTTCGTGAATCCAATGCAACTACTAGAAGAGAGAGTTAAACACTAGAGTAATAGAAATTAGTATGAGCTAGTAAACAAGATAAACTAAACATGAATTAGGGAATGAATGATTTGATAATAGTCAACATCATGAGAATTTCATATTGCGTTCCTGCGATAATAGAATGAACAACAGAAGAAGAGTCATGTGAAATTGAGAGAATGGTCATTGAGGAAGATGTTTCCCTAAAGCAAGAAATATGAGCAAAGTTAAGCTTAAGGGACTATATATGCCAGTTACATTAAGTGTCATCATCACGAGTAAGGAATTTTGTTATCCTTGGTACAGAAGGATTACCGCAAGGAGAGTAAGGGTCACCAATGATGTGAAAGGATGCTAAATATGAAGAGCTAAAACATCTATAGATATGTCGACGTAGCTCCAACTCATAGTACTCCCCAAAAGGGGTGAGATTATGGAGTGATGTGGCATTAAGTCAGAATAAGTGGTTATAGTAACTATGGAATGGTAAAGGAAGAATGCGATAAAAATGAGAAAGGGATGAGATTACACTTATTCAAATCCTAGAGATATGCTACAATTCTAGGACATTATGCAAATGGGATATCAAGGAGAGGAAGTAAGGGTTCCTGCCTGAGATATTCTAGATAGATAAGAAGCTGGTGGGGGACACACGTTAATAAAAAGGAAATGACTCAAGAAAAATTACACAGAATATTGATATGAAAATAGGCCAACGAGTAATTATTAGTTGATTCAGGAAGAGCCTAGTCATGGCTAGACAAGAGGTTACTAACAAATCAGCAGATCATGCAAGATAAACATAGTAAACCCCATCATGGGGAATTCAGTCTCACAGATATGCCATCGTAATCCTTTAGAAATATTCAAATATGAGTTGGGGTAGTTAAATGTATCGTATGAGTGTTATAGAAATAAAAGAGAATGCTACTAGGAAGTAAGTAAAAATATCAGTTTAGAAGCAACCACACAAGCACAAATGCATAGAGGTATGTAACTACAAATATTTATAGGTGAGTAAGAACATCAAAAAATTCTTCGGGTATACAATATAACAAGCTCGCAACATTACAAGAGTTAGAGGTCCCTCTCCAAGTACTACAATGAAATTCTAGCTGAGGAAGTAAGGAGGAAGCTTCAACCTAAGCTCAGTGACCTAAAGAGGAAGTGATCTTATAACAACAGTCTCACAACAACGTTTTATGCAATCCATAAGAAACTGGCACATACTGTGGCCAATGGACGGGAGGCAAAAATCAGAAGTGATATTGTAACGACCCGACCGGTCATTTTAGAAAATTACGCCCCAATCCCTAATTTAACTGTTTCCCTAAGTACATTTATGCTATTGTGGTTTGCCAGGAGAGTCGGCCCTGAAATTTGAAGTATTTTTGGGACACTTAGTCCCTAAATGAGAGCTTTAAAGATAGAAAATGGTCCGTAACTGGAACAGTGTTAAGACGATCTCGGAACGGAAATACGATGGTTCCATTAGCTCCGTTGGGTGATTTCGGGGTTGGGAGCGCGTTCGGAATGTATTTTGGAGGTCCTTAGCTCAATTAGGCTTGAAATGCCGAAGGTTGAAATTTTGGCGAATCCGAACGATAGGTGAGATTTTGATCCGGGGGTCGGAATGGAATTCCGACAATTTCCGTAGCTTCGTTATGTGATTTTGGATATGTCCGCAAATTTTCAGGTCATTCGGACGTCGTTTGGTCGGGTTTTAGACCGAATGTGCAATTTGGAAAGTTTTAAGAAAATTTAGGCTTGAATTCGATGTGAATTATTGATTTTGATGTTATTTTGGCGATTTGATCGCGCGAGCAAGTTCGTATGATGTTTTTAAGTCAGTGTACATAATTGGTTTGGAGCCCCGAGGGCTCGGGTGAACTTTGGATAGGCCACGAGATCAATTTTTCATGTTAGAAGTTGCTGTCAACACCTGGTCTGCAGAGTTCGCAAATGCGAACAATAGTTCGCAAATGCGAACTCCCCTCTATTCTGCAGAGTTCGCAAATGCGAACTCCCCCCTATTGTGCCTGTGTTCGCAAATGTGAACAATAGTTCGCAAATGCGAAGTTGACACTATTGTGCCTGTGTTCGCAAATGCGAACAATAGTTCGCAAATGTGAACTCGACACTATTCTGCCTGTGTTCGCAAATGCGAACAATAGTTCGCAAATGCGAACTTCCCAGTTTTGCATTGGCTTCGCAAATGCGAACAAAATTTCGCAAATGCGAACTTCCCAGCCTTAGCTTATTTTTCAAACTCCAGAAATTGGTCCGGGTTCGCAATTGCGAACCCATGTTCGCAAATGCGAACACAGAGACCTGTAAATCACAATTTCCAGCTTCATTTTTTTTTCACAACCCAAAAACACCCATTTGCGATTCTTCACGGATTCCTTCTTCTTCAAAACAATTATACGATTGGATTGGAGCCAAATTTGAAAGGAAAAGGCATCGCCACGGATTGAATTGTTCGTAAACATTGAGGTAAGTGGCTTGTCTAACTTCGTGTGGGGGACTTTCACTCCTAGGATATTATTGTGATACTTTAAATGCCTTGTACGCGAGGTGACAGGCGTGTACATGCGCTGGTTGTTGAATACATACTTTACTCAAAATGTTCAATGAGTGATATTCCTGTTTTTAGCTGCTAAATTCGATATTCTTACCCGGTAATAGTTAGAAAAGAATGATTAGATAGTATCTAACTGTCTAGTTGCTTAATGGACTTACTTGAGCTTTTTTTGGTAATCGCTGGCGCTGTTCATCGGCGAAGTTATCGTTAAGCATATTATACTTTTCTCTGTGTATTCCTTTACTTGCTGTGGTTGTGGACTATGGGTTCGATTCTCGAGATCCTGAGATTATTGAAATGTGGACTACGGTTTCAATTCCCGAGATCCTGAGATTATTGAAACGTGGACTACGGGTTCGATTCCCGAGATCCTAAGATTTATTGAAATATGGACTACGGGTTCGATTCCCGAGATCCTGAGATTATTGAAACGTGGACTACATGTTCGATTCCCGAGATCCCGAGATTATTGAAATGTGGACTACGGGTTTGATTCCCGAGATCCTGAGATTATTGAAATGTGGACTACGGGTTTGATTCCCGAGATCCTGAATTATTGGTAGGGACTGCGGGTTCGATTCCCGGAGATCCAGGGGTGCTGTTAATGGGACTGTGGGTTCAATTCCCACAGGTCCTGGATTTGTTTATTTGAGTTGGTTATTTGTTGTTAGTTTAATTGTAGACAGTTGCAGTAATCATCTTATTGTTGTTATTTCGGAATTCATTATCATTTAAACTGTTTATTTTTGTTATCATCATTATATTATTGTTTCTCAGTAGGGCCCTGACCTTCCTCGTCACTACTCCATCGAGGTTAGGCTTGGCACTTACTGAGTACCGCCGTGGTGTACTCATGCTACTCTTCTGCACACTTTTGTTGTGCAGATCCAGGTAGATCAGAGCAGGCTCGTGCTAGGTGATTCCGCAGCTTTCTGGGAGACTTCGAGGTATGATCTTCCGCGGATCCGGAGGCTTCCCTTCTACTCTAGTAGTACTAGTTGACATTTTTCTTCATTTCGTTGTTAGATACTCTTTACACATAGAGCCACAGTTGTATTTCTCTTTTAGTCTGTGTTACCATGGGGTTCCGGATCTTGGTAGTGTTTTATTTATTGTGTGACGGATGTATGTGCCAAGCGGCACGGATTACATATCTTTTTATGCTATTTTTCCGCTGTTTTCTTATTAAGTGTTTATAACTCGTATATTCCACAACGTGTTAGGCTTACCTAGTCGTGGGGACTGGGTGCCATCACGACATGTTCACAATTGGTGAACTAGGGTCGTGACAAGTTGGTATCAGAGCTCTAGGTTCATAGGAGTCACGGGACACAGACCGGTTACTTAGAGTCTCGCTGATCGATACGGAGACATCTGTATTTATCTACGAGGGGCTATGTAACTGTTTAGGAAACTCTTCATTTCTTTTGGATTCCTTGTCGTGCGATATTCTTGGCATCAAAAATTTAAACTACTGCTTTCTATTCTCTCAAAGATGGTGAGGACACGAGCTACTCGCGATGATCAGGTACCCGCGCCCCCTGTTGCTGCCGTTAGAGGCCGGGGCCGAGGTAGAGGACGAGGACGCTCCCGAGGTGCGGCCACAGCACCCACGCGCGCTGCCGCTGAGGTGCCACAGGTAGATCAGGTTGGAGCGTAGGCACCTGGTACACCGACTATAGCTGCTACTACTCCAGCACTACAGGAGACCCTAGCCCAGTTCATGAGTATGTATACCACTTTAGCTCAGGCAGGACTGCTTCCTCTCGTCGCAGCTACATCTCAGGCCGGGGGAGGGGCCCAGACTCCCGCAGCCGTTACACCGGAGCAGTGTATGCCAGTGGGACAGGTTTTAGATGTTTTGGTTATGCCTCCTGCCGCCCCAGCACAGCCCGGAGGTGGACCAGCTGCCTCTGAGGACGAGCAGTGTAGATTGGAGAGGTTCAAGAAATATGACCATCCAGTATTTAGTGGTTTGGCTTCAGATGATGCATTGGGTTTTCTAGAGGAGTGTCACCGTATTCTTCGTACTATGGGGATTGTGGAGACCAGTGGGGTTTCCTTCACTGCTTTTCAGTTTCGTGGGGCCGCTTATGATTGGTGGCACACGTATGAGTTGGATAGTCCAGAGGAGTCTGCTTCATTGACTTGGACGCAGTTTTCAGATCTGTTTTTGAGGGAGTTTGTTCCACAGAGCCTTACGGATTCTTGGCGCTCGGAGTTTGAGCGATTGCGACAGGGCTCCATGTCAGTATCGGAGTATGCTATCAGTTTCACACGTCTAGCCAGGCATGCACCGGCTTTGGTAGCCACGGTTCGGGAGAGAGTGCGGAGATTTATTGAGGGTCTTGTTCCACCTATTCGATCCAGCATGGCCAGAGAGCTGGAGACAGATATATCTTATCAGCAGGCAGTTAGCATTGCCAAGAGGATCGAGAGTATGCTCCCTAGAGAACGGAGAGAGAGCGAGGCCAAGAGGTCTCGTGAGTCGGACCATTTCTCTTGTGCCCGCACTTCATCAGCCGGTCGTTTTGGCAGGGGTTATTCCGGCCGACCAGTTCATTCAGCATTGCCCGCAGCCGGTAGTGCTCCAGGTCTTTCAGCACCTCAGGAGCCTTATTATGCTCCCCCATTTTCCGGTGCACCTCCTACACGGGGTCCTTCCGGGGGTCGGACTAGTGGGGGTGAGGCCGGTCGATCACGGCCACCGCGTCCTCCCGAGCTTATTTTGAGTGCGGGGATACTCGCCACCTGGTTAGGGAGTGCCCCGAGCGCCAGGAGAGGAGCCCCTCATCGGTCATCACAACATCCGCGTGGTTCTCGGGGGTCAGCAGGCTATCATTCCAGCTCCAGCTGCTATTCCACCTGCCCAGCCAGCCAGGGGCGGGGGTCAGGGTTCTAGAGGCCGCCCTCGAGAGGGGGGACAGGCCAGATTCTATGCTATTCCTGATCGCGCTGCGGCTGTTGCATCTAACTCTGTTATCACAGGTATTATTCTGGTTAGTCACAGGGAGGCATCGGTTCTATTCGACCCTGGTTCCACTTTTTCGTATGTTTCTTCTTACTTTGCTTCTCATCTGGGTGTGCATCGGGATTCTTTGAGTGCCCCCATTTATGTTTCCACTCCGGTGGGAGATTCTTTGGCTGTGGACCGCGTATATCGGTCGTGTTTGATTACCATTTGTGATTTTGAGACCAGAGTGGATCTATTGCTGCTTGGGATGGTCGATTTTGATATTATTCTGGGCATGGACTAGTTGTCGCCTTATTATGCTATTCTTGATTGTCACTCCAAGACCGTGACGCTGGCTATGCTAGGCATTCCACGTATTGAGTGGAGTGGTACTCTAGATCACACCCCTAGCTGTGTTATTTATTTTCTCATAGCTCAGCGTATGGTTGAGAAGGGGTGTGCTGCTTATATAGCCTATGTGCGGTACGTCGGTATTGACACTCCCTCTATTGATTCTGTTCATGTGGTACGTGGCTTTGCTGATGTATTTCCAGCTGATCTTCCGGGCATGCCACCCGACAGAGATATTAACTTTGCTATTGACTTGTTGCCGGGCACTCAGCCCATTTCTATTCCACCGTACCGTATGGCTCCTCCTGAATTAAAGGAGTTGAAGGATCAGTTACAGGAGTTATTGGGCAAGGGTTTTATTCGACCCAGTGTTTCGCCTTGGGGTGCTCCTGTATTGTTTGTGAAGAAAAAGGACGGTTCTATGCGTATGTGTATTGACTATCGTCAGCTGAACAAGGTTACGGTGAAGAACCGGTATCCTTTGCCCCGTATTGATGATTTATTTGACCAGCTACAGGGCGCACATGTGTTTTCTAAGATTGATTTGCACTCTGGGTATCGCGCTCTGGGTATCACCAGCTGAAGATTCGGGAGCGCCTTTAGGACCCGGTATGGTCACTATGAGTTCCTCGTGATGTCTTTTGGGATGACTAATGCCCCAGCAGCCTTTATGCATTTGATGCACAGTGTGTTCAGGCCTTATCTGGACTCATTCGTGATTGTCTTCATTGATGATATTCTAGTATATTCTCGGAGCCGGGAAGAGCACGAGCAACATTTGAGGATAGTGCTTCAGATTCTGAGGGAGAAGCAGCTTTATGCCAAGTTCTCTAAATGTGAATTCCGGTTGAGTTCAGTGGCATTTTTGGGCCACGTGGTGTCGAGTGATGGTATTCGAGTAGATCCGAGGAAGGTGGAGGCCGTGCAGAGTTGGCCCAGACCCTCCTCCGCTACCGAGATTCGCAGTTTCCTTGGTTTGGCGGGCTATTACCGTCGTTTTGTAGAGGGGTTCTCCTCGATTGCAGCACCTATGACCAGATTGACCCAAAAGGGTGCCCCTTTTCAGTGGACAGACGAGTGTGAGGCGAGCTTTCAGAAGCTCAAGACAACTTTGACTTCGGCCCCTATATTGATGTTGCCTACAGGTACGGGGTCCTATACCGTATATTGTGATGCCTCACGAGTTGGACTCGGCGCGGTATTGATGCAGGACGGTAGGGTGATTTCCTACGCGTCGAGACAGTTGAAGGTGCATGAGAAGAATTACCCTGTTCATGATTTAGAGCTAGTTGCCATTGTTCACGCCTTGAAGATTTGGCGTCATTATTTATATGGGGTTCCTTGTGAGATCTACACTGATCACCGGAGCTTGCAGCACTTGCTTAAGCAGAAGGACCTGAATATGCGTCAGAGGAGATGGTTGGAGCTACTGAAGGACTATCATATTACTATTCTCTATCATCCGGGCAAGGCTAATGTGGTTGCCGATGCCTTGAGTCGTCGGGCAGAGAGTTTGGGGAGTTTGGCGTATCTACCAGCTTCGGAGAGGCCTATGGCGATGGATGTTCAGGCTTTAGCCAGGCAGTTTGTTAGACTGGATCTTTCGGAGCCCGACCGGGATCGGCATGTGTGGTTTCTCGGTCTTCTCTATTTGACCGCATCGGGGAGCGTCGGTTCGACGACCCTCACTTGCTTGTCCTTCGGGATAGAGTTCGGCGTGGTGATGCTCGAGATGTTACCATCGGGGATGATGGAGTTATGAGGATGCGGGGGCGTATCTGTGTGCCTAATGTGGATGATCTTCGAGAACTAATTCTAGCAGAGGCCCATAGCTCGCGGTATTCTATTCATCCGGGAGCCGCGAAGATGTATCAGGACTTGAAACAGCATTACCGGTGGAGGCGGATGAAGAGGGATATAGTTGATTATGTTTCTAGATGCCTCAACTCCCAGCAGGTGAAGTATGAGCATCAGCGTCCGGGTGGATTGATGCAACATATCGAGATTCCCGAGTGGAAATGGAAGCGCATTACCATGGACTTTGTATCCTGGACTTCCACGGACGGTTAGGAAGTTTGATTCCATTTGGGTCATTGTGGATCGGCCGACCAAGTCCGCCCATTTTATACCGGTGAGCACTACATATTCATCGGAGCGACTGGCGGAGATCTATATCGGGGAGGTAGTTCGGCTGCATGGTATTCCAGTTTCCATCATTTCAGACAGAGGCACTCAGTTTACTTCACGGTTCTGGAGAGCCGTGCAGTAGGAGTTAGGTACTCGGGTGGAGCCGAGCACGGCATTTCACCCCCAGATGAATGGACAATCTAACCGCACTATTCAGATTTTGGAGGATATGCTTTGTGCATGCGTGATTGAGTTTGGAGGTTCATGGGATCACTTCTTGCCACTGGCGGAGTTTGCTTATAACAACAGCTACCAGTCTAGTATTCGGATGGCACCGTACGAGGCCCTATATGGTAGGAGGTGCAGGTCTCCCGTGGGTTGGTTTGAGCCGGGCGAGGCCAGGTTGCTAGGTACTAATATGGTTCAGGATGCTATGGACAAGGTCAAGGTGATTCAGGATAGACTTCGTGCAGCCCAGTCTAGACAGAAGGGTTATGCGGACAAGAAGGTTCGCGATATGACTTTTATGGTTGGCGAGCGGGTTCTACTTCGAGTCTCGCCCATGAAGGGTGTTATGAGGTTTGGGAAGAAAGGGAAACTGAGTCCCAGATTTATTGGCCCTTTTGAGATTTTGAGGCGTATCGGGGAGGTTGCCTATGAGTTAGCCTTACCTCCTAGTCTAGTTAGAGTTCACCCCGTATTTCATGTCTCCATGCTCCGGAGATACCATAGTGACCCGTCGTATGTGTTGGATTTCACTTCTGTTCAGCTAGACAAGGATCTGTCTTATGTTGAGGAGCCAGTAGCCATTCTAGACAGGCAGGTCAGAAAGCTAAGGTCAAAGAACATCGCTTCGGTAAAGGTTCAGTGGCGGGGCCGGCCGGTCGAGGAGGCGACTTGGGAGACCGAGCAGGATATGCGCAGCCAGTACCCTCATCTTTTCACTACTCCGGTATGTTTTCTATGCTCGTTCGAGGACGAACGAATCTTTTAAGTGTGGGAAGATGTAACGACCCGACCGGTTGTTTTAGAAAATTACGCCCCAATCCTTAATTTAACTGTTTCCCTAAGTACATTTCTGCTATTGTGGTTTGCCGGGAGAGTCGGCCCTGAAATTTGAAGTATTTTTGGGACACTTATTCACTAAATGAGAGCTTTAAAGATAGAAAATGGTCCGTAACCGGAACAGTGTTAAGACGATCTTGGAACGGAAATCCGATGGTTCCATTAGCTCCGTTGGGTGATTTCGGGGTTGGGAGCGCGTTCGGAATGTATTTTGGAGGTCCTTAGCTCAATTAGGCTTGAAATGCCGAAGGTTGAAATTTTGGCAAATCCGAACGATAGGTGAGATTTTGATCCGGGGGTCGGAATAGAATTCCGACAAATTTTGTAGCTTCGTTATGCGATTTTGGATATGTCCGCAAATTTTCAGGTCATTCGGACGTCGTTTGGTCGGGTTTTAGACCGAATGTGCAATTTGGAAAGTTTTAAGAAAATTTAGGCTTGAATTCGATGTGAATTATTGATTTTGATGTTATTTTGGCGATTTGATCGCGCGAGCAAGTTCGTATGATGTTTTTAAGTCAGTGTGCATATTTTGTTTGGAGCCCCGAGGGCTCGGGTGAAGTTTGGATAGGCCACGAGATCAATTTTTCATGTTAGAAGTTGCTGTCAGCAACTGGTCAGCAGAGTTCGCAAATGCGAACAATAGTTCGCAAATGCGAACTCCCCTCTATTCTGCAGAGTTCGCAAATGCGAACAATAGTTTGCAAATGCGAACTCCCCCCTATTGTGCCTGTGTTCGCAAATGCGAACTTGACACTATTGTGCCTGTGTTCGCAAATGCGAACAATAGGCCAGCCTGGTTCGTAAATGCGAACAAACGTTCGCAAATGCGAAGCCCCCAGATTTGGCTTGGCTTCGCAAATGCGAACAAAAGTTCGCAAATGCAAACTTCCCAGCCTTAGCTTATTTTTCAAACTCCGGAAATTGGTCGGGGTTCGCAATTGCGAACCCATGTTCGCAAATGCGAACACAGAGACCTGTAAATCACGATTTCCAGCTTCATTTTTTTTTCACAACCCAAAAATACCCATTTGCGATTCTTCACGGATTCATTCTTCTTCAAAACAATTATACGATTGGATTGGAGCCAAATTTGAAAGGAAAAGGCATCGCCACGGATTGAATTGTTCGTAAACATTGAGGTAAGTGGCTTGTCTAACTTCGTGTGGGGGACTTTCACCCCTAGGATATTATTGTGATACTTTAAATGCCATGTACGCGAGGTGACGGGCGTGTACATGCACTGGTTGTTGAACACATACTTTACTCAAAATGTTCAATGAGTGATATTCCTGTTTTTAGCTGCTAAATTCGATATTCTTACCCGGTAATAGTTGTTTAATGGACTTATCAGAGCTTTTCTTGGTAATCGCTGGCGCTGTTCATCGGCGAAGTTATCGTTAAGCATATTATACTTTTCTCTGTGTATTCCTTTACTTGCTGTGGTTGTGGACTACGGGTTCGATTCCCGAGATCCTGAGATTATTGAAATGTGGACTATGGGTTCGATTCCCGAGATCCCGAGATTATTGAAACGTGGACTATAGGTTCGATTCCCGAGATCCCGAGATTATTGAAATGTGGACTACGTGTTCGATTCCCGAGATCCCGAGATTATTAAAACGTGGACTACGGGTTCGATTCCCGAGATCCTGAGATTATTGAAATGTGGACTATGGGTTCGATTCCCGAGATCCTGAGATTATTGAAATGTGGACTACGGGTTCGATTCCCGTGATCCTGAATTATTGGTAGGGACTGCGGGTTCGATTCCTGGAGATCCTGAGTTATTGAGATATTATTGAGACATGGGCTGCGGGTTCGATTCTCGGAGACCCAGGGGTGCTGTTAATGGGACTGTGGGTTCAATTCCCACAGGTCCTGGATTTGTTTATTTGAGTTGGTTATTTGTTGTTAGCTTAATTGTAGACAGTTGCAGTAATCATCTTATTGTTGTTATTTCGGAATTCATTATCATTTAAACTGTTTATTTTTGTTATCATCATTATATTATTGTTTCTCAGTAGGGCCCTGACCTTCCTCGTCACTACTCCATCGAGGTTAGGCTTGGCACTTACCGAGTACCGCCGTGGTGTACTCATGCTACTCTTCTGCACACTTTTGTTGTGCAGATCCAGGTACATCAGAGCAGGCTCGTGCTAGGTGATTCCGCAGCTTTCTGGGAGACTTCGAGGTATGATCTGCTACGTCCGCGGATCCGGAGGCTTTCCTTCTACTCTAGTAGTACTAGTTGACATTTTTCTTCATTTCGTTGTTAGATACTCTTTACACATAGAGCCACAGTTGTATACTCTCTTTTAGTCTGTGTTACCGTGGGGTTTCGGATCTTGGTAGTGTTTTATTTATTGTGTGACGGATGTATGTGCCAAGCGGCACGGATTACATATCTTTTTATACTATTTTTCCGTTGTTTTCTTATTAAGTGTTTATAACTCGTATATTCCGCAACGTGTTAGGCTTACCTAGTCGTGGGGACTGGGTGCCATCACGACATGTTCACAATTGGTGAACTAGGGTCGTGACAGATATCCAAGATCATATGAGTTGTATGGAATTCCAATATATATGGGCAATAAGGTAAGTTAAGTATGCACGCAACAAGTGGCGGAACGACCAGGCAAAGCAATTGCTTGCATTTAAAGAAAGTTGAGAAGGAACGAAAGGAATTATTCAATCAATGATCCTGAGATAATTACATTTTGAATGCACCTAAGATTTTAGAGTATTATCCAAGTAACATATATGTTGACAATCATACAGCCATAGAAAACTGTAGTATAAGTTAAATGAAGAAGGGATAAGTCCTCTAGATTAAGCCCATAAAAATAAGAATTATAAAAAGCTCAATATAGCCTTAATATACTCAAAGGATTCTAAGACTAGTAGAATTTAAAAGACATGGAATGTTACCCTGGTAGTAGAATACGGGTGTAATTTTGATAGATAAAGGATGATGTTTAGGGCTTTGATTGAGTAATGATTTTATGAATTGTAAAGGATTTAATTACCCTCATGAGGAGGATCACATTGGGATACTATGAAATATGGTTATTGAAGTATAGTACCGCCCCTAGGTGGATTTGGCGAGCCACTTCAGATATTCTCTGATGAGACATAAGACCTAGTAATAATGTATTACGTAAGAAGTTTCAAGTTATCAGTGGTGGATTGTAGATCAACATTGAGGTGAATCAACAATGGATAGATAAAATTTACAAAATATGAGATTAGATTGGGCCTTCAGTCTTAAGATGAATTGTAATAAAGAAGCTTTAAATGGCTCAAATAAGATAAGCAACGAGAATAACCTGGAGTTTGGTAGCAGGCCTCAATAATGATAAATCGAAGTAGGAGTTATGGTATAATATTACCTACCTAAATACAATAAATTCACACGGATGGTTAACCAGGGCTATGAAACAAGATATAACAATAGTCATAACTTTAATAAAGTACCGAGCAAAGAAATTCAGTGCACCTATAGATGCCTAGAGGGACTTCTTGTCAAGTCATATATATGTTCCCAAAGTGAGGCATAAAGATTGTGATGATTCGAAAGGTCATCTTTTATTTTAGACCCCAATTTGGTATTTCGGGATCTTCAAAACCTTATTTTATTCCTCCTAAATTTGTGTACGCGGTACGAGCGTATTTCCGAAAAGCCCTTATGTGGAAATTTGAGAAAAATAATAATTTTTTCCCTCAAAAGTTGATTTTAGTTGACTTCGGTCAACATTTTGAGTAAACGAATCCAGACTCATATTTCGACAATCTCGGTGGGTCTGTAGCAAAATATGGGTCATGGGCATATGCCCATAATCAGATTCGGAGGTCCTTACCCCGAGTAATGAATTTAAAAAAAATCTAAGGATTTAAAGAAAATGATTAATGTTTTATCTAGTTGGTATTTGACCCGTATTTTGTTTCTAGGGCCCGGTACACGTTTGCTATAATATTTAAGTCATGTCTGTGAAATTTGGTAAAAATGGAGTTTATTTGACATGATTCGGGCATCCGGTTGAGAAAAGAGAAATTTCAAGTGTTCTTAAGAATTTCATGTGTTTTGGTATTAAATCCATAGTTTTAGATGCTATTTTGGCGATTTGATCATGCGAACAAGTTTGTATGATATTTGTGCATGTTTGGTTTGGAACCCCGAGTTTTGGATGGGCTACAAAATGTTTTGGAACATAGGAAAATTTGTTGGTATGAATGAACCTATTACAGGCCTCTGATCCGGCAATTGCGAGATCAGGCATCACAATTGCTAGCCCTTCAGGTTTCGCATTTTCGAGGCTTTCATCACAAATAAGAAACTTGGCCATGTAGTCTTCGCAGTTGCGAATATTTCTTTGCATTTGCGAGCTAAAACTGGAGAGGGCAGTGATCGCAAATGTGATCATTTTGTCGCATTTACGGAGGATCATGTTCGCAATTGCGAACTTACTTTCGCAATTGTGAAGGCAACAAATGTGTGGCAGACTTCACATTGCGAGCTTCACAATTGCTAAGCTCATGTCGCAAATGCGACATTTGCAGTTGTGTAAAAGGGACTTAGACGGGATTTTTTATTCATTTCCCAGATTTTCAAAACCTAAACTTCAAGAGGCGATTTTCCAAAGGCTAGTTCTTCCCCAAATCATAGGTAGATAATTCTTAACTCTTTTCTTTCTATCTTTCACTTCTTATAACAAGATTTCAACTTAAAATCTAGGATTTTCATGGTGGAATTGGGAATTTTTGGGTATAAATTAGGAATTTCAAAATTTGGGGAACTAGACCTCAAATTGAGGACAGATTGCAAAACCAATTGTATATCCGGGATCTCTGGTGAATGGGTAATCGGGTTTTGGTCCGAATTTCGTATTTTGACAAAGCGGGCCCGGAGTCAATTTTTGACTTTTTGGGGGGAAATGTTGGAAAACCTATAATTATGCATTAGGATTAATTTCTTTAGCGATAATTCATGTTATAAGTTAATTATGACTAGATACGAGTGGATTGGAGGTGCAAAATAGAGGAAAAGTGGTAATTGATCTTTGAGTTGGCTGTTGGCTAGAGGTAAGTTTAGTCTAATGTTAACTGGAGGGATTAGGGATCCCCGGCTTAATTCCTATGTGAAATTCCATGTGTGAGCAATAGGTGTGGTGACGAGTACCTATGCGCCGCCAAAATATTTGTTTAGCTTGTTCCCTTCCTCGTTCCTAATATATTGTCTTCATGTCTTAACTGTTACATACTTATTGGTGCTTTCATATCTAATTTCTTCTTGTTAAATGTTATTTTCTTTACTGAATGTATTAATTATTCCGTAGTTTCATTATATTACATTATTGGTTTAAGTTTGTTTATTGGTGCTTCATGGTACTTTTTGGTTGGTCTTTCTATGTATTATTAATTGAGTGAAGTTTCATAATGATATAGATTTCTATTTGCTTTGTTTTGAGGATTAAATATTGTGGAAGGTTTTGGGCCAAAATTGTAAAATTTATGTTTTTATTTTGTAATTGGTACTAATATGGTGGGATCGGGTTGCACGCCACAACATGAGAAATAAGGGTGATATATCGAGGAGGAATAAGGGTGAAATTGTGACGACCCAAAGGGTCATCACCTGTTTTCCTCATTTGTCCTGCGCTTCCGAGGCCTTGAAAACCTCATTTTATATTGCCTCGATGTACGTGCATAGCCCGGGCATGTAGCCGGAAAGATTTTGAGCTAGAATATGTGAATTCTATAAAAGATTTGGAGAAATTTGATATTAGTATTGATATAGTTGACTTCAGTCAATATTTTTGGTAAACGGACCCAAACCCGAGATCGGATGGTCCCGGAAGGTCCGTTGAAAAATATGGGACTCGGGCATGCGTCCGGAGTAGAATTCTGAGGCCTAGAGCCCAAGATATGAATTTTTCTGTTAAATTGTTTTTGCTAAAATTATTAAATGAAAATTGATTAAATAACCATGGTATCAGGCTCGTATTTTGGTTCTGACGCCCGGTACAAGTCTTAAATATTATTTAAGTACTTCCTGCAAAGTTTGACGACAATTGAACGTCGTTTGATGTGTTTTGAATCTTGAGTTCTAAATTTGAAAGTTTATGAAGTTAAAGGAAGAAAAACCATGAATGTGAGGCTTGATCTTATGAAAATAATGTTATAATGGAGATTTGATCGCGCGAGCATGTTCGTAGTATGTTTTTGAAGTTGTGTGCATGTTTGGTTTGGAGCCCGAGGGCTCGGGTAAAGATTTGATAGGCCGTTAGAGCAGATTTTGAAAAATAACACAGCTGGTATTTTTCCCCAGCTGATATTTTCGCAATTGCGAAGAATTACTCGCAATTACGAAGCGTTCCAGAAATAGGCTAAGTTCGCAAAAGCGAACAATAAGTCACAAATGCGAAAAGGCCCTTAAATGGTCTGGGTTCGCAAATGCGAACAAAGGATCGCAAATGCGAACTATATCTTGCAAATGCGAGGCTGACAGACTTGGGCCAAGTTCGCAAATGCGAGGGAAATAGTCAAAACTTGCTAAGTTCGCAATTGCAAACAAAGATTCACAATTCAGATATCCGCAGCTGTGCAATCTGATACTTAAATGAATTTTAAACCCTTTTTCTTCATTCTTTCAAAACCCAACACACCACACACGATTCTCCAAGAACAAGATCACTCCAAATCACTTCTAAGTCACTTTTTACTTAATTGTTTCAATTCCTAACATCATTAAACATATTTTCCAAGAGAAATCAAAGGTTTTCATGGTGGAAATTGTTGTTTTTGGGTAGAACCTAGGTTTTTCATGAATTGGGGAATTGGACCTCGATTTGAGGTCCGATTTCGAAAAAATCATATAATTGAACTCATGAGGGAATGGGTAACCAGATTTTGGTCCGAACCCCGAGTTTCAACCACGTGAGACTAGGGGCGTTTTGGGAAATTTTGGTTTAAACTTTGAGAAAACCATTTTTAAGCATCCAAACCAATTTATATAGTATTTATTAAAGTAATTGAACAAATTGTGCTTATATTCAAGCAAGTTGAAGGCTGAAATTCGAGGTAAAGCGATAATTGAAGGATAATTGGACTTCAAGGCTTAGAGGTAAGTGTTTGATCTATCCTAGCTTGAGGGAATAGGATTTAATGTGCTAATTGCCATGTGATCGAGTGCGGTGTATGGGATGTGGTGACGAGCATCCATACACTGGCGTCTAGCATGACTGTGAGTCGTTTGTTGACATATATTGTGTGTTAATATGGGATATTTTTAAGCCATAATCTTGAACCCTTGCCGGGTTGTGAAGTTAATTATTATATTCCCTTGTCGGGATTGTATTGTGAAGTTGATTATTATGTCCCTTGCCGGGACGGTTCATGTTAATTGTTTCATTCTTTGCCCCTAACTGTGATTGTTATTTGGGTGAAGGAAGAGTGATAATGCACAAAGGGTGATGTCGTGCCTTGTTTTATTGATTATGCACGAAGGATCATATCGTGCCTTGTTATTGATTATGCACGAATAATCATGCCGTGCCTTGTTTTATTGATTATGCCCGAAGGATCATGCCGTGCCTTGTTATTGATTATGCACGAAGGATCATGCCGTGACATGTTATACTGATTATGCATGAAGGAACATTCCGTACCGTTGTTATTTGAACCATGCACAAGGGATCATCGTGCTATGGATGTGAGGATGAGAGTAAAAGCACGAAGGGTGATACCGTGCACTTTTATTTGATTATTTGGTGAGGATGAGAGTAAAAGCACGAAGGGTGATGCCGTGCAACTAATTGAATTTCTTGTTTTTGTGATAGCTGTTTTTACTACACTCTGATTCTCTTTACTGATTTATTATATGTTGCTGATTATGTTTTCCCCTAGTATGATACTCCTTTATTAACTGTGTTACTTGATAATCATTTTATTTTGTGGTGTATACATATATAGAACTGCACAGGTTTATGTGAGTGTCTGGTCCTATGCTTGTCACTACTTCGCTGGGAAAGGCCAAGCACTTACCAGCACATGGGGTCGGATTGTGCTGATACTGCACTTCTGTGCATTTTTGCATAGGTCCAGGTTTCGAGCACGAGTAGCAGTAGCAGTAGAGTACTTGTGGGATATCTGTGCTTTCCGAGACCGAGTTAGCTTGCAGGCGTTCGCATGCCCAGCGTCTCTTATATTTATTTTTGTTTATTGTTGTGGTCTCATTGTTCCGAGACAGATGGATGTTCAATACTTTTTCAGACCATTATGTGTAGTTATTCCTTAGTAGTTCGTCAGTTGGTGACTCCACATCTTGGGTAGAGAATTATATCATTTTCTTTACATTATTATTATTCATCTCTATTTCGAAAGACTTCCGCATTTAAAAAATTGACTAATTATTTCTTGTTATTAAATATGAGAACAAAAATGATGGTATGAATAGGAAAACGTTGAATAAATTGACTTGTCTAGTTACCACGAGTAGGCACCATTACAATCCCGATTATGGGGCAAAATCCGGGTCGTAACAAGTTGGTATCAGAGCCCGAGGTTACATAGGTCTCACCACTCATGAACAAGCTTAGTAGAGTTTCAGGGGTAGGTACAGAAATGTCTGTACTTGTCCTACAGAGTCTATTGAGTTAGGAAAAATTCTCTCATTTGTTCCTTCTTGTCGTGCGATATGTTCCTCAAATACTGATTGAATTTCTACTCTGTCCTTTTGCAGATGGTGAGGACACGCGCTTCTTCATCCGCTGAGCAGCAGCCTGAGCCCCAGGCAGCTCCCGTGAGGGGCAGGGGCCGAGGTCGTATTGGAGCCCGTCGTAGGGGCAGAGTTCAGCCCCAGGCAGCGATTCCAGAGGTGCAGCCTCATGTTGAGATTGGTGAGGAGGTTCCAGCCCCAGCAGCTCCAGTGGGCCCTACTCAGGTCCTAGGGTAGGTCTTATTTACCCCGGATCTTCGGGAGGCTCTGGTCAGGATAGCGGGTTTTATGGACAGCGTTCCCAGAGCAGGCTTATTACCAATTGCACCAGCCGCTTCTCAGGCTGGAGGAGGGGTCCAGACTCTTGTTGCACGTACTTCGGAGCCAGTAGCTCCCCGACCTCAGGCACCAGTAGTTCAGCCAACTGTGGCCACTCAGTCAGGCACCACAGCTCAGGCCAGAGATGGAGCGGCAATGACTTCGGATGCTTTATGGAGACTTGATCGGTTCTCCAAGCTGTTTACCACTACTTTCAGCGGTGCCATGTCAGAGGATCCCCAGGAATTCTTATTCAGTTGCCATGAGATTCTCAAGACTCTGGGAATAGTGGAATCTAATGGAGTTGATTTCTGAACATTCAGGCTTTCAGGATCCGCCAAAACTTGGTGAAGAGATTACCTTTTAACTCGACCAGCAGGGTCCCCGGCTTTAACATGGGACCAGTTTGCGAAGTTATTTCTGGAGAAGTTTCTCCATGTTACCCAACGGGAGGCACTTCGGAGGCAGTTTGAGTGCCTCTAGCAGAGTACTATGACTATTACCCAGCATGAAACAAGGTTTGTTGATCTGGCACATCATGCGGTTGTGATATTCCCCACAGATCGGGAGAGGGTCCGCAGGTTTATAGATAGGATAAATCAGTCGATTAGACTTCAGATGGCATTGGGAGTTAGGAATGTTTTCAGGAAGCATCTAATGCAGCTCGTAGAGTTGAGATGGATCTTGCTCGGGGAGGTGGTTATCCTTCAGACAAGAGGCCTCGTCATTCTGGCAGATTTAGTGGTACTTCTTCTGGAGGCAGGGATTCTTATGATAGAGACCAGTCTTCCAGGCCTTTTCAGTCAGCCCTCCAGGCTTCGCAGGGTGGTCCAGGTGATCGTGAGGTTCGTTAGCAGTATTCAGATTAGCCTCTCATCAGTGCTCAGCCTCTTTAGAGTGTACGTGGGGGCCATTCAGGTCGTCAGGGCCAGTAGTCCCATCAGCCAAAATGTTGTTACGGTTGTGGTGACCCAGGTCATCTTGTCAAGTTTTGCCCTCGAACGATGGGCAACACTCAGCAGCGGGGTCCTCGTCCCATGATTCAAGCCCCAGCTGACCCACAGCCTGCCCAGCCAGCCAGAGGCGGGGGCAAAGATCGTAGATGTGGAGGTCGAGATCGGTGGAGGTCGAGACCGTCCCGCCAGAGGTAGAGGTCAGCCGGCGGATGATCGTCCAAGAGACATAGTTCAGAGAGGTGGTGTCGATCCCCGATTTTATGCTTTACCGGCTAGGCCAGAGGCAGAGGCGTTAAATGTTGTGATTACAGGTACCATTCTGGTTTGCGATAGAGATGCCTCAGTATTATTTGACCCTGGGTCTACATATTCATATGTGTCTTCCTACTTTGCACCATGCCTGGCCGTGCCTAGCTATGCCCTGGTTATTCCTGTTTATGTGTCTACACCAGTGGGCGACTCTATAGTAGTCGACCGGGTGCATCGTTCATGCGTGGTTATATTCGGGGGTCTTGAGACCCATGTTGATTTATTAATATTAGACTTGGCAGATTTCGATGTCATAATAGGGATGGACTGGTTGTCCCCGTATCATGCTATCTTAGATTGTCATGCCAAGACAGTGACATTGGCCTTGCCAGAATCACCCCGACTAGAGTGGAGAGGGACCTCAGGCCACTCCGTTGGAACTGTTATTTCCTATGTTAAGGCTCGACGCATAGTCGACAAGGGGTGTCTAGCTTATTTGGCATATGTTCGTGATTCCAGCGCAGTATAACCACGCATGAACGATGCACCCGGTCAACTACTATAGAGTCGCCCACTGGTGTAGACACATAATTATTAATATTAGACTTGGCAGATTTCGATGTCATAATAGGGATGGACTGGTTGTCCCCGTATCATGCTATCTTAGATTGTCATGCCAAGACAGTGACATTGGCCTTGCCAGAATCACCCCGACTAGAGTGGAGAGGGACCTCAGGCCACTCCGTTCGCATTGTTATTTCCTATGTTAAGGCTCGACGCATGGTCGAGAAGGGGTGTCTAGCTTATTTGGCATATGTCCGTGATTCCAGCGCGGAAATTCCTTCTATTGGTTCAGTTCCTATTGTACGGGAGTTTCTCAAGGTTTTCCCTTCAGACCTGCCGGGCATGCCACCCGACAGGGATATTGATTTCTGTATTGATCTGGCACCGGGCACTCAACCCATCTCTATTCCACCCTATTGTATGGCCCCACCGGAGTTAAAGGATTTAAAAGATTAGTTGCAAGACCTTCTAAAAAAGGGCTTTATCAGGCCCAGTATTTCTCCATGGGGTGCACCTGTGTTATTTGTGAAGAAGAAGGATGGCTCGATGAGGATATGTATCGATTATCGGCAATTGAACAAACTGATGATAAAGAACAAGTATCCACCGCCGAGGATTGATGATTTGTTTGACCAGCTCCAAGGAGCAAGGGTATTCTCAAAAATAGACTTGAGGTCAGGCTACCATCAGCTGAAGATCAGAGCGACTGACATTCCTAAGACAGCCTTTTGCACTAGGTACGGGAACTATGAATTCTTAGTCATATCTTTCGGGTTGACCAATGCTCCAGCAGCATTCATGGAGTTGATGAATCGGGTATTCGGCCTTATCTAGATCTGTTTGTGATAGTCTTTATAGACGATATCTTGGTATACTCCCGCGGCCTGGAAGAGCACGAGCAGCACCTCGGAGTGGTTCTTTAGACTCTAAAGGATAACCAGCTATATGCCAAGTTTTCCAAATGCGAGTTCTGGTTGAACTGGTTACATTTTTGGGCCATATCGTGTCATTAGAGGGTATTCAGGTAGACCCAAAGAGGATTAAGGTAGTCAAGAATTGGCCTCGACCAACTTCAGTGACCGAGATCTGGAGTTTCTCGGGGTTTGCAGGTTACTACTGTCGATTTGTAGAGGGGTTCTCTTCTATTATAGCCCCGATGACCAGGTTGACCCAGAAGGGTGCCCAGTTCAAGTGGTCAGATGAATGTGAGGCGAGCTTTCAGAAGCTCAAGACAGCCTTGACTACAACACCAGTATTGATATTACCTACGGGTGCAGGGCCTTATAGAGTTCACTGTGTTGCATCCCGTACGGGGCTTGGAGTGGCATTGATGCAGGATGGCAAGGTTATTGCTTATGCTTCGAGACAGTTGAAAATCCATGAGAAGAAATATTCGGTTCATGATCTTGAGCTGGCAGCAGTGGTTCATGCCTTAAAAATCTGGAGGCATTATCTATATGGTGTGGCGTTTGAGGTGTACACGGATCACAAAAGCCTACAGTATTTATTCAAGCAAAATGAGTTGAATTTGCGACAGAGGAGATGGTTAGAGTTGCTGAAAGACTATGATGTTACTATCCTATATCACCCAGGTAAGGCCAATGTGGTGGCCGATGCGCTGAGTAGAAAGTCTACCAGTATGGGTAGTCTCGCTTACATTCCGGTCAGTCAGAGACCACTTGCTCTAGATGTCCAGGCCTTAGCCAATCGGTTCGTGAGACTAGACATTTTTGAGCCTATCAGGGTGTTAGCCTGCACGGTCACTCGTTCTTCTCTATTAGAGCGTATCTGTGAGAGGCAATTTGATGATCCTCATTTACGTGACTTGAGGGATACTGTACAGCGGGGATATGCCACGAAGGTAACTCTAGATGTTGACGGAGTATTGACATTGCAGGGGCAAGTTTGTGTGCCCAATGTGGAGGGGATTCGAGAGTTGATCCTAGAGAAGTCCCACAGTTTGCGGTATTCTATTCACTCTGGCGCCGCGAAGTTGTATCAGGACTTACGGCAGCACTATTGGTGGCGTAGGATGAAGAACGACATCGTTGCGTATGTTGCTCGGTGTCTAAACTATCAGCAGGTGAAATATGAGCACCAGAGGCCTGTGGTGTATTCCAGAGAATTGAAATTCTCGAGTGGAAATGGGAGCAGATTACAATTGACTTCCTTACTGGACTTCCTTTGACTCGGAGGAGATTTGATGCTATTTGGGTCATTGTTGATAGGTTGACCAAGTCAGCACACTTCATTTCAGTATCCGTCTCCTACTCATCGGAGAAGCTAGCAGAGATTTACATCAGGGAGATTGTTCGCCTTCATGGGGTGCCGGTGTCTATTATCTCAGATAGGGGTACGCAGTTTACCTCGCGGTTCTGGAAAGTGGTCCAGCAGGAGTTAGGCACCCAGGTTTAGTTGAGTACATCTTTCCATCCTCAGACGGACGGTCAGTCCGAGAGGACTATTCAGATCCTAGAGGACATGCTCCGAGCTTTTGTCATTGATTTTGGAGGCTCGTGAGACCAGTTTCTGCCATTAGCAGAGTTCGCCTACAACAACTACCAGTCTAGTATTCAGATGGCTCCATATGAAGCGTTGTATGGTAGGCGATATCGGCCTCCAGTCGGATGGTTTGAGCCGGGAGAGGCTTGGTTGCTGGGTACAAACTTAGTTCAGGAGGCCTTAGACAAGGTCAAGACTATCCAGAAGAGATTGCGTTCAGCTTAGTCCAGACAGAAGACTTATGCGGATCGTAAGGTCCGAGATGTAGATTTCATGGTTGGTGAGCGGGTATTGCTCCGGGTGTCGCCTATGAAGGGCGTGATAAGGTTCGGAAAGAAGGGCAAGCTCAGTCCTAGGTATTTTGGTCCATTTGAGATTCTGGACCGAGTGGGAGAGGTGGCTTACAGACTAGCACTTCCACCTATCTTATTAGCCGTACATCCAGTTTTTCATGTATCTATGCTTCGGAGGTAGCACGGCGAACCCACACATGTGTTAGACTTCAGTATTGTCCAATTGGACAATGATCTATCTTACGAGGAGGAGCCGGTGGCCATTCTAGACCGGCAGGTTCGATAGTTGAGGTCAAAGAGTTTTCCTTCTGTGTGTGTTCAGTGGAGAGGTCAGCCTCCTGAGGCATCGACCTGGGAGTCCGAGTCTGATATGCAGAGCCGTTACCCACATTTGTTCCCCGACTAAGGTAATTCCTTCTCTTGTCCGTTCGAGGACGAACAGTTGTTTTAGAGGTGGAGGATGTGATGACCCAAAGGGTCATCACCTATTTTCTTCATTTGTTCCGCACTTTTGAGGCCTTGAAAACCTTATTTTTATATTGCCTTGATGTACGTGCATAGCCCGGGCATGTAGCCGAAAAGATTTTGCGCTAGAATATGTGAATTTGATTAAAACTTTGAAGAAATTTGATATTAGTACTGATATAGTTGACTTCGGTCAATATTTTTGGTAAACGGACCCGAACCCGAGATCGGACGGTACCCGAAAGGTCCGTATGAAAAAATGGGACTCGGGCATGCGTCCGAAGTCGAATTCCGAGGCCTAGAGCCAAATATATGAATTTTTCTGTTAAATTGTTTTTGCTGAAATTATTAAATGAAAATTGATTAAATGACCATGATATCGGGCTCGTATTTTGGTTCCGATGCCAGGTACAAGTCTTAAATATTATTTAAGTACTTCTTGCAAAGTTTGATGACATTTGAACGTTGTTTGATGTGTTTTGAACCTTGAGTTCCAAATTTGAAAGTTTATGAAGTTAAAGGAAGAAAAACCATGAATTTGAGGCTTGATCTTATGAAAATGATGTTATAATGGCGATTTGATTGCGCGAGCAAGTTCGTAGTATGTTTTTGAAATTGTGTGCATGTTCGATTTGGAGCACGAAGGCTCGGGTAAAGATTTGATAGGCCGTTAGAGCAGATTTTGAAAAATAACACAACTGGTATTTTTCCCCAGCTGATATCTTCGCAATTGCGAAGAATTACTCGCAATTGCGAAGTGTTCCAGAAATAGGCTAAGTTCGCAAAAGCGAAAAATAAGTCTCAAATTCAAAAAGGCCCTTAAATGGCCTGGGTTCGCAAATGCGAACAAAGGATCGCAAATGCGAAGATGCGCAAGAAGCCTCAAGTTGGCAAATGCGAACTATATCTCACAAATGCGAGGCTGACAAACATGGGCCAAGTTCGCAAATGCGAACGGTTTCTCGCAAATGCAAGGTAAATAGTCAAAACCTGCTAAGTTTGCAATTGAGAACAAATATTCGCAATTCCCATATCTGCAGCTGTGCAATCTGATACTTAAACGAATTTTAAACCATTTTTCTTCATTCTTTCAAAACCCAACACACCACACACGATTCTCCAAGAACAAGATCACTCCAAATCACTTGTAAGTCACTTTTTACTTAATTCTTTCAATTCCTAACATCATTAAACATGTTTTCCAAGAGAAATCAAAGGTTTTCATGGTGGAAATTGTTTTTTTGGGTAGAACCTAGGTTTTTCATGAATTGGGGAATTGGACCTCGATTTGAGGTCCGATTTCGAAACAAATCATATAATTCAACTCGTGAGGGAATAGAAAACCGGATTTTGGTCCGAACCCCGAGTTCCGACCACGTGGGACCAGGGGCGTTTCTGGAAATTTTGGGTTAAACTTTGAGAAAACCATTTTAAGCATCCAAACCAATTTATATAGTATTTATTAAAGTAATTGAGCCAATTGTGCTTAGATTTGAGCAATTTGAAGGCTGAAATTCGAGGTAAAGCAATAATTGAAGGATAATTGGACTTCAAGGCTTAGAGGTAAGTGTTTGATATATCCTATCTTGAGGGAATAGGATTTAATGTGCTAATTGCTATATGATCGAGTGTGGTGTATGGGCTGTGGTGACGAGCATCCATACACTAGTGTCTAGCATGACCGTGAGTCGTTTGTTGACATATATTGTGAGTTAATGTGGGATGTTTTTAAACCATAATATTGAACCCTTGATGGGTTATGAAGCTAATTATCATATTTCCTTGCCGGGATTTTATTGTGAAGTTGATTATTGTATCCCTTGCCGGGATGGTTCATGTTAATTGTTTCATTCTTTGCCCTTAACTGTGATTGTTATTTGGGTGAGGAAGAGTGATAATGCACCAAGGGTGATTCCGTGCCTTGTTTTATTGATTATGCAGGAAGGATCATGCCGTGCCTTGTTATTGATTATGCACGAAGGATCATGTTGTGCCTTGTTTTATTGATTATGCACGAAGGATCATGTCGTGCCTTGTTATTGATTATGCACGAAGGATCATGTCGTGCCTTGTTATACTGATTATGCACGAAGTAACATTCTGTGCCGTTGTTATTTAAACCATGCACGAAGGATCATGCCGTGTCATGGATGTGAGGATGAGAGTAAAAGTATGAAGGGTGATACCGTGCACTTTTATTTGATTATTTGGTGAGGATGAGAGTAAAAGCACGAAGGGTGATGCCGTGCAACTAATTGATTTTCTTGTTTTGGTTATATCGGTTTTTACTACACTCTGATTCTCTTCACTAATTTATTATATGTTGCTGAATGTGTTTTCCCCCAGTATGATATTCCTTTATTAACTGTGTTACTTGATAATCCTATTATTTTGTGGTGTATACATGTATAGAACTGCACAGGTTTATGTGAGTATCTGGTCCTAGGCTTGCCACTACTTCGCCAGGATAGGCCAGGAACTTACAAGCACATGGGGTCGGATTGTGCTGATACTGAACTTATGTGCGTTTTTGCACAGGTCCAGGTTTCGAGCAGGAGCAACAGTAGCAGTAGAGTACTTGTGGGATTTCTGTGCTTTTTGAGACCGAGGTAGCTTGCAGGCGTTCGCATGCCCAGCGTCTCTTATATTTATGTTTGTTTATTGTTGTGGTCTCATTGTTCCGAGACAGACGGATGTTCATTATTTTTTTTAGACCATTATGTGTAGTTATTCCTTAGTAGTTCGTGAGTTGGTGACTCCACATCTTGGGTAGAGGATTATATTAGTTGCTTTACATTATTATTATTCATCTCTATTTCGAAAGACTTCCGCATTTAACAAATTGAGTAATTATTTCTTGTTATTAAATATGAGAACAAAAATGATGGTATGAACAGGAAAACGTTGAATGAATTGGCTTGCCTAGCTACCACGAGTAGGCCCCATCACGATCCCAATGATGGGGGAAAATCCGAGTCATGACAGAAATGTGATTGTCTGGTGAGATCGGGTTGCGCGCTGCAATAGGAGTAATAAGAGTGGACAGGTGGGATCGGGTTGCAAGCTGTAACAAAGGGAATAAGGGTGATATATTGATGAGCAATAAGGGTAAACTAGTGGGTCCGGGTTGCACACCAGAACAGGAGCAATAAGGGTGAATGTTTATATGGTTTATGATGATATAGTGGGATCGGGATGCGCGCTGCATCATTTTGTTGTTTATGTATTCTTCCTCTGTTGTAATGTTATTCTGTAGCGATGTAACTCTCTTAAGGATTGGTTATAGCTGAGTACTTACAAGATAATTGAGTTCCGTATTTATATGTGTTGCAAGTTACTGTTCCTCGTTCTATACTTTCTTTTGCTTTATTATACACTGTATGCAGGTCATATTGTAAATACACCGCCATAGCTTTGTCACCAACTAGTCGAGGCTAGGATCGACACTTACCAGTACATGGATTTGGTTGTACTAACACTGTACCCTGCACTTTTTGTGCAGATTTTGGAGTTGGTCGTGGCTGATTGAGAGGTAGGTTGCAGGCATTCATTTAGGAGACCCAATGTAGTCTTGCAGGCATCCACAGGCCCTGCAGTCCCCTCATATTTTTCTACATTCCTATTTTATCTTCTTTCGAGACAGATGTACTTTTCTTTCAGACTAATACATGTAGATATTCTTAGTATGTTCATGGTTTGTGACAGCTATTTCTGGGTGGTAATAGTTTCGGTATTGTTAAAAGTATATGGATAACTGGCTTATTGTGTACTTACGCATCTATTTCAGTGTGATTTATCTTTGTTAATTTTAACTATAAAATTTAAAGGAAAAAGATGAATATAACCCTAATGTTGGCTTGCCTAGCGAGTGCGATGTTACGCTCCATCACTGTCCCGGCAGTGGAAAATTTGGGTTGTGACAAAGATGGGCTAAAAAACTGGAGAAAATAAGAGAGAAGAATCGCATGGGTGCACTTACAAAGTCGGAGTCGTACATGCTCCGTGATAAATGGTAGAAATAGTTACAAGATTGGAAAGATTCCGACCATGCGTTGTGGTGTGAGAAAGAGGCCTAAAGGGGGGAACGCCCTCGCCATTGGAATTATTCACAGAATAGTTGCCTGGATGGCACGGAGAGTACTAAAGTATTCGGAAGACATAAGCTATGAAAATGATAAGTGCATCAATCAATATTCGAGGACGAATGTTCCAAAGGGGGATATGATGTTACACCCCATATTTTCGTACTTGAATTATGCCATAAGTAAATTGACGGAAGCTCGAAAAAAGAGATGTTACATCCCGCATTTTCGTACGTTAAAGTTTCATCATAAGTTAATCGATGTAAGTTTGGGATTGAGATTATTTTGATATTATAAGCATTATGTTATTTCAAACAAGTGAAAATTCATGAAGGTGAGAGGGTAAGCAAATCGAAGAAAATAAATTTCGTCAAAGTTTAATATTATAGGATAAAATACGGTCCGAACGGTAATACCATTGTTTATGGACTAGTACCATACAAGGTACTACTTGACCTTGATAGTAAGGTGTATAAGGTATGTTAAAAATGAGTAGTAGTTTAAGTAATTTGGCAAAATTCTTAATTATATGGATAATTGAGTAATTTTGAATTTTTAAGTGGGAGAGTAACTTATAATTAAGAAATTATTGGATAAGAATTTAATCCTTACACATGGAAGCCGAAAAAATGTGACTCTTAAAGCTCACATATAGGTGTAATGTTTAGAATAATAGTTGGCCAAGTCATCCACAATTACGGGGGCCATATCCACACGTAAGATATCTCAAATTAATATATAACCAACATAAATAACATTAGCCATTCTAGTATGAATATGCACATGTAAGATATCTCAAATTCATAAATAACCAACATAATAACCTTAGCCATGTCACATAAGCACACAAGATCTTCAACAATTCAAAGCAACGTTGTTGGGCCCAAGTTTAGTTGAAGTTTTGAAGATTGACAAATGAACTCAGTGATGGACTTGATCCATCTGGTGAGACACTGTGTTTATCAACCATTGCATATGAGATGCACATGAGTAAGATATGCCTTACAGATCAATCAACAATATCTTCTGAACTGATCAAAAAGATTGTATTTGGGATAAGGAGAATAGTCTCCTTATGAGAAGAGAACACAATCATAATCAAGGATAAGGGTTGGAGTAGTTTCTATTGTTCAAGGACTCAAATTCGTCTAAGGATCGGCAATTGAGTCTCAACCAAACTCTGATTACTAACTCAATAAATAATTGAGTTTCTTCTCTTTTACAGGCATTGCACATACGCAGAAGTTAAACTAAATTGAGATCAAAAGAGCAAAGCAATTTTGCAAGAAATTTATTTGAGATTTAAGTGTGCATTCCTGAAGCTACTTGAACGAGATAGATTAACCAGTTCCATTGTGTTTATTCTTAGTCTAGTTTAATTGTAGTATGTGATTTTGAATTTGTACCTCTCAGCTTTCATAGAAGAATTAGTATTAGGAATTTTATGTATTCAAGTTAGATTTAACTTGAAAGTGTCACAGCAATTGAGGCTGTGTGCAACACAAGGATTAGAGTTAATCCTTAAGTTTACAAAGAGTTTTTGAAAATGCTGTTTTGGCTCATTGATTTTAGTGGAAGTTTGGAAAAGTCCTACTAAGTAGTAGGTCGTGTTTTTTTCACCTTTTGAGCCAGGTATTTTTCACGTAAAAATCTCTGTGTTATTGAATTTCTATTATTTTAATTCTGCAAATAGTAGCTGTTAGAATACCTAGAAGAGCCAGGTTTTTCTAGATTGAAATTCGGTACTACATAAATCACCTCCCCCCTCTTGTGTGGTATTGACGTTTAAAATATCGATTGGTATCAAAGCATGTTATCCTTGAAGCGGCTAATACTTTATGAAAGATCAACAGGAGTGCACCACCTGGTAACTAGGAAGGGCAATTCACTGTTAGGCCTCCACTCATCAATGGTCTCCACTACTCCTAGTGGAATGAGAGACCACATTATGGGAGAGGATTATGAGCTTTGGGACATCATCATTGATGGTCCTTTAGCCACAACAAAGAAGTCTGCTGAAGGAGTGGAGGTTCCAAAGACTACAACTGACTGCACTGCTGAAGACTTAAATAAGTGGGAAAAGAAGGCCAAGAAATGGCTAGTATATGGACTTGGTCCAGATGAGTACAGCAGGATCCAAAGTGATAATTCTGCCAAGGAAATTTGGGATATACTGCAAGTGGCCCATGAAGGAACACCTCAGGTGAAGAGGTCAAGAGGAACTCTGTTGTATTCTTAACATAAGAACTTCACTATGAAGGATAGAGAAACCATCTAAGAGATACACACTAGGTTCACTAAACTGACAAATAGACTTAAGTCCCTTGGGATGACTATCCTGGAAGAAGACAAGGTTGAGAAGATCTTAACAAGAGTTCTGCCAGTTTACTGGGAAAGCAAAATCACAACTATTCAGGAATCCGAGAATACTGCTATCCTAAACTGGATGAACTGATTGGGAATCTTACTGCCTATGAACTAAGAAGGCAAACTATAAAGATGGATGCTCCCAAAAAAGAAAGAAGTTTGGCTCTCAGGATCTCAGAAGGTTCTGATCTGGAAGATGATGAAATGGCCATGATCACTAGGGATTTCAAAAAGTATCGTATGAGAGGAAAGGGCCCTTCAAGAGGAACAACCTTTAACAAACCTAGGGCTCCTGAGAAATAGACAAATGATGGTTGCTTCAAGTGTGGAAAGACTGATCACATGATCCAAAATTGTCCTCAATGGGAGATTGAGTGGAAGAAAGAAAGGGCAGATAGAAGGAACATGAAGAAGGAACAGGTTCAACCAAGAAGGAACAAAGAATCAACAAAAGCTATGGTTGCTACATGGGGAGAAACCTCATATGAGGATTCAGAAAATGAAGCTGAAGATGAGCAAGATCTTATGGCCATCGGAGAATCAGAGGATGAACAAGAGGCCCAAGTGAAAAGGAGTAGCCAAATATAGTACATGGATAGTGGCTGCTCAAAACATATGAACAGGAACAAGGACCAATTCATTTCACTTGAGAACCTAAAGGAGGTAATGTCTTATTTGGAAATGGTAAGAAATGTGAGATCATTGGGGTTGGAAAGGTAGGAAATACAGACTTCATTCCATTGAGAATGTCTATTTGATAGATGGATTGAAATATAGCCTGATAGGTGTGTCACAACTGTGTGATGAGGTAATCTTGCAGCTTTCACCTCTATCAAATGCTTTGTGATTAACCTTACGACTGACAAGATTATTTTGTAGGGAATACGAGTTAACAATATTCACATTTTAGATTTGTCAACTCTTTCTGAAAAAGAACTTCACTTGTTTAACTGTGTTAGTTAATGATCCTCTCCTATGGCACAAAAGACTTAGTCACGCCAGTCTAAATCAACTGAATAAATTAGTCTCCAAGGACTTAGTGATAGGGCTACCTAATATCAAGTTCAAGGAAGACAAAGTTTGTTAGGCATGTGCAAGGGGGAAGCAGGTAAGGTCATCCTTCAAACCCAAGAAAATGGTAAGTACGTCCAAGACGTTGGAATTGGTTCATATGGATCTTTGTGGTGCAATGAGAACCATAAGCAGAGGTGGAAAGAAATATGTAATGGTACTTGTTGATGATTATTCTAGATTTACCTGTGTACTGTTTCTAACCTCTAAAGATGAAGCATTTTAAATGTTCACTGCTTTTGTTAGAAAAACGAGGACACAATTAGGAAATCAACTTATATCCATTAGGTATGATCATGGAACTAAATTTGAAAATGCAAAATTTGCTAAAGTTTGTGATGAAAATGGTATATATCATAACTTCTCTGCTCCTAGGACACCTCAGAAAAATGGGGTAGTTGAAAGGAATAACAGGACCCTTGAGGATATGGCAAGGACCATGCTCCTTTCTAGTAAACTACCTCACAGCTTCTGGGCATAGCCTATAAACACTGCATGCTACCTAATCAATAGATTCAAGAATAGACCTCTTGTAGAGAAAACTCCCTATGAGTTACTTAAAAGGAGAAAACCAAACATATCCCATCTTAGGGCTTTTGGTTGCAAGTTCTATGTGCAGAATAATGGCAAAGACTCCCTAGGTAAGTTTGATCCCAGAAGTGATGAGGGAGTACAAGTTTGATCCCAGAAGTGATGAGGGAATATTCTTGGGATATTATTCACATAGTAAAGCATATAAGGTGTTCAATAAAAGAACTTTGTGCATAGAAGAAAGTGTACATGTTGTATTTGATGAAACCTTTCTGAGAGAGAGGAACATGAAGATGAAGCCATTGGAATGGTGAAACAACTGACTAAAGCTACAACACAAGTCAAAGTGGCATCAAAGAAAGGAACAGGTGATGGAACAAGTCCTTTCACTCTGGGCAGCCTGACAGGGGAAACTAATCTAAGAGAAATTAAACAAAATTCTCTACAGGAACCTGTCCTTGAACCCCTTCCTCGGCAATAGAATAATGAAAAAACATCTAGCAGGAACCAATTGGTTGGGAAGTCTTATAATTACCTGAGTTCTCTTCCCATTGAGAACATTATTAATGATCCAACATATGGAGTCAAAACTAGATCTCAACTGAAAAATCTATGTTCATTTGATGCATTTCTGTCACTCATTAAACCCAATAATGTTGTTAAGGCTTTGCAGGATACAGATTGGGTCAATGTTATGTAGGATGAACTCAATCAATTTGAAAAATAGTCAAGTCAGGAATTTGGTTAAAAGAACCAAGGACATATCAGTCATTGGGACAAAATGGGTCTTCAGGAACAAACTAGATAAAGATGGAACAGTTACAAGAAACAAGGCAAGGATGGTGGTTCAAGGCTACAGTCAAGAGGAAGGCATTGACTATGATGAGTGTGAGCACGTGATTTTTGCCTTACCTGAGAAGTACTCCCAGAAAATTCAAAATAAAATAGCTTCATGTTGGGCATGATTTTTGTGATTTTTTGTGTTATTTTTATCTTACATTTGCATTTTTGTGTGTGCGTGTTCATTTATTTAAATTAGTAAAATACAAAAATATACATTATGTTTTTGCATTTTTTTTAGTGTTTAATATCAAAATTGTGCGATTTACATTTAAGTGATATGTAATTATGTAGGATAATTGTAGTAAAATTAATTGTGTTATAAGTTAATATATATATATATATATATATATATACATATACATATGATACATCATGGAGTCTAGTTGTAAGACATGGGATTCGGATTGGGCCAAAATCCAATTCAATATGACCTGGCCCAAACCACTGGACCGGCCCACCCTCACCTTTGATCGATCTGAGCCGTTCAGATCATCTGATCCAACGGCTCCGATTGATCCATTCAGTTCAGTATACCAAACACCCCCCAGACCCCTCTTTCATTTTTCATTTTCACCTTCGTCTCTCGCCCTTAGAGATCAGCCTCATCGCCGCCGTGAGCCGCCGTGCTCCGCCTGCCGGAAATTGCCTCACGGCGGTTCCGGTAGGCCAATGGCCACCATCTTAACACCAAATCTTCTCCTCACCTCCCCCATTACGAATCCATCATTCCCTTACCTCGAATCATTCCGGAAATCTTCGAATCTTCATTTGAAGATTCGAGTCAAATTTGAAAACATGCCAAACCTCACCAAAATCACACCATAGCTTCCCCTCACCTCCCTCATACCCCTACAGGCTGTAGTTTTGTTCGAATCTTGTTGGAACTAGTCGAGCCCCAAAATCGCGGCTATGAACCCTAAATTCGATGCTTGCCTAATTGAGGTCTAATAGACCTTAATTGGGATGTTTTCACTATTGAAAACATCTCAATTAAGGTCCATTGGCCTCAAAGAACAAAGGTCCAAGCCAAGTTGAATCCAAGATGGGTCCGAGGCTCGTTCGAATGCGATTTTTCTCCTCACGTGGTATCTCTCTTTTCTTTCTTCATATTTAATGTGTTAATCATGGGAATTGTTTGTCCTTTGTTTCCTCTTTTAATTCTCTGCTTTGTTCTTCATCTCCCAAGACCTTTATTTGGTCAAATTTGCATTCCGATTAGTTGTTCGAATGTGCTCGTCATAGGATAGTTACTCGTTTCGATTAGCGTCGTCGAATATTTGTTTCTCATTTTTTGCCGAGATTTTCAGAATCATTGTTTGGCCAATTAAATTGTTATCATTGTTATATATTGTAATTGATTAGATGCCGTCATCTGATTGCATAAGTTGAGTTGTTTGAAATACCATACAGTGATTAGCACCCTTGGATTGAATAGGGTTGTTTGATTAATCTGAAACTGAAATTAGGACTCAAATTAGCTAAATAGGAATCAAGGTTTAACATTTAGAGTATCTTAGTGTCCTGCACATGGGGCTAATCAGTGGAACCTGCTGTCACCAGCAGAGCACTTAGCCATGTCTGGACAGAGGTTACTATTTAACTAATTAAACCCACAATTGACAAAACTTAGTGGCTGAAGCAGAGGGAGCAATAGGACTGGCAGAGCATGGTTTGGCAGAGATAAGAGTGGGCAAGGGTAGTAGTTAATTGGTGGCAGGCATTCAGGAGGGGATTGAAAAAAGCTATAAGTGTAGGATTGGAAAGCATGAAAAGGGGACAGTTTTATATATCCGGAAGTGAGACCTGGAGAGCAAAGAAGAGTGATAGAAGGCATTTTTGGAGAAATACTCTAGGAAATACAGTGAGAGTAGGGAAGATAGACAGACGAATAAGCAGAAATACACACACACATACACATTGTGTCACTGTTCCATTGTAAAGGTCGTTGTTGTTGTTATTCAGTTGTTGTAGAGATTGTTTGCTTGCTGCTGTGTGTTGTCGAGGTTGGTGGTGTTGGTTTGTTGCTGTTGCTCCTGTGGTTGCTGCTATTTGTTGCTGTTGGTTTGTGTTGTTGCGGTGGCTATTGTTGTTGCTGTTTTGTTGTGGAGGGCATTGTTGTGGGGGTTGTTGTTGCATGTTTCTGTTTGTCTCATTGGTTTCCTGGCTGGAGTTTACACGGATTTTCTCCCATCTACTTCTGGGTCAACTGTTTTGCTGGTCGTGGGTCTTTTCTTTACTCTTCGTCGCTGGTTGTTGCTGTTTAGTTGGCTGTTGTTGTTGCTGTCTGCTAGCTGCCAAACGCTAGAAGTTATCACTGACTCACCTCCATATTTTTGATTTTTCGAACTCCAGGTATGTGTTTTCGAGACTGGCTTGGTGTAACTTCAAATTGAAATGCTGAATTGGAAAATGTTCAACCGTTGGCCTGTTGTAGAGCATGTTCAAATATGATATTAGAATATACATTAGGAGATGTGTACACGTCTATTCTTACCTCATATTTGTACTTACATTATGCTAGAAATGGGACTGTTTTTATGAAAAACACTAAACCAAGTATATAGCTTGCGAATGTTATATCTAGAAGTGTTGATCTAAAAAAAATGCCAAGCTATATTGCTAATGTTGGCTCAAGCCAGTGAAGTAGGAGATATGTATAAACTAGAAACCAATCCAGGTTCCTTTCAAGATAAAATTAGAAGCGAAGTTGAAGCATATTAATATAAATCATACATTACCCGGAATGGCTTGAAACTTAGGAATTGGAAAGGGTTATTTTATTCAACAATAAGTATTTAGGCCTCTCATTCATATTAAATCATGTTTTCTTCGAATGTTAACTTCGATAACTCGAATTACGTGGCGAAAGCATAAGCCATTTAGAAGACGATTAGCTTATGATTATGTTGTTCAAGTCATGCTTCTCGACTAGCAATTAAATAAAAAATGAAGAGGACTTTAAACTCGAAACACGAATAACCAATACGAGTAAGTGAATGCGGGTTTCTCTTTGCTAATAAGGTTGTTCACGGATTAATCAATTAGGACATTTCTCTTATTATATATCGTTTTTTTTTCTTTTCTTAGAGACAAGAATCAAATAGAAAATCATAGCCATGTTAGGATCCGCCCTTAATAAATAATAATGAGCTGAGCCTCGCCAAACAAAACCACCCAAATTGCGGGGCCCTCAAATTAATTGTAATTAAAATCTAGACTCGGAAGGACCGTTTAGTGAATTTCACGGTCTTTCCCAAAGTTAACAAAGACGGAGAATCTTTAGGCACGACATTAATAAAACTACTTTCCTAAATACGGTTGCGCATTTATGTGACCCAAATCTTACTCCCGACGAAACTAAAATACATTAAAGTCACGGGCGTACTGGTTGCGGTGTGACTCGAAATGTGTTTTCATGACGTCGCAATTCTTCTAAAAATAAAAGCGGAGCATTAAAAATACATAGTTAAAATATATAAAGAAATCAGATAAAAGCAAAAGTACAGTTGAGCGACCGTGCTAAAACCACGGAATCCGGGAATGCCTAACACCTTCTCTCGGGTTAACAGAGTTCCTTATCCGGTTTTTTCTAGTTTCGCGGACTATATTACAAAGTCATAAAATTTCCTCGGTTCGGGATTAAACCGGTGACTTGGGACACCATTATTTTTCCAAGTGGCGACTCCGAATTAATTAAATAAATCCCGTTTCGATTGTCCTTTAATTGGAAAAACTCCTTCGCGCTCCCGCGGGTGCGTAAAAAGGAGGTGTGACAGCTCTGGCGACTCTGCTGGGGATAATGAAACCCAGAACTTCGGTTCAGGGTTTAAGAATTCGAGCTCAGTTAAATTGTTGTTTTTGTCTATATCTGATTTTATTATATGTTTAATTAATGTGCTACATGTCTACCGCTTTGATACTAGTTGCACCGTATATACAAACTGCTATATGTTTACCGCTTTGATATTGCATGAACTGTATATAAAACTGTGCCGAAAACCCTTCTCTTCTTACCCCCGGGGATGTGCTTACTGGTTGAGACTCCCCTTTCTGTTAGTGTCAATACCAAATATAAGAAAAGAGGCAGGATAAGTTACAAAGCCGGACGATCCCGCGGGTCCCCGGTACGTAGCTCCCTCCTCAAATCCGAGTTGTCCGCTCGGGTACACGGTCTAGTACCATTGAAAAGCATCAGGATATTGATCCTAGATTTAGGACGTTTATTTGCATCATGTCTGACTTAGGGGACTCAACACAGGGGTTGGGTCCGTCTAGGACAGGTAACCCAAAATGAAAAGACCATCTTGCCATATCATATTTGTTGTAAGCATTTATTTAGACTGGCATGCTGACCGGCTTTTAATACGGAAGAAAAACAAAGGGAAATAGTATGGGGAAATAAATAATTTTTCTTCAAAAAAAAAAAAAAAAAAATACAAAAAATATATATATATATATATATATATATATATATATATATATACAAAAAATGTGTTTTACCAACAAGTCAACAAATTTAGTTGGCCGATAAAAAACGACGGAAGGTTGACTTTGCCAACAAAATGGTTTTCTTGACAAAATGTGTTTTCTCTAAAATAGTTGTTTCGACGGACCGAACTACGCGGGTTTGATTCTCACCGGGTGTGAGATACGTAGGTAGCCTTCAACGGGTCCAACTTCTCTGCATCTCAAAATAAGTTTTCAACGACCATCTTTTTCATCAATCTTAATATTTCGACCAATCAATTCCTGTGGCCCGTTTCGTTTTTTAAGAAAAGATAGTTTTGTTTGGGTCAAATAAAGATTTCTCTTTCATCTACAAATTTACCTTAATAAATGTGCAGAATGAGCACGAGTCAGAATACAACCGAAGCTATCATAAACAAGGTCCCCTTAAGTTTGCATAGGTGGTGGAGCGACTTGGGCAAGCAAGGACAAGACACAGTTAAGCTGTACCTGGGAGATCTAGTGGGGCTACTAATTATTTCCCCGCTAGGAGACATCATACGAGCCTTGATCTCGTTCTGGGATCCAGCACACAATGTGTTCCACTTTTCAGACTTTGAACTCACGCCAACATTAGAAGAATTGGCCGGGTATATCGGAAGACCAAAGGTCCCTATGAGGGAACAATATCTCATCGCACCGAGGGTAGTGACAGTACATAGGTTTTTGGATACTGTGAAAATCCGCAGAACTGTACACAACCCAGACTTATCAGAAGGGTTCTGCACTTTAGCATTTCTATATGACAAATATGGTCATTATGGGGGCTTCAACAAACACAAAAACAAAATCTGCAGCGGAGACAACCAGTTAACATGGGAGGAGCATAGACGCATCGCCTTCATGATAGCTTTCCTAGGTTCATTGATATTTCCTAGAAAAGATGGGAATATCAACATACAAGTGGCAGGGGTCGTCAGCACTCTGATGAAACAAAACAACAGTACTTTGGCTCCCATGATAATATCAGATATCTCTCGTGCACTCACTATCTGCAAAGCCGGAGGGGTCTTCTTTGAAGCTTGCAACGTACTGCTCCAAATATGGATGATCGATCACTTATGTCGTCGCCCGCAGTTTATGAGGTATAGTTTATCGGAGAAAACCTGTGTAGAAGAATTCCCTACGAGGGTCGAAGGACATGATTTGCCAGAAGGGATTAGTGGATGGATGCGACTTTTGCGTTCGGTCCCAGCCAGCAAGATAGAATGGACATTTGGCCTGGCTACCCGTGGAAGAAGTCATATATGCATCGGCCACGGAATCATATTTGTTGCTAATGGGCCTCAACAGCATCCAGCCCTATGCACCAGGACGAGTATTGAGACAGTTGGGACGATGCCAAATAATCCCGAAAGAAGAAAACCTCAGCCTGCATGCAGTTGAAATTGGACCAGGAGGACAGTTCCCTGAAGCGTTGGTCGGAAAGATTTGGAGTGAATGTCAAACATTGAAAATAGACACTCGAGTGCGAGATCGAGCCCGAGGTGAAGTATTGTCGGAATACCCTGCATGGTATAGCAGAGAATTGGAGCATCAAAGGCCCACAAAAAGGCCCCACCTCAGGGAGTTTGCTGGAGCGTCACAAGAACAATGGGACTGGTTGGCCAGAGAAGAAGCTTATAGAACAAAGATTAGCAGAATAGAGCAACGGACCCAGGAGCTCCAATTTGAAATGGATATGCAAGCCGCCGCCAACGAAGGAGATAAAAAGAAGTTGGCACAAGAAAATAACTTTTTGAGAGCTCAAATCCAGCAAATGAAAAGGGATGCTGACAGACAGTTGAGGAGTCGAGCGGACGAAAAATTGATAAAGGGTTTGAGAAGCCAAGTTGCCGAGGTACAAAGAGAATTGGAAGAGTCAAAAGCCCAAACAATGAGGATCCGTGCTAGCTGGAAAAAGGAGGCACATCAACATGCACTTCACCTACAACGGATGGAAGAAGATTACACTAAGACCATCACTAGTCTAAGGGAGGCAAATGTTATCCTCGGGGAGCGGGTTTTCAAGCAAGCCCGAGATGCTAGAACAGACCTCGACCGTTGTCATAATTTGATGGCTCGACTGCAAGAACAAATAGACAGGCTCCTAGACCAAGTCACCAACAACGCTCAAAGATTGGGGGCGAAAAACCAGCAGAAAGAGCGGCTACTCAGAGAAAGGGACATGATCAAGGACAGAATTGGAGAAATCGGGCACTATGTCACCATGAAGTGCCTAGCTTGTGAACAAATGCCCCGCACCGACCTTTTTGCTTCAATTATGGGCTATGTGCATCAGATCATGAGAGAATTAATGGGACTACACAAGGACCTCACACCAAGGCCCGCGGCAAGGCCGAATGATGCCTCGCGGGCCCCCAGGAATTTTGGAGCATTAGACTTTTGATTAGAAATGTATTTTTGGTCAAGCTAGTTGGCATTTTTTTTATTTTTACTTTATCGAGTCAAGCATTTCCTTTGTTTGCTGATTGTTGTAAGACGTGTTTTGTAACTTTGAGGTTTTGTTTGATATAAAAGTTACGGAATTTTGCCACAATCTTGTTACCAGAACTACGCTCGGTCTGATTCACGCGGGGACGTAATACGTAGGCAATCCACATAAGATTCGACCACCACTAAAAGAAAAAGAATGCAAAGGTTAATAACAATAAGGCTTTCAAGGATAAAAGAAAAGAAGAAAAAAAAAAGAAAAGAAAAAGAAAAAAAAAAAGGGGCTGGAATGACGCATGTTAAGAGTACATGTAGAAAGGATTATTTGGTTAGGTGCATTGCATCCAACGTGCTATAACATATCTGTCAAACTCGGTAAACTAACAAGTTTGTTGCATTTCCAGAAAAGTTTAGCAGTTGGTTTGACAGAATATACTGGCCAACCATCATTACCGTACTAGATCCAAAGGACCGATTACAGTAAGCATGTCTAGTTCTGGTAAGAGTCTCGAGGAAGAAAAATCAGAGTTACAAATCATGAAAGAAGAGGTAGACCGGTTGAAACAGCAGATAACAGAGATGCACCTACCCTGGGCCAGGGAACAGTCTTCACCAAATCGCCCTGCTATCGCCTCAGCTCCGGAACATCCGTCCATCGATCCTTCGACAAGCGCCCCGATCTATCCATACTTTCCGGGGGAAAACCCATATGCCACCCACATTCCACCAGCCAAACCAAATCCTCCTCCAGCCACCTCTATTTTTGTGGCACCTCCACCTGCTCCTCTACAAAGGCCGGCCAGCGAGCCGCATGTTCAGATCCATGACAACTCTTACTATCCTCCAGAGCCTAGTTTTAGGGCTCCTGAACCGCAATCACATTCCCCTCATCGGGATAATCCGGCAGAACCGGAAAAGTACTTCCAAAGTTCAGAACATGAGGAAGTTATCAGAAAAGTTAAAAGCCTGGAGCAGTCCTTCAAGAACATGCACGGTTTGGGTAATCAGGTCAGTGTCGCTTACAAGGATCTGTGCCCGTTCCCCGACGTCCAATTACCGGCCAGGTTCAAAATGCCCAAGTTTGACCTATACGAGGGGCACGGTGATCCTGTAGTCCACCTCCGAGGGTTTTGTAGTAAAATGCGAGGAGCCGGAGGACGGGATGAGATTCTGATAGCTTACTTCGGTCAGAGTCTGGGAGGATCTGCGCTGGAGTGGTACACTAGACAGGACCCCAGCAGATGGTTTACGTGGGATGATTTGGCTCAAGCTTTTATCGGCCAGTTCCAATACAATCTTGAAATAATCCCCGACCGCTTATCATTGCTAAAATTAGAGAAGAAACCCGCTGAGAGTTTCAGAGAATTTGGTTTCCGCTGGAGGGAACAGGCAGCAAGGGTAGATCCGCCCATGAGAGAGAGCGAGATGGTGGATTACTTCTTGCAAACACTAGAACCAACCTATTTCGGACATCTGGTGACGTCCGTGGGCAAGTCATTCACTGAGGTGATAAAAATGGGGTCTATGATCGAGGAAGGCTTGAAAGCCAACAAGATTATGAGCTATTCAGCATTGATGGCCACCACTCAGGCTATCCAAAGTGGTACTGGAGGAGTACTGGGGAAAAAGAGGAAAGAGGAAGTCGCGGCAGTCGAGTCCGGGGCATGGTTCAGAAATAGAGGCCCTGCACCCCAATATGGCCCGCCCCAGCCTCACCACCAAAATTACTCCCACAATCCATATAACCACCCGCAACATTACTATCCCGCACTTGATCCCCATTTTACTGTCCACCACGCATAGTCCTATTCTACACCTCCCGTCCATGCACCGTGGCGTGCACCAAACCCGCAGAACAATTATCCACCCCCAAGAGCTTACAGAAACCCCTCGGGCGCGAATTTTCGTCCGAACCAGGCATTCAAAGGCGACAGGGCGCCAAGGCCAAAGACTTTCACCCCCTTGGGGGAGTCTTACACCAATCTATTCCACCGGTTGAAGCAAGTAGGGTTGCTAAATCCGGTTGAAGCTAAGCTACCAAACCCTCTTCCGAAGAACCCGGACCATTCAGTAAATTGTGCCTACTGCTCAGGATGTCCGGGACACGATACAGAAAAGTGTTGGAGGTTGAAGACGGCCATCCAGGAGCTCATCGACACTCGCAGGATTGAGGTCCAGACTCCAACAGAGCCCAACATCAACCAAAACCCACTTCCAACTCATCATGAGACCAACATGATCGAGTTGGTACGGGTGGAAGAAGGAAAAGAGAAAGCCTCTCAGATGGTTTTGATGATCAAATCTAGCGGGGTAGGAATGAGAAAGGGGCCGATCTTTGATGAGCCATCCATT
The DNA here is from genome assembly GCA_032618575.1 of Nicotiana noctiflora. Classification (NCBI taxonomy): domain Eukaryota; kingdom Viridiplantae; phylum Streptophyta; class Magnoliopsida; order Solanales; family Solanaceae; genus Nicotiana; species Nicotiana noctiflora. The sequence goes on from JASVEL010010289.1 coordinate 327,086, forward strand.
TGCAAGAAGGACGTACCAGGAGGGTCAGAAGCGGAAAAGGGAAGTGTGAGCGGAGTACCGGTGAGGCCGGGGGAAGCAAAAATAGTTGTACCAGGAGCAGCAACTAAGCTCGTCTTGACGGTAGCAGGCGTTCGAATGGATCCTTTCATCATCAAGCCAGCAATACAGTTGCCGATAACTGATAGCCGGGCTATTCCATGGAATTATGCTCGGATTACAACAACCTACAAAGGAAAGGAAGTGAAAGAGAAAGTTTGCGAAGCGCAAGGTTTGACCCGCTCGGGGAGATGTTTTGCCCCTGCGGAATTGAGGAAGATCACTCCGGCAACATTGAAAAAGCCGGTAACTGATGAAGAGGCAGAAGAATTCTTGAAAAAGATGAAGCTGCATGACTATTCTATCTTAGAGCAGTTGAAGAAGACTCCGGCGCAAATATCATTGCTATCCTTGCTGATACATTCTGAAGAACATCGGCAAGCTTTGATGAAAGTCCTGAATGAGGCACATGTACCTGATAAAATCTCAGTGAGTCATTTGGAGAAGATCACCAATAAGATCTTCGAAGCGAATCGGATCACCTTCACCGATGATGAATTGCCCGAGGAAGGCACCGAGCACAACAAGGCTTTATATCTTACGGTAAAGTGTGAGGAGTCGGTGGTTACCAAAGTCCTTGTCGATAATGGGTCCAGTGCTAACATTTGTCCTCTCTCTACACTGGACAAGTTGAAGGTGGACATCGGCAGGATACGCAAGAACAACATATGTGTTCGAGGGTTTGATGGAGGAGGCAAGGCATCGGTTGGGGACATAGTGTTAATCTTGACGATTGGGCCAGTGGAGTTCACCATGGAATTCCAGGTGCTGGACATGGTGGTGTCATATAACCTTCTGATAGGGCGACCATGGATCCATGCCGCAAGAGCGGTTCCATCCAGCTTACACCAACTCGTCAAGTTTGAGTGGGACCAACAGGAGATCGTCGTCCATGGAGAGAATGATCTACAACCAGGCACCATCATCCCCTTCGTTGAGACAGAAGAAGATGTTGGGCCGTGGGTGTACCAAATCTGCGATGTGGTATCCGCCAACCGAGTTCCAGAAGGGGAATGCATTCCCAATGACAGAATAATTACTGCAGACGTCATGGTGGCGCATGAAATGTTGAGACATGGTTTCATACCCGGCAAAGGTCTAGGTGCATCTCTGCAAGGATCATACAACCGGTATACGTGGTCGAAAACGTAGGAACCTTCGGCTTGGGATTCAAGCCAACATCAAAGGACATCCAGCAAGCCAAGAAGAATAAGCAGAAGACATGGGTGCTCATGAAGCCTGTTCCACGCCTTTCCCAATCTTTTGTCAAGTCCGGAGTAAGAGGACATCCGACGACAAAGGTTCCCAGTCCTATGGTTAGGCCAGACGAAGAGTTCTAAAGAAAGTTCGAGGACCTATTCGCAGATGTATGCATGCTCGAGGATGGTGAAGGATCCAGCCATGCCGAAATACAGTTTGTGGGACCAAAAGCAAAACTGAATAATTGGAAGGCTACTCCTCTCCCCGTCCGGAAGGAGTCTTGGTAGTTTGTTTTGGATTGTTTTCTTTCGAAATTCTGTGTTGGGGGTTGTCCCCGGAGTAAAATCCAGTTGTTTTAGTTCATTTTGATTTAAGTTTGCAAGTTTGTTTTTCCTTGTACTATTCTCATTAATGAAAATTTGGTTCCCTTCGTGTCTAATTTTGTTTATTTTTCCTTCTTTTTACTTTTCTGAACAGCCTTCTTTCAACTGATCTTAATGATATGGCGTGCTTAAAGATTAATCAACCTAGTCTAGAAAGTCAATTGGGTTTGGAAATAATAACGCATGAAATAAGAAGTGACGAGAGTGAATCAGAATACGGTGATGATGAAGCCGTAGAAGAAATCGGTGAAGAATTAAGTCACTTCGAGGAGAAACCCAAACCAAATTGAAATGATACTAAGGTCGTTAATCTGGGGAACACAGATGATGTCAAAGAAACCAGAATAAGTGTCCAAATTGAACCCAACCTGAGAGAAGAGTTGATCAAAACACTCAAGGAGTTTAAAGATATTTTCGCATGGTCGTACGATGACATGCCAGGACTCAGCACTGATCTAGTGGTTCATAAATTGCCCACTGATCCGGCATATCCTCCCGTCAAGCAAAAACTGCGGAAATTCAAGACGGAGATGAGTGTAAAGATCAAAGAGGAAGTAACCAAGCAGTTGCAGGCGAAAGTCATTCGTGTCACTCGATACCCTGAATGGCTGGCCAACGTAGTACCGGTGCCAAAGAAAGACGGGAAAATCAGAGTATGCGTGGACTACCGCAATCTCAACAAGGCGAGTCCTAAGGATAATTTCCCACTTCCCAATATCCATATCCTAATTGATAATTACGCCGGACGTGAAATCGGATCTTTTGTGGACTGTTATGCGGGATATCATCAGATCCTGATGGATGAAGAGGACGCAGAAAAGACGGCTTTTATCACACCATGGGGGACTTATTGTTACCGGGTGATGCCGTTTGGTTTGAAGAATGCAGGGGCAACATACATGAGGGCGATGACTACGGTATTCCATGACATGATACACAAGGAAATTGAAGTGTACGTGGATGATGTGATCATAAAATCTAGACGTCGAGAAGACCACGTTGCCGACCTCGGGAAGTTCTTTCAAAGACTTCGAAGATACGACATCAAGCTCAATCCAGCCAAATGCGCATTCGGAGTTCCATCAGGAAAGTTGCTAGGATTCATCGTCAGCCGACGGGGCATTGAGTTGGACCCATCCAAAATCAAATCCATCCAGGAGTTACCCCCGCCAAGAAATAAAACAGAGGTAATGAGTCTGTTGGGAAGGTTAAATTACATCAGTAGGTTTATTGCTCAGCTTACAGCAACCTGCGAACCCATATTCCGTCTGTTGAAGAAAGACGCGGCGATAGAATGGACGACAGAATGTCAGGAAGCGTTTGACCAAATCAAAGGGTATCTGTCAAATCCACCTGTACTAGTTCCGCCTGAACCGGGTAGACCCCTGATTCTTTATCTGACGGTCTTGGAGAATTCGTTTGGCTGCGTACTGGGGCAGCATGATCTTACCGGCAGGAAGGAACGGGCCATTTACTACCTCAGTAAGAAATTCACGGTCCATGAGGTTAAATACACTCATTTGGAAAAGACATGTTGTGCTTTGACATGGGTAGCCCAAAAGCTGAAACACTACTTGTCTTCTTACACCACTTACCTCATTTCGCGTTTGGATTCGTTGAAGTATATTTTCCAGAAAGCTATGCCTACAGGGAGGTTGGCAAAATGGCAAATATTACTTACGGAGTTCGACATCATATACGTGACAAGGACGGCTATGAAAGCTCAAGCCCTAGCCGATCACTTAGCCGAGAATCCCGTTGACGACGAATACGAACCTTTGAGGACGTATTTTCCAGACGAAGAAGTACTGCAGATTGATGGTTTGGAACTAACCGAGGAGCCGGGTTGGAAGCTTTTCTTCGATGGAGCGGCGAACGCAAAAGGAGTCGGAGTAGGGGCTGTACTTATCTCTGAAACAGGACATCATTATCCTGTCACTGCTCAACTGCGTTTTCATTGTACCAATAATATGGCTGAGTACGAGGCATGTATCTTGGGGTTGCGGTTAGCGGTGGGCATGGATGTACAGAACGTCTTGGTCTTGGGGGACTCGGACCTTCTGGTACATCAGATTCAGGGAGAATGGGAAACCAGAGATCTAAAGCGTATCCCATATCGTCAGTGTTTGCATGATCTGACCAAACGCTTTCGATCAGTAGAATTCAGGCACATCCCAAGGATGCATAATGAGGTTGCCGACGCGTTGGCTACTTTAGCGTCGATGCTACACCACCCAGACAAGGTTCGTGTCGATCCATTACATATTCAGGTCCGGAATCAACATGCTTATTGTAGTGTGATAGAGGAAGAGGTGGATGGTGAGCCATGGTTTCATGATGTCAAGGAATACCTCAGGTTAGGAGTATACCCGGAGCAAGCAACTAGAGACCAAAAGAGAGCTATTCGGCGATTGGTGAATGGATTTTTCCTTAGTGGAGGGGTGCTGTACAAAAGAACCCCAGATTTGGGATTGTTGAGATGTATAGATGCAAGTCAAGCCACAACAGTGATGACGGATATACACTCGGGAGTTTGCGGACCACACATGAGCGGATACGTATTGGCAAAGAAGATTCTTCGAGCAGGATATTACTGGCTCACGATGGAGCGTGATTGTATAAGTTTCGTGCGAAGATGCCATCGGTGTCAGATACACGGAGATTTGATTCATTCTCCACCAACTGAATTGCATACAATGTCAGCACCATGGCCGTTTGTTGCATGGGGTATGGATGTTATTGGACCTATAGAGCCTGCGGCTTCCAATGGTCATAGGTTCATTCTGGTAACGATTGATTATTTTACCAAGTGGGTGGAGGCCAAAACATTCAAATCGGTGACCAAGAAGGCGGTGGTGGATTTCGTACATTCCCACATCATCTGCAGGTTTGGAATTCCAAAGATAATCATCACGGATAACGGTGCCAATCTTAACAGCGGATTGATGAAGGAGGTCCGCCAACAGTTCAAGATCACACACCGAAATTCCACACCGTATCGTCCCAAAGCAAATGGTGCGGTTGAGGCAGCAAACAAGAATATAAAGAAGATATTGAGGAAGATGGTAGAAGGGTCTAGGCAGTGGCATGAAAAGTTACCGTTTGCGTTGTTGGGTTATCGCACTACCGTCCGGACTTCGGTAGGTGCAACTCCTTACTTGTTGGTATACGGGACTGAAGCAGTAATACTCGCAGAAGTTGAGATTCCATCCCTCCGAATTGTCGCTGAAGCCGAGATTGATGACGACGAGTGGGTCAAAACCCGATTAGAGCAATTGAGCTTGATCGATGAAAAGAGATTGACAGTAGTATGTCACGGCCAATTGTATCAAAAGAGAATGGCGAGAGCATATAACAAGAAGGTACGTCCCAGGAAATTTGAAGTGGGACAGCATGTGCTGAAGAGAGTTCTACCACATCGGGCCGAAGCAAAAGGCAAGTTCGCTCCAAATTGGCAGGGACCATTTGTTGTGACTAGGGTATTATCCAACGGCGCGCTATGTCTAACTGACATTGAGGGAAGATGCACCGACATGGCTATCAATTCTGATGCAGTCAAGAGATATTATGTGTAATTCTTTAATGCATTTGTCAACGTTTGGTTTCGTTTGTGTGTGTTTGGCATTTTTCGGAGAAATGAAATGACAGAGGCAATTTTTCTACTACCCAAACACTTTAACCCTTGTTTTCCCCTTTGAGCTTTAGTTATTCTTTCATATACCCTCTTTCGGAATCACCAAGGAAGATGCGTAACAAAATAGAAAAAAGAAACAAAGAAAAGACACAAGAAGAAGTGAACTACGTTCGACCTGATTCCTCAAGAAGGATACGTAGGCGCCACACGGCTCGGTCATAATAAAATAAAAATCAAAGATCCCCAAGCAACAAAACTGGGGCAGAAGTCATTGTTTCGTTTGAAAGATAGTGTGGATTCCGAAAGTTGTAATAAGCTAACCGTTGAGGTTAAACCTCTTCTTCAGCCTCACGCGCAGAAACCACATTAAGAACCAGAAAGACCTCTCGATCAGTATTTGAGAAGTGCCAAGTCATGTGAATGAAAGCCAAAAGTGACATCCCGGCCCTTGATTGAATCCAGGATGCACAAACCGAAAGGGGATAACGCTCTAGAGGGAATCTCATGGGTGATACCCCACCGCAGGGAAAGAAAGCGGAGAGTCTTAACGGTGAAAACCCTCGCGGGCACCTTAAGGCGAAGAAAGTTGGAGAAATAAAATGAGAGAGTCTTACGGTGAAAACCTTTACGGGCACCTTAAGGCGACGGGAGATAGAGAGAAATGAGAGAATCTCATTAGTGAAAACCCTTTGAAGGGCACCGTGAGGTGACAGGGCGAGATGGTTACAAGGTGTCTGCACGAGACAAGGTTTGGACACCCGTTTACCTCTAGCGGAACGCGGTGTCAGAAAGTGATTGACATGAATAGACTGGGTAGTTTAATCTTAAAGCCACGGCATAACCATTGGATCAGTCACACATTCAGATAAGTTTTCCTATTTTTGAGTTCAAAAAAGTTTTCCTCTTCTTTTGTCATTTGCGGTCAGCATTCTTTTCTCTTCTTTCATTTTCGAAAATTGATTTTTCAAAGCTTACTACCAAGCCTCCCAAAGCAGTATAATGAAAATGAATAGGCGTGGAACGAGGCAATAAGGCAGAAGTCGTTACGATAGTAAGATTGGGACGACAGGTTGATTGGAAGGTTCGTAGGAATTATGGGGTATGATGGACACATGTGGCACGTCCGAAAGAGGATTTCACGCAACAGATCACCGGCTAAAAAGAGTCGGATCAAACCAAAGATCGGAATAAAAGGAAAGATGAGAGGCCGTTCGTGGAAAGAGCATCGTCCCCAGCAAGCGTCAACGTCGTCCTCAAAGTTCGAGAGAGGCCAAGCAGCTGAAAGAGAAAATAAAAGGGCCCCAACAAGAGTGGCACGACCACTCACCGCGTTTTGAAACTAACAATTTTTCTTTGATTTAAAAGCAGGAAAAGAGGGTTCGTTGGCGAAAAAGCATACCATCCAGAAGTTTATCAAACTGGGGCAGAAAATTTTCTCCTGTTGCGAAAATTTTCTTGAAAACAAAGACTCAGTGGATAAGGGTAGAAAGCAACACAAGACTTCGGGAAATACCAGCTCCGAGCAGAATAGTTTTGAGAAAGGCCAGACAACACGATGGGGTAATCTTTGAGCCTGGTATCATCCCCAGCAGTTGTTGGAAAATAAAACAATGACTTCGAGATTCCCCCAGCAGTATTATATCCCATAATTCGTTCAAGGAAGCAAAGGCGTGAGTCCCGGAGGAGGTATGGGAAGAAGGAAGAGGAAAAGAGGTCCCCCGCCAGGATAATCCCCGGTCCATAACATTTCAAACCCGGCGAGTCCGAGAGAGAATGAGGGGTGAAGGAAACAAAGAATACTTCCTTAGCAGCATCATCCCCAGCAGGTGAGTAAACAGTTCCGAAGATATCCCCAGTAGCCAAAAGAAAAGTAATACGACCCAGGGGAAAGCAATTCCAAGACAAGATAATTCAGAAGAAAGGTGGCCCGATAGGCGATGCAGGAAGAAGAAATGGTACAGAAAGCAAAGGAAGGCGACGTGGATGGGATGGAGCTAGTAGTAGTTGAAGTCAGGGAGCCCGCCTGGAGAATGGAGTGGCGATTTTATTTTGAAGTGGTAGTTGAAGTCAGGGAGCCCGCCTGGAGAATGGAGTGGCGATTTTAGTTTTGAAGTAGTAGTTGAAGTCGGGGAGCCTGCCTGGAGAATGGAGTGGCGATTTTATTTTGAAGTATTAGTTGAAGTCAGGGAGCCCGCCTGGAGAATGGAGTGGCGATTTTATTTTGAAGTGGTAGTTGAAGTCAGGGAGCCCGCCTGGAGAATGGAGTGGCGATTTTAGTTTTGAAGTAGTAGTTGAAGTCGGGGAGCCTGCCTGGAGAATGGAGTGGCGATTTTATTTTGAAGTATTAGTTGAAGTCGGGGAGCCCGCCCTGGAGAATGGAGTGGCGATTTTAGTTTTGAAGTAGTAGTTGAAGTCGGGGAGCCTGCCCGGAGAATGGAGTGGCGATTTTATTTTGAAGTGGTAGTTGAAGTCGGGGAGCCCGCCCGGAGAATGGAGTGGCGATTTTATTTTGAAGTACTAGTTGAAGTCGGGGAGCCCGCCCGGAGAATGGAGTGGCGATTTTAGTTTTGAAGTAGTAGTTGAAGTCGGGGAGCCCGCCTGGAGAGTGGAGTGGCGATTTTATTTTGAAGTGGTAGTTGAAGTCGGGAGCCCGCCCGGAGAATGGAGTGGCGATTTTATTTTGAAGTATTAGTTGAAGTCGGGAGCCCGCCCGGAGAATGGAGTGGCGATTTTATTTTGAAGTACTAGTTGAAGTCGGGGAGCCCGCCCGGAGAATGGAGTGGCGATTTTATTTTGAAGTATTAGTTGAAGTCGGGGAGCCCGCCTGGAGAATGGAGTGGCGATTTTATTTTGAAGTAGTAGTTGAAGTCAGGGAGCCCGCCCGGAGAATGGAGTGGCGATTTTATTTTGAAGTAGTAGTTGAAGTCAGGGAGCCCGCCCGGAGAATGGAGTGGCGATTTTATTTTGAAGTAGTAGTTGAAGTCAGGGAGCCCGCCCGGAGAATGGAGTGGCGATTTTATTTTGAAGTAGTAGTTGAAGTCAGGGAGCCCGCCTGGAGAATGGAGCGGCGATTTTATTTTGAAGTGGTAGTTGAAGTCAGGGAGCCCGCCTGGAGAACGGAGTGGCGATTTTACTTTGAAGTAGTAGTTGAAGTCAGGGAGCCCGCCTGGAGAATGGAGTGGCGATCTATTTTGGTTGAGGAAAGCGGTTGAATGTAACAGAAATCTCCGGCATGAATCCAAGTTCGTAAGTAGAGGGAAGCAACAAGGATCAGAAAAGATAGATTCAGATTGCAAAGGAGAATAGCTCGAGGATTATAAAGAAGGAACCAATGGTCGGAGTTCGGCAATCAAGATAGGCCGAAGTAACAACTGGCAGGAGAGAGGAAGCATCAGAAGGAACATCAAGTCAGCAGGATGGCAAGGAGCATGACAAGAGCAAGTTGAAAGATAGATAAGAATTTGCAATACTGTAACTTAGTCTAGCTTCTTACTTTTCGTTGGTACGATGTAATAAGGAGGTTAGTTAAGCAGCGGCAGCAGCAGTAATAGCAGTAACAGTAGTAACAGCGAGATCGCAACAGTCATGGTGGTCCCAGCTACCAAAACTTCCCGAACTACATTGACCTGATTCCTGTTTAGCCCAGGATATGTAGGAGGCCTCCTGAAGTAAAGGCTCGGTCAAGATTTTTTTAGAAATGCTTCACACGGAGTGCTCGAACGGGCAAAAATCGCTCGTATCCGCTCACTTATCTTTGTACGAAAACTCTTCATGTTTCCGCGCAAAGAGGGGCAGCTGTGAGCACGTGATTTTTGCCTTACCTGAGAAGTACTCCCAGAAAATTCAAAATAAAATAGCTTCATGTTGGGCATGATTTTTGTGATTTTTTGTGTTATTTTTATCTTACATTTGCATTTTTGTGTGTGCGTGTTCATTTATTTAAATTAGTAAAATACAAAAATATATACATTATGTTTTTGCATTTTTTTTAGTGTTTAATATCAAAATTGTGCGATTTACATTTAAGTGATATGTAATTATGTAGGATAATTGTAGTAAAATTAATTGTAGTAAAATTAATTGTGTTATAAGTTAATATATATATATATATATATATATATACATATACATATGATACATCATGGAGTCTAGTTGTAAGACATGGGATTCGGATTGGGCCAAAATCCAATTCAATATGACCTGGCCCAAACCACTGGACCAGCCCACCCTCACCTTTGATCGATCTGAGCCGTTCAGATCATCTGATCCAACGGCTCCGATTGATCCATTCAGTTCAGTATACCAAACACCCCCAGACCCCTCTTTCATTTTTCATTTTCACCTTCGTCTCTCGCCCTTAGAGATCAGCCTCATCGCCGCCCTGAGCCGCCGTGTTCCGCCCGCCGGAAATCGCCTCACGGCGGTTCCGGTAGGCCAATGGCCACCATCTTAACACCAAATCTTCTCCTCACCTCCCCCATTACGAATCCATCATTCCCTTACCTCGAATCATTCCGGAAATCTTCGAATCTTCATTTGAAGATTCGAGTCAAATTTGAAAACATGCCAAACCTCACCAAAATCACACCATAGCTTCCCCTCACCTCCCTCATACCCCCTCAAGCTGTAGTTTTCTTCGAATCTTGTTGGAACTAGTCGAGCCCCAAAATCGCGGCTATGAACCCTAAATTCGATGCTTGCCTAATTGAGGTCTAATAGACCTTAATTGGGATGTTTTCACTATTGAAAACATCTCAATTAAGGTCCATTGGCCTCAAAGAACAAAGGTCCAAGCCAAGTTGAATCCAAGATGGGTCCGAGGCTCGTTCGAATGCGATTTTTCTCCTCACGTGGTATCTCTCTTTTCTTTCTTCATATTTAATGTGTTAATCATGGGAATTGTTTGTCCTTTGTTTCCTCTTTTAATTCTCTGCTTTGTTCTTCATCTCCCAAGACCTTTATTTGGTCAAATTTGCATTCCGATTAGTTGTTCGAATGTGCTCGTCATAGGATAGTTACTCGTTTCGATTAGCGTCGTCGAATATTTGTTTCTCATTTTTTGCCGAGATTTTCAGAATCATTGTTTGGCCAATTAAATTGTTATCATTGTTATATATTGTAATTGATTAGATGCCGTCGTCTGATTGCATAAGTTGAGTTGTTTGAAATACCATACAGTGATTAGCACCCTTGGATTGAATAGGGTTGTTTGATTAATCTGAAACTGAAATTAGGACTCAAATTAGCTAAATAGGAATCAAGGTTTAATATTTAGAGTATCTTAGTGTCCTGCACATGGGGCTAATCAGTGGAACCTGCTGTCACCAGCAGAGCACTTAGCCATGTCTGGACAGAGGTTACTATTTAACTAATTAAACCCACAATTGACAAAACTTAGTGGCTGAAACAGAGGGAGCAATAGGACTGGCAGAGCATGGTTTGGCAGAGATAAGAGTGGGCAAGGGTAGTAGTTAATTGGTGGCAGGCATTCAGGAGGGGATTGAAAAAAGCTATAAGTGTAGGATTGGAAAGCATGAAAAGGGGACAGTTTTATATATCCGGAAGTGAGACCTGGAGAGCAAAGAAGAGTGATAGAAGGCATTTTTGGAGAAATACTCTAGGAAATACAGTGAGAGTAGGGAAGATAGACAGACGAATAAGCAGAAATACACACACACATACACATTGTGTCACTGTTCCATTGTAAAGGTCGTTGTTGTTGTTATTCAGTTGTTGTAGAGATTGTTTTCTTGTTGCTGTGTGTTGTCGAGGTTGGTGGTGTTGGTTTGTTGCTGTTGCTCCTGTGGTTGCTGCTATTTGTTGCTGTTGGTTTGTGTTGTTGCGGTGGCTATTGTTGCTGTTGTTTTGTTGTGGAGGGCATTGTTGTGGGGGTTGTTGTTGCATGTTTCTGTTTGTCTCATTGGTTTCCTGGCTGGAGTTTACACGGATTTTCTCCCATCTACTTCTGGGTCAACTGTTTTGCTGGTCGTGGGTCTTTTCTTTACTCTTCGTCGCTGGTTGTTGCTGTTTAGTTGGCTGTTGTTGTTGCTGTCTGCTAGCTGCCAAACGCTAGAAGTTATCACTGACTCACCTCCATATTTTTGATTTTTCGAACTCCAGGTATGTGTTTTCGAGACTGGCTTGGTGTAACTTCAAATTGAAATGCTGAATTGGAAAATGTTCAACCGTTGGCCTGTTGTAGAGCATGTTCAAATATGATATTAGAATATACATTAGGAGATGTGTACACGTCTATTCTTACCTGATATTTGTACTTACATTATGCTAGAAATGGGACTGTTTTTATGAAAAATACTAAACCAAGTATATAGCTTGCGAATGTTATATCTAGAAGTGTTGATCTAAAAAAAATGCCAAGCTATATTGCTAATGTTGGCTCAAGCCAGTGAAGTAGGAGATATGTATAAACTAGAAACCAATCCAGGTTCCTTTCAAGATAAAATTAGAAGCGAAGTTGAAGCATGTTAATTTAAATCATACATTACCCGGAATGGCTTGAAACTTAGGAATTGGAAAGGGTTATTTTATTCAACAATAAGTATTTAGGCCTCTCATTCATATTAAATCATGTTTTCTTCGAATGTTAACTTTGATAACTCGAATTACGTGGCAAAAGCATAAGCCATTTAGAAGACGATTAGCTTATGATTATGTTGTTCAAGTCATGCTTCTCGACTAGCAATTAAATAAAAAATGAAGAGGACTTTAAACTCGAAACACGAATAACCAATACGAGTAAGTGAATGCGGGTTTCTCTTTGCTAATAAGGTTGTTCACGGATTAATCAATTAGGACATTTCTCTTATTATATATCGTTTTTTTTTCTTTTCTTAGAGACAAGAATCAAATAGAAAATCATAGCCATGTTAGGATCCGCCCTTAATAAATAATAATGAGGTGAGCCTCGCCAAACAAAACCACCCAAATTGCGGGGCCCTCAAATTAATTGTAATAAAAATCTAGACTCGGAAGGACCGTTTAGTGAATTTCACGGTCTTTCCCAAAGTTAACAAAGACGGAGAATCTTTAGGCACGACATTAATAAAACTACTTTCCTAAATACGGGTGCGCATTTATGTGACCCAAATCTTACTCCCGACGAAACTGAAATACATTAAAGTCACAGGCGTACTGGTTGCGGTGTGACTCGAAATGTGTTTTCATGACGTCGCAATTCTTCTAAAAAATAAAAGCGGAGCATTAAAAATACATAGTTAAAATATATAAAGAAATCAGATAAAAGCAAAAGTACAGTTGAGCGACCGTGCTAAAACCACGGAATCCGGGAATGCCTAACACCTTCTCCCGGGTTAACAGAGTTCCTTATCCGGTTTTTTCTAGTTTCGCAGACTATATTACAAAGTCATAAAATTTTCTCGGTTCGGGATTAAACCGGTGACTTGGGACACCATTATTTTTCCAAGTGGCGACTCTGAATTAATTAAATAAATCCCGTTTCGATTGTCCTTTAATTGGAAAAACTCCCTCGCTCCCTCGCGGGTGCGTAAAAAGGAGGTGTGACAATGAGACCCTTGCTTCAATTGCTAGACTATAAGCAATTATACTCCTCATAGCTTTCGCAGAACATATGGAATTCATTCTTCATCAGATGGATGTCAAAAGTGCCTTCCTAAATGGCTACCTCAAAGAAGAAGTGTTTGTGAAACAACCCCTAGGATTTGAAAGCAATGAGTGTCCTGAACATGTGTACAAGCTAGATAAGGCTCTATATGGGCTCAAGCAGGCCCCAAGAGCTTGGTATGAACGATTGTGAAAATTCCTACTGGAGCATGGTTACAAAAGACGTAAAATTTACAGCACTTTGTCCCTAAGGAAAAAAGGTAAAGATCTTCTTTTAGTACAAATATATGTTTATGACATAAAATTTGGGGCCACTACAGATAGATTGAGTAAGGACTTTGCAAAACTAATGGGAAGTGAGTTTGAAGTGAGTATGATGGGTGAACTTAACTTCTTCTTAGGCTTGCAGATCAAACAAAGTCCAAATGGAACCATGATCCATCAGCATAAGTATACAAAAGAACTAATCAAAAAGTTTAAAATGGAAGATTCCAAATAGATACACTTATTGCAACGACCACTAAATTAGATGTTGATTAACCCGGTCCATCAATTGATCAGAAGTTGTATAGGGGTATGATTGGTTCATTTTTGTATCTTATTGCCAGCAGACCTAACATTGTTTTTGGTGTAGAGCTATGTGCTCGTTTCTAGGCAAATCCAAAAGAATCACACTTGACAACAGTCAAAAGGATATTGAGATATTTGAAAGGCAACACTGATTTCTGTCTTTGGTATCCCAAAGGTAGTAATTTTGACTTTATTGGATATGTTGATGCTGATTATATAGGTTTCCTAGTGGATAGGAAGAGCACCTCAGGTATGGCACATTTCCTGGGTTCTTGTCTTGTATCATGGGCTACCAAAAAGCAAAACCCAGTAGCTTTCTCTACTGCTGAAGCTGAATATGTTGTTGCTGCTTCATGTTGTGCTTAATTGTTATATATTAAACAACAACTGGTAGATTTTGGAATTGAAGTGGGATGCATACCAATATTTTCTGATAACGCTAGCAGTATAAGTATGACAAAGAACCTTGTTCATCATAAAAGGACTAAGCACGTAGATGTTAGATTCCACTTCTTAAGAGATAACTATGAAAAGGGGTTAATCTCCATAGAATTTTGTGTTGTTGATAAGCAAATAGATGACATCTTTACTAATTCACTGAGTAGAGCAAACTTTGAAAGGAACGGGTTGGAATTAGGGATGACTAAGATCACCTAAAAGGTCCAGTTTAGAATGCACAATAAAAAAAATGAAGAAACAAAATGGTTAGGAGTTCTTAATTCAATGTAAATATCTACACTAATTCTTACTCAGTCTCATACTTTAATTAGTATACTCATGTGACATGTGTTTATATGACTCACTAATCCCTTACAAAGTTTTCTATTATGACATTTGAGGCATGATCAAGAGAAGTTTACTTGAAGAACCCGGTTCATCAATATATGCTCATGAGAAAGTTCAAGTATGTTTCTATACTTTACATAATTAGAAAAATAAAATTACCAAACATAAGCAGAAGTCCTAATTGCACCAAATTTCTAGAAATTCTATCCGTTGAGCATTGAACCAGTTTCATTATCCTAGGAGTCCACTCAAAATGGGATTTTTCATAAAAACTAGAATCTCTCATTAATATCTAAGGAGTCTGGAATTCTAACTTGATTAGAATCCTAATTGATCTCTGAAAATGATGTCGTTACTGCCTTAATCATGATCCTTCTTTAAATACCCACCACACCAACTTTCATCATTCATAACTGTCATTCTAATTCTCCTGATTTCTTATTTTCCCTTTTCTTCTCCAAAATTTCTAGAAATACTCCACCATGACTAATCCTCAAGATAACCCTGGAACTTCCCCCACCAGTCTCCCCTAACACTTTATCATCAACATCTTCTAGTGAATCGCCAAAACCCAGATTTCACCGGCAGAAAATGTTAGCCAGAAAAATTATAGCATCTGGTTCTCTAATGAGAATCTTGAACGAAAGATTACAGGCTAGTCAAAGGAAAGAAGTTCCAGCCAAAGAAATTGACTCAAATTTTGAGTCTGAGAAATTCATTTCTGCTAGTGAAAGAGAAGAACCTAGGTCTTTTGACAATGACAAGAGTCAAGAAATCCCAGGAGAGGTAAAAACTTGTTTATTATTTTCCAATGTAGTAGAAAAGGGAGGATAGTAGGTTTATATTGGTGGGTTCTGTCAAGTTTTTAAAGGGGCTGAGTCTAGTAAAAGGAGAAAGAAAAAGAAAGGAGAAGTTCTAGCCATATGTGGCAGTACAAAAGAGGCAGACATGAAGTCAAGGGGAAGCGAATTTGGTGAAACTGCTGAGGGACTGGTCACTTTGAGTGAACAACAAGATGAACCTGGTTCATCTGTGGATGAGACTTTGGCAGATATGCTAAATAAGGTTGGGGTGAGTTATGACCCAAAGAAATGCAAGACCTCCTCACAAAGGACTCTAGGTACTTCTAAACCAACAAATAAGAGCAAAGTATCATCTCCAAAGTCTGTTGCTCCTTTTGGGACTATCGGAAGAGCCACAAGGACCAGATTCAAGCAAAGTGAAGTAGAGCTGCAAAAGGCACTAGAGGAAAGCAAGAAAAAGAAAAAAGAAAAGGGAAAAGCAAAAGTGGTTGAATGTTCTGAGGCTGATGAAGAAGAAGAAGTGGAGGAGTTGGAACTGGTCCATCAAGAGAGGGGTACGATTGTGAAGGTTCCCACTGCCAAATCGAAAGGAACTAGGTCATCTACAAAGAAGCCTTCTAAGCCTGTACCTGGTGAACCCTCTTTGGCCAAAAGAACTTGATCAGCTATGAAGGGTAAACAAGTACAAATTACTGAAGAAGAGGATAAAGAGTGGAGTGAACAAGACAGGTTTGCCATCTTTGGCAGAAGGAAAATTCTGAAGGGTAGATTGTTGAAAGACGTGGAAGAATAAGGCAAGGTAAGATTAGTGGATGCACTGCATACACAATGATGGAAGGACATGGTCCTTCATATGGATGGAACACTAGCCAGAAAAGAACTGATTGAATTCATGGCCAATGGTACTGTGAAGAATGGGCTATTAACCAGTGTAGTGAAATGAGTGAAGGTGAAATTTGATGCACCTGAGCTGGGCAGAATTCTATACATTCCAAATGAGGGTTTTGATGACTATATCAGGCAAAGGTGGCCTTGTCTAGAAAGTCTGCCTATTGCACTCCAAATCACCGGTAACTTTTGTGACAAAAAGGATCATGAGGATGTGCCTGAGGCTAGGTTTGTCCAAAAGAGTGAGATGAAGCCAGAGCAAAAAGTGCTCTTTGAATTTGTGAACAAATTCCTGTTGTCTAGACAGGAGAGGATGCATACTTCTAACTATATGGAACTTGTTCTCACAGAATGCTTGGTGAGGGGAAAGCAGATTAACTGGCCTGCTTTCATCGTTAAGCTACTGGACAGAGTGCTAAATGGTTCAAAGGCCCATACCACCCCTTATGGGTTCATTATGACTACTGTACTAGATAGGCTGAATGTTCCCTTGAAGAAATGGGAAATGGCTTCCAGTAAAGAGCACTTTGGCATTAAGACCCTCCAGGCTTGTGACTATCTCCTCATTGTAGGCCTTGTTGAACATGGTTCATCAGTGAAGACTCCAGTAAATAGCAAGGTTAGGGCCTTAATTCAATAGTATTCAATAGTATGGGACAAATGATGCTGATATTGCAAGGCTTAAAACTCGTGTTGCTGAACTAGAAGATGAGAGGAATGGACTGAGAGTTGAGCTTGCAAAAGAAAAGGAAAAGGGTGAAGGGATTGTCACGACCCTAGTTCACTAATCGTGAACATGTCGTGATGGCACCCAGTCCCCACGACTAGGTAAGCCTAACACGTTGAGGAATATACAAGCTATGAACACTTAAATAAGAAACAGCGGAAAGATAGCATAAAAAGATATGTAATCCGTGCCACTTGGCACATACATCCGTCAACACACTGTGTAAACACTACCAAGATCCGGAATAACACGGGTAACACAGACTAAAAGAGGATATACAACTATGGCTCTATGTGTATAGAGTATCTAACAACGAAATGAAGGAAAAATGTCAACTAATACTATCAGAATAGAAGGAAAAGCCTCCGGATCCGCGGACATAGCAGATCATACCTCGAGGTCTCCCTGAAAGCTGCGGAATCACCTAGCACGAGCCTGCTCTGATGTACCTAGATCTGCACAACAAAAGTGTGCAGAAGAGTAGCATGAGTACACCACGGCGGTAATCGGTAAGTGCCAAGCCTAACCTCGATGGAGTAGTGACGAGGAAGGTCAGGGCCCTACTGAGAAACGATAATATAATGATGATATAAAAATAACAGCAGTTTAAATGATAATAATTTCCGCAATAACAACAATAAAATGATTACTGCAACCGTCTACAATTAAGCTAACAACAAATAACCAATTCAATAAAACAAGTCCAGGACCTGTGGGAATCGAACCCACCGTCCCATTGACAGTACCTCCGGGTCTCCGGGAATCGAACCCGCAGCCCATGTCTCAATAATAATCAATAACTCAGGATCTCCGGGAATCGAACCCGCAGTCCCTACCAATAACTCAGGATCTCGGGAATCGAACCCGCAGTCCCTACCAATAACTCAGGATCTCGGGAATCGAACCCGCAGTCCCTACCCATAACTCAGGATCTCGGGAATCGAACTCGAAGTCTTTACCAATAACTCAGGATCTCGGGAATCGAACCCGCAGTCCTTACCAATATCACTCCGGGTCTCTGGGAATCGAACCTACAGCCCTGGGTCTCCGGGAATTGAACCCGCAGTCCACAAGCACAGCAAATAAAGGAATACAGAGAGAGAATAAATTATGCTTAACTATAACTTCACCGAAAAATAGTGCCAATAATTATCAAGAAGTTCAAATAAGACAATTAGGCAACTAAACAGTTAAGTACTACCTAATCATGCTTTTCTAACTACTACCGGGAAAAATATCAAATTTAATAGCTAAAAACAGGAATATCACTCATCGAACATTTTTAAGTAAAGTATGTGTTCAACAACCAGCGCATGTACACGCCCGTCACCTCGCGTACAAGGCATTTAAAGTATCACATAATATCCTAGGGGTGAAAGTCCCCCACACGAGGTTAGACAAGCCACTTACCTCAATTCCGGTACAAAACCGCTAAGAAATAACCCTCTTGCCGCGAATGTGGGCCTGCACAAGTGTAGTATCTGATAAAAATCAATAGAATCACATCAAAATAGGCTAATTGGGCATTACCCAATCAAAATAACTCAAAATACACCAAAACCCACAAGTTGCCAAAACCCGACTTTTGGTACGCTACTCGAAAAATTACGAAAGTTATATATTCGGTTTCCTCATCTCGACACGTGTCCGTGCATATAAAATTTATCGAAATCGGACTCCGTTTGCCCATTCAAATCAAAGGTTTCCTAACATTTAGGCCTAGACCCACCTTTAATCTTCCATTTTCAGTGAAATAATCACGGATTTCATGATAAACCAACGAATTAAGGTCAAGAAACTTACCCCCGATGATTTCTCGATGATATCCCAGCATTTCCCCTTCGAAATCCTCTCCCGGAGCTCAAAAATGGCGTTTTTGTGTATGGGGGTCGCGGGTTGACTGTTCTGGTTTTAATATTTTCTGACTGAAGTTTTACCCTTCGCATTCGCGTCCTCAACATCGCGAACGCGATGCATTGCCAACACGGCCCTTCGCGAACGCGACGCTCATCACGCGTTCGTGTTGAAGAAAAAAATCCCAACCTCCAGAATTTGACCTACGCGTTCGCGGCCTCACCATCGCAAACGCGATGCCTCTCGAACCAACTCTATGCGAACGCGTCCACACCATCGCGAACGCGATGCCTCACGAACCAGCCCATCGCAAACGCGTCCAGTACCATCGCGAATGCGATGCTTCTACCAGCTGACCCTACGCGAACGCGGGCCGGGCCACGCAGACGCGATGACCAAAAGGTCTGCTGCACAGCTGCTGCAATTTTCTGCAGTTTCAAGGTTCCAAAATGCCCGTTTGATGGTCCGAATTCATCCCGGGGCCCCCGGGACCCCAACGAAAACCACCAACATACTCCAAAACACTATACGGACTTGTTTCAATCATAAAAACACGTTTAACAACATCAAAACCCATGTCACATCGAATTCAAGCCTAAATTTCTTAAAACTTTTTGAATTGCACATTTGATCTAAAACCCAACCAAACGACGTCAGAATGACCTGAAAATTTGCGGACATATCCAAAATCACATAACGAAGCTACAGATATTGCCAGAATTCCATTCCGACCCCCGGATCAAAATCTCACCTAACGTTCGGATTCGCCAAAATTTCAAACTTCGGCATTTCAAGCGTAATTGAGCTACGGACCTCCAAAATACATTCAGAACTCGCTCCCAACCCCGAAATCACCCAACGGAGCTAATGGAACCATCGAATTTCCGTTCCGAGGTCATCTTAACACTGTTCTAGTTACGGACCATTTTCCTAATTTTAAAGCTCTCATTTAGGGACTAAGTGTCCCAAAATACTCCAAATTTCAGAACCGACTCTCCCGGCAAACCACAATAGCCGAAATGAACTTAGGGAAACCATTAAATTGGGGATTGGGGCGTAATTTTCTAAAACGACCGGCCGGGTCGTTACATCTTCCCACCCTTAAAAGATTCCTTCGTCCTCGAACGAGCATAGAAAGCATACCTGGAGTGGTGAAAAGATAAGGGTACTAGTTGTGCATATCCTGCTCGGTCTCCCAAGTCGCCTCATCGGCCGGCTGACCCCCCCATTGAACATTTACTGAAGCGATGTTCTTTGACATTGGCTTCCTGACTTGCCTGTCCAGGATGGCCACTAGCTCCTCAACATAAGACAGGTCCTTGTCTAGCTGAACAGAAGTGAAATCCAACACATGCGACGGGTCACCATGGTACCTCCGGGCCATAGAGACATGAAATACGGGATGGACTCCGGCTAGGGTGGGAGGTAAGGCCAGCTCATAAGCAACCTCCCCAACATGCCTCAAAATCTCAAAAGGGCCAATAAATCTAGGTCTCAGCTGAGCACATTAGCCTGATATAATCTGAAGATATTCCCTCTTGTTCAAACAATTAAGTCTTAGAGCCTAATTCCAACATCCGAAATTCTGTGTCAGACTTGTTTTCATCAAGAGATCACTCAATATTCCTCAAACGCCGTCCTCAAACATGACTGCATAACCTCGTTGGATTCTTACCTTGCAACACAAAATCCACAGGACCACGATAATATTTTATGATCAAATTAGCCAAAAATTCAACGAATCGGATGCTCCCATTGCACCTCATGATCTACATAGGTCTCGTTCCAACTTTTACAATACTGACACGACGGAAGAGATGTGCCGATATCCATAACCAACTACTGAATCAACAATTCATTGGGTCTATACTCCCGACAAGATCCATTACCTTGTCCTAAACCAGAGGATGATCCTTTCCTCTATGATATACTTCATATAATCAATTTGCACTGATCCCAAATCACATAATCTCATCTCACCCAGTACGAACTGCTCAGGCGATGAGCCACATCAGACATAATCAAAAGTCCCACAAGATGACACAATGTGCTAGTAATCCACTAATTCGTACATGATACAAAGGAAGGCGAACACTAGAGAGAACTATTCGACTCTCACATTAACATGGACCTCCTCACAAAATAGGAAACAGAACACATGAAAGCAATTATAAACACTGAAATAAACCTCACACTGTTGCGGCGTGCAACCCGATCCCAACAATATGACCATGGCGGCGTGCCACCCGATCCCAACAATATAACCATGACGGCGTGCCACCCGATCCCAACAATATAACCATGGCGGCGTGCCACCCGGTCCCAACAATATAACTATGGCGGCGTGCCATCCGACCCCAACAATATAAAACTTACACAAGGAGTCATATGTCGAGCTGAATAGCTCGTCACATAAAAATTCTGAATATCGATCATAAGCACACTAAGGTGCATGATATCAGACACAATGAAACATATAGCGCTATAGGCTACAAACTCATGCACAACTGAGGTGCGATATAAGATCTGAGTCTCAAGAGCCATCATGCTCATATAACATCACCGCTGAGCGCAACCCCAACACATAAGGAACTTACCAAGCCGTCTCACACTCATACGGTGCAATATATCTTTACATGAGTTAACTAACCGCGAAAATAAGACCGCGACTATCCCTCCATAAAGGGCACATTGCTGGAAGAAACATAACCGGCCTGATGCAAGGCTCACTTCCACATTTAAATCTATCCACCGACCTTAAGTCTATCCCGGTCGTGCCAAGCTAAGTCAATAATATTTCACAGGTCTATAACCCAATAAGCAGAGTGCCCTCCAACATAAATTCTCAATTGAATGATATCACCAAAATCCTCATACTTGGTTTAAATTTCTAACCAATCAAGTGACTACAAGTCACACCTATACAATCTTCTTGTGGGTCAAGCTCCCACTATCTTTCAAATAATTAAACGGGCTTGCACATTCAACCTACCGGCTGTACTAACACTGAAAAGCGATCAGGAGTCCCTAACCGGGATGCAAAGCCTTTCTCACAGAACACCGATCTCAAATGATACTGATGTTAATACCCATCTTACTCAAAAAACTGAAACTCCTTTCCTGCTCATCTGAGCTCTTTATATCACATTCATTGACCAAACTGTGATCTTGGTCCTTACTTCAAATTTCATACTACTCACTACACATCACGTGCCGATATACGAAAGACACAATTTCCATCATAGCGCTAGAACTGACGATAGGCTAATACTTCATCACATAAGACCTTCCATTTAACTCACTACAGGAGAGCTATAACAACATACGGCGAATTCTCAAAGCCATCGAATATGCCAATATCTAAGTAGTGGTCCAAGCCACCATAACCCTTCCCGAGATCTGCCTACTCGTAACAGGCCCTTAACAAAAGAATACTTCAGAATAACATCAATCACTGTGGCTGACAAGTCTCAAATGCACCGCCACAAATCACATGCATAACTCGATCACGTTGCATGAATCGATCATTGACATCAATATGCCAACTCAGCTATGGCTAATCAATCTACTTCCTTCCGGTTTATCCTGGATTGCCTTAGAAATGTAAATATCTCCCTTCAATACCTAGTTTATTTCAACCACACTCACCCCGAATGACCTGAAATCATGAGGCCATGCTATCTCAAGAACGACGACCATTTCATGCCTCTCAAATGCTACACCACAAGTCAAAACATCATAGATTGTTTTTGTACTTTCTTCCTAAGTTGCTTTAAAGGCTTGAGCCTCAACTGTACTTATATGATTCAAAATTATCGGGCACTACACTTTACCTCTTGAATTCACTAGGACCGCTATTGAGAACCATCCAGCCCTGACTTGTCCCAATATGCAACCAACTCTACTCAATTTTATAACATATGAATACCCTCTCAATAAAGCACCCAGCGGGATCACTTCCCGCGAAGCCTGCACCTATACGAGGCATAAATCATAAATTTTCCCTCAAGTTTGAACCTGAGCCGGTAAGGCTAACCATAACATGCATTCAACAATTCATATACTCAAATTACCACTCGTGGTCTTTTTCCGTAGCTGCATTAACCCATTAATACGCTAATATCCAGAATTCACACAGGTAATTAACCATGCAACCCAATATTAACCGGTGGGACTCTCCCACTTAGCCCAAAGCCACTATTACACGACTCTCGAACACATTAGAACCATTTTCTCGAGTCATTTACCATTATTCAAGTGCAACTCACTTGATCCAACGAATATAACCACATGTGCTCTATTAGCACTCTAACATCATAGGGTATGACCTTATCCCAATACAACCAAACATCTTCTCGCTCCATGCACCGAGCATTCTCTACCAACAACATCTTAAAACATACTATGATTCACACACGCCTACGAAGCACCATGTAGCCTTTGTCAAATATTTCCCTGCTGATAATAAAATGCAGAGTTTATTAGGGACACGGGAACATATAAAGTCCCAACATTATACCATACGAGCCTCAACTCTTGCCCATCCGCAAGTTTTCAAGAACTTTTGAATAACACCTAAATACATCGCAGGCCAAATCTGATATGACACATGACCTATAATTAGATCATTGATAGTGAAATCCTTTCACTTGACACGAAGCCTTAAGATACATCTTGCTAATCCATGATACTAGCCTTTAACATTCGTACGTTTTCATCATAAGACAAGCAAAAGACATTCGTTTGGTACATGTCTTTCTTAAGACAGTTAAACTCATTTCCCTCCAGTATCTCTGCTGTCTGAATCCTTCGCTAAATAGATATCTCATGTGAACCATATAGTCTTTATTACCACCAACTATCTTTAGATCTACATCCACCTTGTGATTTTTACCATTGTTGTGACAATTTGGTAGTTAAGTAAGCCTTCTCAAGACCGTACTTATCAATCGAATGTCGGAATCTAGTGCACCCCCATGTGCACAATTGAAGATCTCTCAATTCTCTTGCATTATCGATATGGATGACACGCGGTAACAATGGTTGAGTAAATTCTTGACTCCCTTGAAATCCCTCTGCAGCATCACGAACCGTCGGCGCATACTTGATACCGAGTGCGCAATTTCAATACACGAGTGGATGCAAAAGAACATATGACATAGGCTCTAACTGAATAAATGGCGCACAATAAGGAATTCAAAGAATTGAAGAGTTTTCCTAAACAGTTACATAGCCCCTCGTAGATAAATACAGACGTCTCCGTATCGATCAATGAGAATCTAAGTAACTGGTCTGTGTCCCGTGACTCCTACGAACCTAGAGCTCCGATACCAACTTATCACGACCCGAGTTCACCAATCATGAACATGTCGTGATGGCACCCAGTCCCCACGACTATGTAAGCCTAACACGTTGCGGAATATACAAGCTATGAACACTTAAATAAGAAACAGCGGAAAGATAGCATAAAAAGATATGTAATCCGTGCCACTTGGCACATACATCCGTCAACACACTGTGTAAACACTACCAAGATCCGGAAACTCACGGGCAACACAGACTAAGAAAGAGTACAACTGTGGCTCAATATATCAAGAGTGTCAACACAATGAAATAAGAGAAATAACTAATGTCGCTAGGATGAATAGAAGAATACACTTCGAATCTGCGGACGTAGCATATCATACCTCGAGTCTCTTGAAGTGTTGCTAGATCACCTGTAGGGCGCCTGATCGGATGTACCTGGATCCGCACAACAAAAGTGTGCAAAAGAGTAGCATGAGTACACCACGGCGGTAATTAGTAAGTGCCAAGCCTAACCTCGAAGGGCAGTAGTGACGAGGAAGGTCAGGGCCCTACTGAGAAACAATAATATAGTGATGACAACAATAATAAACAGGTTAAATGATAATAATTTCCGCAATAACAACAATAAAATGATTACTGCAACCGTCTATAATTAAGCTAACAACAAATAACCAATTCAATAAAACAAGTCCAGGACCTGTGGGAATCGAACCCACCGTCCCATTGACAGTACCTCTGGGTCTCCGAGAATTGAACTCGCAGTCCGTATCTCAATATCTCAATAAACTCCGGGTCTCCGGGAATTGCACCCGCAGCCCTTGAATCTCTGAGAATCAAACCCGCAGTACACAAACACTACAACTCCGGGTCTTCGGGAATCGAACCCGCAGCCCTTGGATCTTCGAGAATCGATCCCGTAGTCCACAAACACTACAACACTGGATCTCCGGGAATCGAACCTACAGCCCTTGGATCTCCGGGAATTGAACCCGCAGTCCACCAACACAGCAAATAAAGGAATACAGAGAGAGAATAAATTATGCTTAACTATAACTTCACCGAAAAATAGTGCCAATAATTATCAAGAAGTTCAAATAAGACAATTAGGCAACTAAACAGTTAAGTACTACCTAATCATGCTTTTCTAACTACTACCGGGAAAAATATCAAATTTAACAGCTAAAAACAGGAATATCACTCATCGAACATTTTTAAGTAAAGTACGTGTTCAACAACCAGAGCATGTACACGCCCGTCACCTCGCGTACAAGGCATTTAAAGTATCACATAATATCCTAGGGGTGAAAGTCCCCCACACGAGGTTAGACAAGCCACTTACCTCAATTCCGGTACAAAACCGCTAAGAAATAACCCTCATGCCGCGAATGTCGGCCTCCACAAGTGTAGTATCTGATAAAAATCAATAGAATCACATCAAAATAGGCCAATTGGGCATTACCCAATCAAAATAACTCAAAATACACCAAAACCCACAAGTTGCCAAAACCCGACATTCGGTACGCTACTATAAAAATTACGAAAGTTATATATTCGGTTTCCTTATCTCGACACGAGTCCGTGCATATAAAATTTATCGAAATCGGACTCCGTTTGCCCATTCAAATCAAAGGTTTTCTAACATTTAGGCCTAGGGCTCAAACCCACCTTTAATCTTCCATTTTCAGTGAAATAATCACAAATTTCATGATAAACCAACGAATTAAGGTCAAGAAACTTACCCCCGATGATTTCTCGATGATATCCCAGCGTTTCCCCTTCGAAATCCTCTCTTGGAGCTCAAAAATGGCGTTTTTGTGTATGGGGGTCGCGGGTTGACTGTTCTGGTTTTAATATTTTCTGACTGAAGTTTTACCCTTCGCGTTCGCGTTCTCAACATCACGAACGCGATGCATTGCCAACACGACCCTTCTCGAACGCGACGCTCATCACGCGTTCGCGTTGAAGAAAAAAATCCCAACCTCCAGAATTTGACCTATGCGTTCGCGGCCTCACCATCGCGAACGCGATGCCTCTTGAACCAACTCTACGCGAACGCGTCCACACCATCGCGAACGCGATGCCTCACGAACCAGCCCATCGCGAACGCGTCCAGTACCTTCGTGAACGTGATGCTTCTACCAGCTGACCCTACGCGAACGCGGGCCAGGCCACGCGGACGCGATGACCAAAAGGTCTGCTGCACAGCTGCTGCAATTTTCTGCAGTTTCAAGGTTCCAAAATGCCCGTTTGATGGTCCGAATTCATCCCGGGGCCCCCGGGATCCCAACGAAAACCACCAACATACTCCAAAACACTATACGGACTTGTTCCAATCATAAAAACACGTCTAACAACATCAAAACCCATAATTCACATCGAATTCAAGCCTAAATTTCTTAAAACTTTCCGAATTGCACATTCTATCTAAAACCTAACCGAACGACGTCCGAATGACCTGAAAATTTGCGGACATATCCAAAATCACATAACGAAGCTATAGATATTGTCGGAATTCCATTCTGACCCCCGGATCAAAATCTCACCTAACGTTCGATTTCGCCAAAATTTCAAACTTCGGCATTTCAAGCCTAATTGAGCTACGGACCTCCAAAATACATTTAGAACACGCTCCCAACCGCGAAATCACCCAACAGAGCTAATGGAACCATCGGATTTCTGTTCCGAGGTCGTCTTAACACTGTTCCATTTACGAACCATTTACCTAACTTTAAAGCTCTCATTTAGGGACTAAGTGTCCCAAAATACTCCAAATTTCATAACCGACTCTCCCGGCAAACCACAATAGCCGAAATGAACTTAGGGAAACTGTTAAATTGGGGATTGGGGCGTAATTTTCTAAAACGACCGGCCGGGTCGTTACAGGGATGCTCCAAACAATGCTCAATCTTCTTCAAACTCAACCCTCTAGTTCCCCAAAGTCGCAGGTCTCCTTGTCCTGTCTTGAACCAGTCTAGGAACCCCCTAGTGACCCAGATTAGGTTTTTTTTGTTTTTGCTCATGGTTGGTTATTTTTGTTATTTCTTTTTGTGGACTGCTATGTAGAAGCACTGCCTATCAATGATAATTTGCATTTCTCTTATTTTGTGTTGATTCTGATCTTAATAGTTATTCTTGTCAAGTTAACTTTGATTAACTAAAGCTTGCTTTCACTTGTAGTTGCCCCAGTGGCCATGGGTAAAAATTGTCATTTTGGATTTCAAATTATTTATGCAACTTTTCGATGATGCCAAAAAGGGGAAGATATTGTGCTTCACTCTATTCTCTAAACAGTCATGTTTATGACCTAATTAAATCTGGCCCATAATTATGAGTTAAAAGTTTTTAGTGTTGATAATTTAGCTGAGTTCCACTGGTTCTCTTATCAGTAGAAGCACATAATTTTTCATCATCAAAAAGGGGGAATTTGTTGGCGCAAGTTCAGTTGAAGTTTTGAAGATTGATAAATGAACTCAGTGATGGACATGGTCCACCTGATGAGACACAATGTTTATCAACCATTGCATATCAGATGCACGTGAGAAAGATATGCCTTAGAGATCAAGAAGCAATATTTTCTAAACTGATCGAAAAGATTGCATTTGGTATAAGGAGAACAATCTCCTTATAAGAAGATAACAAAATCCTAATCAAGGATAAGGATTGGAGTTTGTATTGTTCAAGGACTTAAATTCATCTAAGGATCAGCAATTGAGTCTCAATCAAACTCTGATTACTAATTCAATAAATAAATGAGTTTGTTCTCTTTTACAGGCATGGCACATACGCTGAAGTTAAACTAAATTGAGAGTAAAAGAGCAAGGTAATTTTGCAAGCAATTTATTTGATATTTAAGTGTGCATTCCTGAAGCTACTTGAACGAGATAGAAGAATCAGTTCCATTGTGTTTATTCTTAGTCTAGTTCAATTGTAGTAGGTGGTTTTGAGTTTGTACCTTTCAGCTTTTGTAGAAGCATTTATATTAGGAACTTTGTGTATTCAAGTTAGATATAACTTGAAAGTGTTGCAATAGTTAAGTTTATGTGCCACACTGGGATTAGAGTTAATCCTTAGGTTTATAAAGAGTTTTTGTAAATGCTATTTTGTCTCATTGATTTTAGTGGATGTTTAGGAAAATCCTACTGAGTAGTAGGTTGTGATTTTTTCACATTTTGAGCCACGTGTTTTCCACGTAAAAATCTATGTGTTCTTTAATTTCTGTTATTTTAATTCTACAAATAGTAGTTGTTAGAACACCTAGAAGAACGAGGTTCTTCTTGATCGAAAATTGGTTACTATAAAAATCACCCCCTCCCCTATATGTGGTATTGACATTTAAAACATCAAACATATGGATTTGTAATCATAAGGAAGTACGATACAATCTTTCTCAAGAATATCATACGAATTTGTTTCTACTCCGATATTGCCATTATGTGTTGTCGGAATCGACGAGTGTTAAAAGGATTGTCAAGAGAATAGATTCAGGTATGTTAAGGCTACCTCTTCTTTCGTTTTGGCATTAGTCAAATGATACAAACGAAATAAGCAAATGTAGAACTTCCATAAATGACTCTATTCATAGATATACTGGAGATGTCTATGTTCTTGATTCAACATGTGTACTATTATTTTATCATCTGTTCATGGGTCTCAGAAAATACGTAAGTTGATAAAGTCTATTTCGTGATATTAATCAAAGGCATAATGGTCTTATGACATTCCGAGAGGTTTTAATGACATATTTCTCATGCATTGCATTCATTTACATGTACATTTACCCATGACCAGATGGCGTTATATACCCATATATATATATATATATATATATATATATATATATATATATATATATATATATATATATATGAGATATGGGAAAAGATTACGACATTATATACGCACCACCACCTAATCAGCTGGTATACATTGATGATTCGCCCACAATGACCGAGATGCTATGACAGGATGCTCTCAGAGGCTTGATGATGTTATGAACACATATACCTATGCACGACATGACATTTATACACATATGCATGACATTCTAAGTATTTCATGACTTGCAGAGTTATCCAGACTTACATGTCTCGTCTTTTACTCCATGTTTATCTCATGTCTATTATTTACTAATTGTAATTCCTTACATACTTAGTGCATTATTTGAACTTACGTCCCTTTTTGCTTGGGGACAGTGTTTTTCATGACCGCATGTCTTGATAGACAAGTCGAGAGTTCTCTAAGCAGGCTATCAGCTTTGCGGAAGATATTGGTGCGCTCCATTTACTCCGGAGTTAATTATTTGTTCAGTATGATTTGGACGTGTATTGTTTAGTATAGCGGGACCCTTTCCCACACTTTATGGTATTTATCTACTCTTAGAGGCTTGTAGACGTATTTCATATATGTAAAAGATCGTATGGCCTTGTTGGCCTATGTTCAGTGTATGAGTGGTTATTTTGGTCATATAGGCTTGTATGTCTTATGTATAAGATGGTATTACATGTTTTATTCTAGTTATCCTACAACATCCTTTCCATTTCATTCACTTATGATAGCATGATACAAAAAGATACGTTATATTGGTGCTTGGTTGAGTAAAGTACCGGGTGCTCGTCGCGGCCAATCGATTTGAGTCGTGACAAAAGTGGTACAGAGAAGTTTTGTCCTATGGTGTCCAAGGTGTGTTTAGTAGAGTCTTGTTTATGGGTATGTCGTGCACCACACTTATAAGCAGGAGGCTACAAAGAATTTAGGGTTACCACTCTTTCTTCTTACTATATATTGTTTGGTAGAGCTCAGTTGTAAGAACTCAATTTCCTAAACTCTATCTTGTTCATAATATGATGATGCCTACATCCAGTAGGGCGCACCAACATTATCACAACCCGAACTTCCCACCCTCTGTAGTCGTGATGGCACCTACCCGTGAAAGCTAGACAAGCCGAGTATTATATATCTTATTACCCTTTTGCTTAACCTTTTAAATCAATATGCGATTAAAAACAAAATAATAGTAATGATAAAAGAAATGTGGAAGATGAAATTTGATAACTTAGCCAAATACTAGTACAAAATATTCAAATGCCAAGACATGCGGACGTCTGCAGGACTACCTCAGGCCTCCAGTGGACTGAAGGCAGCAACCACTCTAAGGTCCAAAAGCTCCGGTACCGAGATATGCACACAGTGCAGAGTGTAGTGTCACATCCCTTTATTTAACAAACCCTCACTTAACCTTCTTAAAATATATAAAAAGATTTTATGAAATCTTGTAAAAGGTTTTCAATTTTGAAAGTGACAAAAATTCTGTTTAAAAGGAGTCGCCACCTGACTTTGATTTCTGTGTGCCAGGTAACCATTTTTTTTTTAAAAATGATTTTTCCTTACAAAACATTTCATACTCTAAAACCAAGTCTGCACCAGAGATTCAGGTAAGGGGGTTCATTTGACTCAGAGATAAGGTGTTAGGCATTCCATTGAGGTAAAAATAACACAGAAAAGAAAAATAAGTAAACACACAAGAGATTCGAGGTCGTCCCTACCAAATAAGAGAAAATTAAAAGAAAAGTCCTAAGCTAACACATACTACGACTTCTCCATCATGCTCGTCAAGGCCTCCAAAATATTTACATAGTTCTTCAGGGCATACCCCGGAAAAATTTCACTAAGGGACAACCCCTCACCTCAAAACCAAAAGCAAATGACAAGTCTTAAGATTGCCTACCCAAGTGTGGTCGGCCTAAAGCAAGCACCTAATGATGTTAAAAAAGTGATTACATAAAAGTGTCTAGATATTTAAGGTCCAATTTCTTATCCATCTTCAATTTCCATTCCAGAACCCATTCTAGATATCAAATCCATCCAAGCAGATTCACCGGACAATTAGACGACATATGAATAATAATTAGTAATAAAATGGAATGCCAAATATCACCAAGATACTCAAGAATAGAGCAATCATATTTTAACTCATACAATCAACAAAACAGAGCGAGGATAGACTAATAAAACAACAGGATCACAATGTCAAGCAAAATATAGTAGAAAGAATGAGAAATAAACCTCAAATAAATCTAAAATATTAATTGCGAGGCAATTTGGAACTCAAAATTTAGATGAGCTGCGAGTAGGAATTCGAATCGGCACCAGAACTTCGAATCCAAACTCGACCTCAATCATACCGAACTCCGAATTCGGGAAGAAATCAGGAACGAATCCTTTTTCTCTTGTTTTCTTTTTGGTGTTTTGATTTTTTTAAAGAAAAAATAGAAAATACAACTTGAACCAAGGATTAATTTCAAATTATTTTCATCTCTGTTTAATCCAAGATTCCATCCCCTTTCACGTTTCAGACCAGTTTTTGCTGCAGCTTTTTCATGCTTCTGCTGCTATCTCACGTGTTTTTGGGCTGAGATGGTGGTCTACGGTTGTCTTTGGTTGGAGATTTGGGCATCTGGGAGCCATTTCTGAAGCAGGGCTAGCTGGTTCAGGGTTGTCGATTGGAGTGAGTTGAGAACATGAAGAACGACGGGGGGCTGATCAGCAGTGTTCTAAGTTCAGGGGTGAAGGGCTGACGGTGATGGCTGGTTCATCTGCTAAGGTTGGTAGCAGCTGGTGAGGTTTGGGATGAGGAAGATGATGGGTGTAGAGAATGGTCGAGATCCGGCCATCTATGGTGAAGTTCAGGTCTTGTAGTTCATTATGTTGATGTTATGAAGAAGAAGATGGTTCAAGGGCTTGTTTATGTTTTCAAGATTGTCCAAAGTGTTTTGAAGAAGAAGAAGCTAGCCGCTCCGTCTATCACTTAGGAGAAAGATTCATCAGACAAAGATTTTGATCCTAGGAGAAAATTCATTAGACTAGGCTTATCTTATGAGAAAAATTCATCAGACTAAGATTTTGATCCTAGGAGAAAGTTCATCATACTAAGTCTCTTTTTGTTATCTTAGGAGAAAGATTCATCGGACTAGATCTTTTTCGTTATCTTAGGATAAAGATTCATCAGACTATGATTTTGATCCTAGGAGAAAGTTTATCAGACTAATTCTCTTATCTTGGGAGAAAAATTCATCAGACTAAGATTTTGATCCTAGTAGAATGTTCATCAGACTAGGTCTCTTTTTGTAATCTTAGGAGAAAGATTTATTAGACTATGTCTCTTTTTGTTGTCTTAGGATAATGATTCATCAGACTAAGATTTTGATCCTATGAGAAAGTTTATCAGACTAGGTCTCTTATCTTAGGAGAAAAATTCATCAAACTAAGATTTTGATCCTAGGAGAAAATTTATCAGACTAGGTCCTTTTGTTATCTTAGGAGAAAGATTCATCAGACTAAGATTTTGATCCTAGGAGCAAATTTATCAAACTAGGTCTTCTATCATAGGAGAAAGATTCATCAGACTAAAATTTTGATCATAGGAGAAAATTCATCACGCTAAGTATTTTTGCTATCTTAGGCGAAAGATTCATCAGAATAAGATTTTGATCCTAGGAGAAAGATTTGAGAAACTTCCATTTGTCGACTCTGCCTTCTTATTATTTTCTCCTTTTCTTTCTTTTCTTTTTTCTTGTTCCTTTTATTTCTTATTCTTTTCTTTATTTTCTTTTTTCTTTCTTGTTTTTGAACCAACTTGCTTGCACTGATTTGTTCATGTTTCAAACAAAGAAAACTTGTGAGTTTATATATGGTGGTTAGTTTGTGGCCTTAACCTTGAAGGCTGCTACTTCTGCACTTGCCAAGATAACTTTGATTTCAACCTAGACAACCATGATTGTTATTGACTACCCATTTTGTTTCAACCCTTATCACAAAAAATACCTCTGATTCATTCAATCCCAATACACTCTATTTGTTGCATATTGCTCATAAATTGACATTTATCGAACCCTTGCATTTCACATGAATACCAAAGCATGTTGATTGTTACCAAGTCAGTGCGCATATTGTTCTTTCCTAACTTATGCCACTTTGATGTGCTAGCCAAATCCATTTTATGCAATTGGAAAGCTAGTAGCAAATTTTGAAGTCATTTCTCACTTGTTCTGACCAAACAGACCTGAGAAGGGACTCAAACAAAACAAGAGGAACAAAATAAGGGACAGGGGAAAGAGATGATACCTAACAAGAAACTACAAAGTAGAAACTTATCCAATGTAGATACCAACTCTAATGACCATGACATGTACATTTGGATTAAATGGTCTAATCTCTCAAGAAAGTCTAATATTCAACTCTTGTTGTACCTCTTTGTTGTGAAACTAGGCTTCAACGCTTCAATTGTCCCATTTGATTCATGATCCTCAGTCGACTTGTAGTGCCCTGAAGGATTTTAACCATTAAGTCTCTCACGTTTTGTTCTTTTCTCAACTCATTGTCACCTTACGATGCCCATGAGAGTTTTCACCGATAAGACTCTCTCATTTTATCATTTTCTCTCTTTGTGCTGAGAACAAGGTATTATCCATGATATAAAAGATCAGACTTTTACCACACACATTATTTGACATCCTCAATGATTGGTCAAAAACTCTTTCTTTGGACCGTAATGTAGACTTTTGGACAGGGTTAGAAGGAAAGGGTAGCATGAAGGTTTAAAATAATTTAAGATGAAAGGGTTCAAAATTATAACTTTTGGAATTAGGTCTTTTGGCAAAATTTAAAACTTCTGCCCCAATTTCTTGGAGATTGGGAATTTTTTTTTTTTTTGATTTTTTACGGGTTTTTGCTTTGATGAAACTTTCTAAGAAAGATTGCACACTTTTGACTTTGTGGGATTATGAAATATTTTTTTTATGTGACCGAACCGTAAGGCTGCATACGTATCTTGTGGTGACAAGAATTAGGTCGAACGTAGTTCAAATGATAAAGTTGTTTATTTCCTTTTCCTTTTTTTTTCTCTTTTTTCCTTATTCTCTTTCTCTTTTTTTCTTTTTCCTTTTCTAGTTCCTAACTCTATTTCTGATTCGAAAAGAGGCGTATGAAACAAAAATTAGGGCTCAAAATAGGTAGCAGAATAAAAGGCCTTCGTCGCCTTAGGGAGGCATGCCCATGTTTTGAGGTCGTCTTTGTTGAGTTTGTGCTAATAGCCACCTTTGGCCACGTAGGTCACAAAAATAACCCAATTACGTCTTGCATGTGTCCAATAGGAGATGTTGTGGTGTCACATGTGTCTAGACTCACGAACTCTGTTTGATCTTATTTTTCTCATTCAGGTATGAATTCATTTACCACACCTCGAGCGTAACAGATTCCCCGTGAACATTGCATTTGGGAGATGTTTGACAAGACTTTTTATTCTTAAGTCTGTTTTATATTATTTATGTTTTCTAGTCTTATATGGTAGTATTCAGTCTTTTAGTTGGTGTAACAGTTTGTCATAGTATAGTTGAGTTTACCAAGTCTCGCGTCATCATGTTTCATGTTCTGTATTTGAAAAAAAACCAATAAAATTGTAAATAAAAAATCCAAAAAGATTTTTATTTTTAGTTTTAGTTTATTTGTCGATTACTTTTTTAAAACTACGCTTGATCGGATTCATAAGGGGCATGATATGAAGGCAACC
Organism: Nicotiana noctiflora; assembly: GCA_032618575.1. Classification (NCBI taxonomy): domain Eukaryota; kingdom Viridiplantae; phylum Streptophyta; class Magnoliopsida; order Solanales; family Solanaceae; genus Nicotiana; species Nicotiana noctiflora. The sequence continues at coordinate 361,500 of JASVEL010010289.1, forward strand.
TACATATGGTTCGATCAAATCATTTTTTTTTAAAAAAAGTTCAAAAAAGGAAAAGAAAAAAAAAGAAAAAAAAAGGAAAAAAGAATGAAGTGTGGGACTTGAGAAATGGGAGGCAAAAAAGAGCGATAATCAGGAAAAAAAAGGAAAAGAAGTGAAAAAACAAGCGGTGTTAGAAAGGAAAAAGAAAAACAAGAAATGGGGAAAGTGAACAAAATTGGAATGATGCCATATAACCTTCGTACCCTCGAAGCCATTCTAGAATCTTTAATTGTGAATAGGGGAATTGCACGCAATGTGATATTTCTATCTGATAAATACTCTAACCCTAATATGTTGGCTTTGTTTTGCTCCTCTTTGCTACTTTCATTGTTATCACAACAGAGGGTAGTTAGTGTGTAGCACTTTGGTGATTTATCCATACAACACAAGTCAAAAATCAAGGAAGCCATGGCTATCAAAGACTTGGATACCGGGGTTGTTGACCCCTCGAGGGAGATTAAGGGGTCGGAATCTGAATTGAAAGAGGAGGTCCAAAGGTTGAAACAACAGATATTAGTCTTGGATTAGGTGGCATCCTCCACCTTCATTGCCCACTAACTACACTGAAACCCCTGCAACTACCTTACCACTATCACACGCCCAGGTAGACCTCTCTCCTTAATACGCACCTGGCTTTAACCCGTACCACAATTACCCTGGCACTTCCTCCCAAATTTGTCATGCTCCACCAACTAAAACAACATCATACCCTGCTCCGATATCTGCTCCTATTTGTGTAGTTCCTCCACCAGCTACTCTTCCTCGATTCTCTAGCGAAACTGTGCTCAAAGTCCCCGATGCCCAAGGAAGGCTTTAGGGAGTTTTGGTTCAAATGGAACAAACAAGTTCCTGGGATTAGTCCTCTGATTGATAGAAAAGATGTTGTCGAGCCCAACCAATTACAAAATCCAGTGAGCATTCCTGCTAAATGCTTTCAGCCTCAATATCAACCCCATAAATGTCCTCATACCCCAGATAATCCTCCCTAATGCTACTTTTCTCCACAAAATCCTCGAAGTCATACTTTACCTCCAAAGTACTCTATCCACAATGCACCTCCATATGCTCCACAACCACAAGATCTGCAACGGCTTGCATCGCCTCCACAAATTCCTTCTCCACCTCTACAAGCATATCAACTCCCTACCCAAAAGAGGTTCCAACCAAGGCCGGAGTATAAAATAAGAAGGCAGCAACAAAGAGAAAAGTCTTTCACTCCTATTGGAGAGTCATATGCCGGTTTGTTCCAAAGGTTGAGTCAATTGGACATGTTAAAGTCGATTCAAATAAAAATGTTAACACATGTTCCAAAGAATTTTGATTTTTCTCAAAGGGGCGCATATTACTCTAATGCCTTGGGGCACGGCATAAAATATTGTTGGCATCTGAAAAGAGTGCAGAAGCTTATTGATGCAGGTAACATTACCGTGCAAAATCCAAATGTAGCAGATACTAGTCAAAGTCCATTGCATTTTCATAATGAGACACCTGTGGTGGGCATGATTTGTGTGGAAAAAGAATATGAGAACTCTTATGAATCCCTAGGGGGGCACCTAATGCAAAGTTTTCATAGCTATCAGTCTCGATTCTAGAGGTTGAACTTATGAACGAGTTGGCAAAAGGGACCCAAAAGTTATTTGCTAAGGTCAATGTGATGGGAATTGGTGAAGGTCCTAGTAATCTTGATGTGCAACCCAGTGGCCAACATGTCGAGCTTGGTAATTGGAAAAACACTCCTTTCTTAACTAGCCAGGGAGGAGTTTTGGTAGTTTATTTAGTTGTCATTTCTGTTTGTTGGTGTTATTTCAGGGTTGTAATCCAGATATTGTCTTGTGGCTCAAACTCTTATTCTTCTTATTTTTTCTAGTTCGTTTAGTTGTAGTAAATCGTCTAGTGTTAGTTAGCATTGTTCTAGGGTTGTAACCCATGTCTATTTTGCTTGTCTTGGTCAAACCCTTTTCATTATCTGTCTAATGCAATCCCCTATTTTCTGCTAGTTCTAGTCAATTTTGTTTAGGTTATTTTTCCTTTTATATTTATTTTCATGCCGACTCTAGTGACATGACATGCACGCATAATTCTCAGCATGATCTTGAAAGTTAGTCTAATCATAAAGTAATGGCACAGTTTTGAATATGATAAAAGAAGGCATTTGAGGAAACAACTAACGATTCGCGCATTATGAGATTACCTAAACTTTGAATTTAGTGAAACTGTGGCAGTAAGTCTGGAAAATCAAGAGGGTGATAAGAGCATACAACAAGGAAATGCCTCTCAAGTAGTTTGAGGCAAATCAGTCAGTGCTGAAATGCATTCTTCCACATCAAGATAAGGTTGAGTCAAGTGTACTTCAAATTGGCAAAGGTTATTCATTGGGACAGAGGTAATGCTCATTGACACTTTTTGTTTGTATTGATGCCATCAATAGATATTATGTATGATTTGTTTGCTTATCTTCAATTAAATGTTTGTACTTGGCATTTTTAAATTTGATTCAAACACCCAATAATAATGGCCCAAAGTTAATTCGCAGAAATGACCCGCGAAAATGGCTGATATGGCCAGAAGTGGCTAAAGATGCAAACTCGAAGATGACGGACCTTTAAATAATATGACACCTAGCGGTGGACTTAAAAACCTAAGACATGAGTAATTGAACAACTTTTGCAAAAATGACTTTATTTTGCAACAATAGCCGATATAGCCAAAAGTGGCTAGACATGCAAGATTTGGATAAGACCCCGCAAAGTCAAGAACCTAAGACACTAGGAAGAACGAACCATATGTGGGTTGCCTACGTATCCCGTCTCGAAAGATAAAAATCAGGTTCGCGTAGTTCGAAAAGATTAGACACGGGAGAAAGCCTTTAAAAATGCAACCAATTTGGAAAACCATATTTTTGTCGTTTTGAGATATGATGGAAAATGGAAAATCTTTTTTTGGATTTTCTTTTTCTCCTTTTTTTGAATTTTGAAAAATAATGAAAAATGTTTTCTTTTTCTCTTTTATTTTGAATTTTTGAAAAATAATGAAAAAGTATAAAATCTTTTTGGATTTTCTTTTTTTTTTTTTGAATTTTTGGAAAATAATGAAAAATTGCAAAATCTTTTTGGATTTTTAATTTCATTTTTTTTATTTGGAAAACTATGAAAGAAAAATGCAAGTGGGCCCTACTTGCTTTATTTTTCACCTTCTTTCTAAAGTTTCGGTCCGCCAACTGACATTTTACCCTCATAGATGCAACATGTATCATATTGAAATGATTGGATGTCTTTTTGGGCCACAAGCCCATTTTGATAAAATTTGGATATGCTTCCTACAAAGGGCCCCGGTACCTAGGACTGATCCCTCCTAGGTGCAAATGACATGATACACATAAGTATGACCTAAAGGCTAATCTACGATTGGGGTTCACTAGACAAGGTAATTCGGAGTGGCACGTGGTCGATGGCGACTGCTCTAGCATTCCGTCCACTCCACGCTCCCACGCCACCCCCTAAAGACTCAGGTGACTCACGAAAAGACCATGTACGATCAAACGTACTCTGGAAGACTTGTTGCAGAAAGAAGACTCGTGGCTATGCAAATAATGACAATTTATAAAGCGGTAACACGTAAAAGAAAAAGTGTAAACAAATAAGCAACTAGCAAATTAAAAAGACATATACAAAATAAAAATCAAATAAAGCAGACAAAACATATAAACACCTCAACCGAACATCCTAAAAGTCAACAAGATCAAGTACTAGCTCGAACCGGCATTTCCCAGCAGGGTCGTCAGAGATGTCACACCTTTTTTTTAACAAACCCTCACTTAACCCTCTTAAAATATATAAAAAGATTTTGTGAAAGCTTGGAAAAGGTTTTCAATTTTGAAAGTGACAAAAATTCTATTTAAAAAGATTAACTCAAAGTCGCCACCTGACTTTGATTTCGGTGGGCCAGATCACCATTATTTTTAAAATTATTTTTCCTTTCAAAGTATTTCGAACTCTAAAACCAAGTCTGCACCAGAGATTCAGGTAAAGGGGTTCATTTTAGTCGGGAAGAAGGGGTTAGACATTCCCCGAGTCCCGTAATTAGTACGGTCGCGCACTCGATCAAGTTGACTTTAAAATATTCAATTGAGGTAAAAATAACACAGAAAAACAAAATAAGTAAACGCACAAGAGGTTCAAGGTCTTCCCCACCTAATAAGAGAAAATGAAAAGGAAAAGAAAAGAAAAGTCCTAAGCTAACCTATACTACGCCTTCTCCACCGTGCTCGTCAAGGCCTCCAAAATATTGACATAGTTATTCGAGGCATATCCCAGATAATAATATTTACAATCTTCAAGGGGCATTCCCCGGATAAATATCACTAAGAGATAACCCCTCACCTCAAAATCAAAAGCAAATGACAAATAGTAAAATTGTCTACCCAAGTGTGGTTGGCCTAAAGCATACTCCTGACTATGTTAAAAAAGTGATTACAAAAAAATAGTTAGATATTTAAGGTCCAATTAAAATTAGAAGAAATGAACAATAATCAGCAGTAAAATGGAAACCAAATACCACCAAAATACTCAAGAATAGAGCAATCATATTCTAACTAATACAATCAACAAAACAGAGGAGGATAGACTAATGAAACAACAGGATCATGATGTCAAGCAAAATAGAGTAGAAAAAATTGAGAAATCAACAAAATCGCGTATTTTTGAACCGGTAAATTTATAATTTCTAAACCCGTAAACTTCCAAACTCATAATTTTGGAACTTGTAAAATATTGAGTCTTTAAATGATAAATAATAAAATTAAAAACTGAAAAATATATTCTAAATTTTTTTTGGGGGGGGGGGGGGGGGGGGAGGGGCGAGGGGCGGGGGGCTGGGGGAGGGGCAGTAAAACAAAAAAAACAAAAATTTAAATTACAAAAAAAAAAGTAAAATTTTTTTTGTGCTGGGGGAGGGGGGGGAGAGTTAGGGGGTGGATGGTGCAGAAAAATAATAAAACAAAAATTTAAAATTATAGAAAAAAAAACTAAGGTAAAAAAAAAAATTTTTGCGGGGTGGGGTGGAGGGGTCGTAGGGTAGATGGTAACGGAAAAACTGAAATTTAAAAAAAAAAATTTTGGAGAGGGGGTAGGGTGGGTTGGTGAGGGTGAGAGAGGTTGAGAAGGAGCTTTGAAAAATATTTTCCCTTCTTTTGATAAGGAAAACATTTTCCTCCAATTGGAGGAAAATGAATTGATAAGGAAAATGTTTTCCAAAACATTTAAGCCAACCAAACATGGGAAAACTGGAAAACATTTTACAGAAAATGTTTTCCTTCATACCAAACACACCCTAATTTCAAATTATTTTCATCTCTGTTTGTTCCAAGATTCTGTCCCCTTTCAGGTTTCGGACCAGTTTTTGCTGCAGCTTTTTCACGCTACTGCTGCTCTCAAACGGGTTTTTGATCTGAGATGGTGGTCTGCGGCTGTCTTATTTTGGAGATTTGGGCGGCTGGTAGCTAGTTCTGGAGTAGGGTTGGCTGGCTCAGGGTGGTCGTTTGGAGTGAGTCGAGAAAATGAAGAACGACGGGGGGCTGGTCAGCAGTGTTCGAAGTTCAGGGGTGAAGGGCTGACGCGGTGGCTGGTTCGTCTGCTAAGGTTGGCGGCGACTGGTGAGGTTTGAGATGAGGAAGACGATGGGTGTAGAGAATAGTCGAGATCCGGCCGGATATAGTGAAGCTCAGGTCTTGTAGTTCATTGTGTTGATGTTATGAAGAAGAACATGGTTCTAGGGCTTGTTCATGTCTTCAAGGTTGTCTAAGGTTTTTTGAAGAAGAAGAAGGCAGCCGCTCCGTCTCTCACATTAGGGTTCCGCTAGGGTCCTCTCCTTCATGAAGATCGCCGCCATGGGTCTTGGAGAAGAAGATATAACTAGGTTTTTTTTGTAGTGACTAAAGAAGGTGTGATGGGTTTTGGACTGGGCTAGCTCTTGTTGGGCTCAAATCTTAGCTAGACCTCCTAAAATGAGGTGAAAATGAATTCTTCTAATTAAAATAAGACAAGTTAAAACCAAAATTCACTCACATTTTCAAAGATAAAAATGAATAGAAAAATACTTCTAGAATACTAGCAATTAACTTAAATAGAAAGATAAAAGATAAAATTAAAAATATTTATATTTTTGTATTTCATTTCTATTATTGGACTAAAAGTAAAAATATGCTAAATCCTATAAAAATAAAAATAAGTAAATACCTTTTAAAAATACTACTTTTAAACGTTGCGTGGGTCAAAATTTATATGCTTACATGTAGTATCGGCACAACCGACCCTATGTGCTGGTAAGTGTCGAGCCTAACCTCGATAAAGTAGTGATAAGGCTAGGACAAAACAACCAAATAAATCTGTTCAGTTAAAGCATATGCGACAAGTAATAATGACGGAACCTAGCAGTTAAAGATGGGAAGGGTGACATGATGCGGGAAATATCGAGTACCAATAGTAAATCGGGAGAAAAGCATAAAGAACATCTTAAAGTTCGCATCAATAAGAAGAAAAAAATAGTAACGAATCAATATCTATTTTTTATTCAATATTTTTGCGGTGCGCAACCCGATCCAAATCATCTAACATTGTTGTGGCGTGCAACCCGATCCAAATATAATATTATTGTGGTGTGCAACCTGACCCCTTTTGTTCTCCCTTATTACTCTATGCTACGGCATGCAACCCGATCTCATATAATATTATTGTGGCATACAATCCGATCCCAATATACAAATCAACACTAATCACAAAAGAATCTCGGCAACAGAATCAACTATAGCACTTTATTCAAAATTCTTTTTTAATCAAGTGTTCAAATGACACTATTGGGGGTATTCTAACACATCCCAGCAAGGAAACTAACAGTAAGAATCAAATACATCCTGGCAAGGGAATCAACTATAACCAATCTTGTACCAATATTTAACTTCACATATAAAATTTCAACGAGGTTCGAACCAAAAATCGATCATCTATTCACCCATGAGCCCAAATATATAATTAGTTGTAAAACCCGACACCAAAACGAGGTCTAAATTCTAATTATTCAAAAAGACTAAACTCTACCCAAATTCCCAATTTCTACCATAAAAATCCTTGATTTTTGGATGAAGATTGATGAAACACAATTTGAAATCGAAAGAAAAAGGTTTAGAATCATATATCAATGCTTTGGGGAAGAACTTGTTCCTTGAAAATCGCCTCAATGCTCTCTACTTTTGAAAATTTGAAAATATGGGCTAAATCCCGATTTTGCTACTGTTTTAAGTGTTGGGCGACAGTGTTCATCGCGTTCGCGAGAACACTGTCGTGATCACTATGATCTGCCCAAAGTGGACTTACGCGATTGCGAGATCTCCTACGCGTTCGCGAAGTGTAAGCCCCCTGGCCTTCGCGTTCGCGTAGAAGAAATGACAAGCCCCCAACTTGCATCCATTCTTACCCTACGCATTTGTGTGACACCTGTCGCATTCGCGATGAGCAACCCCCCAGTGCTTTGCGTTCGCGAGTGTGGCTTTACATTTGTGAAGAACAAATCCACCCCAGTCCCAATTTCTCTTTCGCGATCGCGATGCACAAAATGTCTGTGCACTTGAAGTAGCAAAACCTATAATTTTTCTAAGTGTAAAACATCCCGAAATCTATTCGAAACTCACCCGAGCCCTCGGGGATCCATATCAAATATGCATACTAACTCAAAAATATCATATGGACTTACTCGTGCGATCAAATCGCCAAATTAACACCTTTAACAACGAATTTAGCATCAAAAATCAAAGAAGAATCTCGAGAATTCTTAAGTTCAAAATTTTAACCGAGGGTCCGATTGACGTCATATCAAGTTTATTTCTTACCAAATTTTACAGGCTCAAACTAAATACCATATAAGACCTATACCGGATTCTAGAACCAAAATACGGGCCCGATATAATTAATTTCAAATAGAGATATACTTGTTTTAGTGAGATTACCTTTTTTCTCATGGTGCATAGCAATATGGTAAGCATCTCATAAATTCATTATATTGATGACATCTAGCTTGATTTTAGACGTTTGAAACATAATATATCGAGTGGAGTTAAAGTAATATACAATGTTATTAAAAATAATTCACTATCCAGTCACCCAAAGGCTATATACAAGCAAATCTTTTTAAAATGTGGAATTTATAATTATAATAAAAATAAATTAAATTATCTATAACCAAAAAAAATAAAAAGACATTACACTAATGATGTATATAGTTCAAACTCATTCGAGAAACCACATAGTTTTTATTTCAAAAGAGAAAGTATATTTGTTTTAGAGAAAACTATCCTCTATAGCCCCTCAAAATTTTAATAGCCCATGTTTTGACTCACTTTCAAAAAATGGCCTTTCGGCCCAAACATATTGGATATATGTCACGACCCAAATCCGGTCATGATGGCGCCCAACAATCAAGCTAGGCCAGCCAGACCAACAATTTAATTATCACAACGATATGAGTCCCAAATGGACAACCCAAGAAGAATATATGAGTTTAAGAACTCCAATAATACTAATAATGAACAAAATACTGACACTCCCAAAGATTCGGAGTCACAAGTCTAGAGCCTCTAGCAAAACCCAACAGGAATAGAGAGTACTATATAGAAATACTCAAGTCCGAATACAAAATACAAATAACAACTGGAAAGGAGAGGAGAAGCTAGGTTCTGCGAACGTAGGCAGCTACCTCAGCAACTCGATATGACACTGCAAACGCCTGGAAATGCCTGTCTACTGCTCCTGAGTACCTGAGTCTGCACACAAAAGGTGCAGGGAGTAGGGGTGAGTACTAAGTACTCAATGAGTAATAAATATATACAAGTAGCTGAAAATAAGAAATCCACAGAATACCACAATATGAAGCTACACTACAGTCCGAATCTCCTACGAACTAGCATCAACAGTACAATTCAGCTACCACAGAGTAATTCAACAAATAAAGATGCAATGCAATGCACATAACCGCTACGGCGTGTAGCCCGATCCAATTTAACGTCGACGGCGCTCACTGGGGGTATGTACAGACTCCGGAGGGGCTCCTACAGCCCAAGCACAATACTGCTGCGGAGTGCAGCCCGATCCTCATATCAACCACTGCGGCGTGCAGCCCGATCCATGCTCAGTCCACAATAAGAAAATAAGTCACAAAATAGTTCATTTTTCTTAATTCCAATTTCTAATTCATAATTTATGAAAAATACTTTAGCTTTATTAAATTATGCAAAAGCCGGTGACTTAGCATTTCAAAAGGTGATTTCAATTTCCAGGACTGAGATCAGTGATTTAAGCAAATATAGCTATCACATAAATATT